>JANCMC010043217.1:620553-952609 GCA_024363005.1 Charaxes varanes
ACTACGTCACAAGTACAACATACGTCACCTGGTCGAGCGCGTCCTGCGGCAGCGCGCACTGGTCGCCGTAGAGCGTGAGCGCCTCGTACAGTCTGGCCGCAGCACAGCGCCGCACGTAGCGGTCAGTGTAGCAAAGGTAGATCACCAGCTGGCCCAGCGACCGCGACATCACGTCGCCGCCCACCTGCCAAAATATACAGGTGACTGGTGAGACACTTACGGTACCCGAGAACCTGATATTAGATGATCACCAATGAAGAAAAAAATCAAATTAATTTTGTTTACAATGCATGCAACAGGTAGTGGGGCGCGGGAGGCGGGGGTACTATTTTGTGAAACGTTGCAATCGTAATTTAAATATACGCTGGATCGTAGTAAAGCCACACTAATTTTAAGAAAATTTCGAAATCGAGTACTGAGTACTCTTCTTAAGTAGTTAAGTGTCTCACCAGTCACCTATATTGTTGATCATAAAAACCAACCCTCAAAACAAAAACATGCGATTTCAGGCTTCGATCCGAAACACTTTAGTAAATAATACCGCCGGAGCTCAGTTCGGTTATAAATTCAAATGATATTTATTTAAGTAGACTTTTAAAAGTTCTTTTGAACCGTATCGTGCACACGTAGTGTAAGCAGCAGTGTGGAATTACCTGTATCAATTGGCATAAGACATTAATTGAATCCAGCAGTTTGTAGATATTTTTGCCTCCTCGCAGTTCCAATTGTAAATATTTTAAAATGTTCATAGCAAATGTTGACTCTGGGTCGTCTAAAATTGGTGATATGGAACCTGCAAAAGAAATTAAAAACAACCTTTATAAGACTATATGTCAACATAAAAAAGTTAAAAGTATTTCTAAAGGAAATAATTAATTTATATGAAAATACTATAGACTTATAGTATTACTTTACTTATATAGTAGGGACCACAGCGCTTGAAAAAAAACGTACGTTGACCTCTCGTGAAGAGCCGCTACAATAGTGGCAAATATACAATTAATTTATGCAACAAAATATTATATAAACTATATAACAAATAGGCTACTTTGCTTTCAGCTAAATAATTAGGGTTCTGCACAAAAATGAAAAGTCAAAATTTAACAAAATCAATGAATTCACGCGGGCGAAGGCGCGGCTTAGAGCTAGTGTGGAAATAATATTTTATATTTAAGAAAAATCTAGTAGACATTGTGACACAGAATTTTTAATACCACACTTTATTAGAAAGCCAATATACATTAACCCATAACATGGCCGAAAACAAAGTGTACCTGAGTTAGCCCCAGCGGATTCTCGACTTCTGGCAGGAGTTGGGCTGGATGGAGTAAATGCTAATCACACACCCCCCCCCCCTCCGATAGGGCCAACAGCAGAAACCACACAAAAAAAACGCGCAGTCATTCTCGTTTGAGCCGTCAATCGATGCACACTTTTTGTGAAGCTTACCCTCTTTTGTCATAATTGTTTTAAAAGAGTGGTTGCGAGTTTCTTGCTGGTTCTTCTCGTGATCCAGTTTTTCCGAACCAGTGGTAGCTTCTAGTCTGAAATAAACGTCTTCACAACTTTAAGTTTGAGTTTCTTTGGGAAAACCGAATAATTAATAAGCGCCCTGATAGAAATGACGACAGCTGTGCTGCCGGCACACCTTTTAAAAACACTTCGAGGATTTCCATCCCTTTATATATATTATAAGAGGTAAACGGACAGGCGGTCCTCGTAAGTGACTACCGACGTGGACATAGACATGTGAGGGCTCGTGGAATTGGGCCACCGTAATTTCTCACAAATCGAACGAAATTCGACAACAATACCAACACTTGAAGTGACATCATTGCCGCTACTTCACGCCGATCTTATGTGAGAACGGGTTGCTGGTACCCGAACGCGTCAGCCCAATTCGGGTGCAGACCAAAAGGACTGGAAGCGTGGCGCTACCTCATTCTTTTAAAGCTCGCTGTTTTAAAACATAATATTTACTTCATATTCTTTTTGTATTCTGAATGATGTTTCTTTTAATTTTAAAATTGTACTCTATAATGCAAAAATAACGAGACAAAGCGGCACAGCAATACTTTTAAAGTAGGTTTTAAATGAAATCAAGTCAAATCAAAATATGTTTTATCGAATAGTCTTTTACAAGCTATATGAATATATGAGCTATATGAGTTTCTAATTTATGGCTCCAAAAATATGGGTTTAAATGTATAGCTTCAAAATCATAGCTATAAAAAAAGTCTTGAAGTTATGGCTTCAACTATTTAGCTTTCAATTGCCAACTTAAATACTGCTTCAAAGTCATGACTTCAAAAAGAACAACTTAGCAGTCATGCCTTCAAAAATATTGATTTAAAAAAATAACACTAACTTTACGGCTGTAGAAATAGGGCCTCAAAATTATTAACTGCTTGGTAAGATTCCAATAGTAGTGGTCACGGGGCTCACTGGCGCGGAAAGTTAAAACGAAAAGCCTCCCCCCCCCCCCTCGGGCGATGTCTGCTGAAAATATTGTCGGAATTAATTAACGTAGTACAGAACAACCTTTATACTTCATTACATCTTCATTTCAATATTTTACAAATCCGTTCATAACCTTGTTATAAACGTTTCTGCCGTTTTTTTAAGTTTTGGCGTGAATACCTCTGTTTTAAGCAAGGTGCGTTCATCTCGAGCAAGGCGCGATAGAAATCATTTTCAGATTCAATTTGAATCAATTTACAGATTCCAATTCACCTACTATTGAGTACCTAACATATTTACTCGCAAAAAAAACATCTCGTAATTACGATGCCTTTAAAAAAGAATAAAAAGTCATAATTTATTAAAAACTTACCCAAATTTGCCTATTATAAAATCGAACACGAATAGTAAGAATAAAATTAATATTAAAGATTTTGACATTTTTCAACATTTAATCACACTGAAGACTCAAATTGTAGTTACTCGCAAATTAGAAATATAGCTTTAATCACGTTAGACCAATTGTTTTATTTATTTTTTAATTAACGTGAACAAACCGCATATCTTCATGTTCGACAGAATATCTACACTATTGAGATGTTCAAAAGATATCCTTACAGAGGAGGATAAACACAAATCAGGCCTGTAATTACTTGCAAGTAGATATATTTGGAAGGGTCTGTTGGACCGGCAAATAGCATTACTCCCGTTAAACCGATTACAGTAACGGCACAATTCGATATTTGGGAAACCCGGGGCGTAAACAAACAACCCTTGTGCGGGGTTCAGCCGATTTTGGGCACTGAGGTTCGATACAGTTTATCTATACACATAAATAAAGTCCTCGAGACTCAATAGCTCAATGGAAAAGATGAAATAAAATCCGTAAGGTACCCGGTTCAAACTCCGAACCCAGGGCCATTGTAGCGGCCACTTCTCACACAAGCTTTCTGCTTCATAATCTGTTTGCAACGGCTATACAAAATTATTTTCTTTAAACATTTTAGAAGCTGATAGATTAGATAAAGCTGTCGCTTAATCAAAGGTCGGCATTTGAATCGGTCGCTAAGTTAAACAGCTCTTACCGTGCCGGGGTGATGGATGAGCTAATCTAGAACTGCTTTTCAAATATTCGACCTCCTCCGTATCTCGGAAGGAACACAAAACAGTGGGTCCCTATTATAGCGCGAGTCATGAGGTTGTAGAGATTGTGGGG
This sequence comes from Charaxes varanes, assembly GCA_024363005.1. NCBI lineage: Eukaryota > Metazoa > Arthropoda > Insecta > Lepidoptera > Nymphalidae > Charaxes > Charaxes varanes. The sequence goes on from JANCMC010043217.1 coordinate 624,230, forward strand.
GTTCCGAGGACGACGTCAGATGGCAATCGGTCATCTTAACTCGTCCCACAGCCATATGTTCCTAAGGTAGACATCTTAATGCCTGTGTTATAGGCAACAGCCGCCTGTTATACGTAATTTATACATACATATAGATATTACACCCAGACTCGATGCGGGAATCGAACCCACGACTTCATGAGCGGAAGGCTTTACGTTTATATATATATATATATAATAGAAGCAGAGTATTTCTATGATTTGAGTAATATGATGTCGTATGATAGATCAAAACACTTTAGTAACGGATTGTATGTCTTTAAAAGATCTATAAAAAAGTCAGCGATGACATATGTCTATGTCATAAGTATATCCTAGAGTGACCAAAAATTAAAGTTACCTGTCGTCGGAGTCTATGGGCTCGGCCTCTGTCGGTAGCTCGCGTGACGCTTGCGCTCGCAGGTAACGTTCCCGTTCGCGCGCCAGACGCTCGCGAGCCTACAAACATGAATTCAGCAATTATAGAAAGGAAAGAAAGAAAGAAAGAAACAGCGTCTATTCGAACATTGTGAAAAGTAAACAATATGACACATACATAACATAATAATAGCAAACACCAATATAAATAAAAAAAAACAATCTTAAGACTTGACATACAGTACAGTAGCTAGGTATACAGGAGAGTGTCCCAATGTTTACTCCGCAATGGAAAGGGATTGGCAACTCGGTGTAAGCACATAGGAAACCGTATTTATAACAAACTAGCTGTGCCCGCGACTTAGTCCGCTTAAAATTGGGTAAAAAAAGATTCAATTGTAGCGTAATCGTAAACAGGGTGTAAAAGACATAGTACCGGATACGCATCCCATAGGTTCAGTACATGATTCTAGATTCCCCAGTGGTAAAAATTTTCGTCGACTTTTTCTTGAAATGTGCAATTCTTTTACCATTTTTTTATCTGAATACTGTATAATGTCATTATTACTATCTGCCCCAATGCGATTTTAAATCAAAAACAAATTTCTTCGAATATTTTTATATCAAACCGCAATGTAAATAAAACATAAATGTAAGTAACAGGGGTAGCGCGGGGCAGGTCGTTGACTCTATTGTGAGCAAAATCGGACAACAACTATTGAAGTTATTTAACAAGTACGCATATTGCGCATCAGATTCCTGATCCTTCTATGTCTAGTATTGCTGTTGCTCCTCTATTATGTATTATTATTAGTCTGTGGATTGTCACATAGGTCAATGAAAACTAGACTATTATGCGGCATGACGTACCGGTTCTCGTACGTCTCTTTGCTTCCTCACGCTGGCGGGCCCTTTGCAGCTCACGTTCTCAAACCTTTCTATTTATTAGTCTACGAAAAGCATCAGACGCATCGGCATGTCGTACCGGTTCCTTTACCTCTCTCCTCGCGTCCTCACGCTGGCGGGCCCTCTGCATCTCACGCTCACGCTGCTGGTCAGTGTGCAGGGTCACATCGAGCAGCAACCGAGGCCGGTAGAGCTCGTCTCTCTCTCGGCGCGCTCGCTCGTAGTCGGCGGCGGCGGCGGGGTCATCGGGGGCACGCGCCCCGAACACGGTGCGCTTCAGCTGTTCGAGCTCCTCAGCCTCGCGCGCACGCTCGCGGGCGTCGCTCTCCGCCTCACGCACTCGGGCCCCCAGCCGCCGCTGTAGCTCTTTGTTCCTGTAATGCATTAAGTATTCAGTTATATATTTTATTATAATAATAAAGTCTATTTATTTCCTTATTATAATAAAAAAATTACAGTTTATAATAATAGTAAACGAGAGTTGCATATACTAATAAAGTATTTTGTGGTACTAATATTAAGGACCTCTCTAAAGAGTAAAGGCCTCCTCCAAGTTTTTCCATGTAGACCTGTTGTTCGCTTTCAGAAACCAGTCCTCTCCTGCTACTTTAATAATTTCGTCAAGCCACCTTTCCGCCTGTCTGCCTCTGTTTCTTCTGCCTACTGGGCCCTTCCATAATGTTACCTTATTGGTTACCATTTATCTTCTTCCATACGTGAGATTTTCATATATTTTATTATTAAATGTTATTTATTTATTGTTTATGTTGAATTTGAAATTGTAAGAATTAATTTAATTTGCGTTATTTGTTGACTTCCTGTATTGCATGATGTGTTCGATTTAATGTTTGTGCGTACACTACGCTATATTATTAATGTTATTTAAGTCCATTTTATTTTGCACGTAATAAACACTAGTGAACCAATAAATATAAAATATAAAAGAAAATAAGAAAATGGGGTGAAGTGACGGCAATACTGTCACGTCAAGTGATGGTATTGTTGTTGCGTTTCGTTCGGAGTTTGAGAGTTCCCGATGGCCTAAATGCTGGCAACGTATCTGCGTGTCTACTGGTGGTATAAATGGCCATGGATGCCCATTAGAATATAATTGCGCCTTTTAGAAAAGAAACACTCACTTGTAGTACTTGTGGTCGTCGCGCTCGTCGTCGTAGTCCTCCAAAAATTGTTTAAGCCGTTTCGCCTCACGCTCACGTTCCTCCTCGCGGCATCGCTCCCTCTCGCGCTCACGCTCGTACTCCTTTGCCTTGCGGCGTTCGCGACTCTCCCAATTGCGCAACCTTGCAATGATACAAGTGAGGGTCGTTTTTAAGCGTTTGGTTTTATATTAACAAAAAAAAAACAACAAGATTATAAAAAATGTATAAATTTTTATTGCAGATTATAAATCGGTCCTTTCCATATGTTTTTTGAAAATTTCTAATGCAAATGTTGGCCACTACTACGTTCTAATTGACCATATGGATGTCTAATTACCAGTTACTTTTTCGAGCATATCGCGTTAAGATAACCGAGTGTCGTCTTGTCGTCGTTACAATCTCACGACTAATATAATACAGTGACATTAAACGGGATCGACTGTTTTACGCGCTTTCCGAAACACGGCGGAGATATAGACGGTGCATTATCTTGCATACATTCTAAACTGTGCAGCTCATGTATTTCTTTCCTTTAAAAATATTAGAAATTTTCGATAAATTCATTTCGAATTTTCATATTTTTTTCATTTTTCCTTTTGATGATCAGCGCAAACATTTTGATATGCTAATTAAGGAATTTTTCCCTACCCTTTGATATGTTATTGATCTCCTGAGTCCACCCCGATAACAAAAATCTAACATTACTGGACTATATACTTACTTAAACTATAACCAGTCGCTCAAGGAAATATAATTGATTTAATAGCTAGTGTTTACCGACGTAACATAAGCCCCCATTCACACGAGAGTTTAAAAAGCGTTGCATTAAATCTCGGCGTTGTGCGTTTTCAGGTTCGTCGATACGAAAATATATGTACCGTATACGTATGTGTATATTGTTAGAGTAGCTTCCGGTCGCGATATGTTAACTGCTCAAGTGCAAGTTATAACATAAACGTCAGCACATTTTTAAAGACATAACCGTTCTGAATCAATCATTCGTGATAAATCGTCACTAGTAGCTGACGGGAAATTGGTTATTTGTATATACATATATTTTCATATATACATATATATGCAGATTCGATCCTACATATGAGTTGAAAATAGAACATTACTTGATAAAGAAGCGTTGCGTTATAAAAGCGCTGTCGTGTGAACATAAATTTGGGAGTTCATATGTTTTATTTGAACGCTTTTTTAACGCGCGGTTAAAAAGCTCTCGTGCGAATGAGGGCTATTGGTGCCGCGCTGTTACGAATGTGACATAGGAAATGGTACTTGCAATTCTCGTCGGAGTTAAACTGTTTCCTATCGCAATTACCTCGTGGTTAGTATTTACGCGTTAAATAATATTATCTCGTTGGCAATTTTCTATGGCAAATAGAATGTCGTAATAAAGGACATGAAAATAATAGTTAACTGATACTTTTGTGGGAATTAAATATTGCTGTAAGGTTTATTCATATAGTAGGTAGAGGGCTTTCAGTCTAAAAATGCACGCCCCTCCGAACCGCTAAAGTTCCTCTAAGCCGATAGCGCGATTATTTGTTTGTTGCAGTGCGTGGTTCAGTTTGAGTTAACTATAATATTGTTGCACGCACACAAGCAAGCGTTACAATTAATATTTACTTTCACACTTTAAAATAATAGATTTTTGTAAAGGAGCCCGCATTCTTACACTGAACGCACTATAAACCCTGTGGTAGTTTTCGTGTCTGTAGGTGATGACACGGATGAACCAGCTGCCGTTTGTTCTTTATATATTCATCTATCTATTTGTCCGTATTTATCTGTCTGTCTGTCTATGTATATGTCAATCTATCTATATAAGTATTTAAATCAATCGATGTTCCTTAGTCTCACTTAAACTCAAAAACCACTCAACGGATTTTAATTCTGTTTATTTTGTTTCATTCCCCTCATTTCAGGGAAGGTTTAAAAGGGAATAAAAGGAAAGGAAAAATCGAAGGACAATTTAAAAATACTAAAAAAATATATAGATTTGGTCTATACTTTAGAATACTTCACATTGATTACGTTCGTACTAACTACTAGTATTGACCGACTATAGCTCCTATTGTACCTCCCCCTATTACGCCCGTGACAGTAGTATCCGCAACCTTTTTCTCCCTTCCATCTATCTTTATATCCTTTAACTCCATCCCTTCCTTTACTCTTGTCTATATCTCTAATAAGAGGTAGCGCTACGCTTGCAGTTTTTTGGTCGACTGCCGAATTGGTTAATCGCGTCCGGATGCCAATACCTGTCACATGAGATCGGCATGTAGTAGCTGCAATGCTGTCACGTCAAGTGATGGTATTGCTGTCAGGTTTTGTTCAGTTTGTGAGAGTTCCCGGGTGGTCTAAACTCCTCTTTAAGGGTTAACAACGCATCTAGGAGCCTTCTGGTTGTTTAGATGTCCATTGGCGTCGGTACGACACTTAGGTGATGAACGGCCTGCTTGTTTTCCCCTTGTGATGTAAAAATAAAAGAAAGAAAGACGTACCATGACGAAATATTATTTCATTAAATATTCGGCCAGTGTTACGTTTTATTGAAAAGACATTAAATGGCTAATAGGAGACGAGACAAATTGGGTAAGACGACGTCTGTTGGGTCCGCTAGGTAGATATAAACTTATACGAAAAACTAACTGGCGGAGATGTGGTAGTTTGCAAGACCGTTCCCATATATCCGCCGCGTAGTGGCAAAGTGGAACTACTGTGGGGTTTTAGTCGATTGGAGCCCGACATAACTAACAGTTGCTCTTGCGGCGGATGTGTACCCGTATCGGGTTTTCCCACGTAAAAAAAAGGATCTAAACTTATACAGTGCATGAGTAGCATTTTTACGTGCACTGACAATTATGTCATATGATTTTTTTCATTTTCAGGATGGTCTCCACCACCCGGAGGTGACGATGACCGTGGACATAGACGGAGAGGAACACATACTGGATCTGCGGTTAAACCAGGACCTGGTGGCCGGAGACCATACGATAAGTTACCAGAAGGATGGTAAAGTTAAGCTGCATAAACCTAGCAAGGAAGTAAGTAGTTAATATCTTCTTCTACAAGTATCTCTCTCCCTTGCCCTTCTGCGGAGGTTGGCCATCTTCTTCCTAGCGTTATCTTCTTGCTAGCGCTATCTTCTTCCTAGCGCTATCTTCTTCCTAGCGTTATCTTCTTCCTAGTGCTATCTTCTTCCTAGTGCTATCTTCCTAGCGCTATCTTCTACCTAGCCTTATCTTTTTCCTAGCGTTATCTTCTTTCTAGTGTTATCATCTTCCTAGCATTATCCCAGTCCATTAACCAGAGTCCGCTTAGATTGTAGAGGATTTGGCTGTGGGGCGAGATAAGATGACCAACTGCCGTCTGACGTCATCTCCGGAATCTCTACAATCTCACGACAAATATCACTCAGTGTGACATGAATACGAGACCCACTGTTTTAAGTGCAAGTGATATTTGAAAAACCAGCGTTAGGGTGGTTCACCCATTCTTCACCCAGCCGCGGTATGAGCTACTTAACCTAGTGATCGACTCTAATGCCGGCTACTGATTAAACTACGACTATTTATCTAACATCTAGGTACCCTAGACAAACATTTTAAACCGCATTGTGTACAAAACTTTATGTACGTATATGATATAATACTATTGTCAAAATCGCTAATTTCAGGAGCTCGACATATGCCAGTACTCTGGCAGGGTAAGAGGCAAGAAGAATTCCTGGGTAGCTCTGTCGACCTGCCATGGCGTCAGGGGAGTGATACACGATGGGGAAGAGATGAGATACATAGAGCCGGCTCAAGGTAATTCTAATTAATGATATACCGGCAGCTTCATTCCACCACAGGATATTTCGTCAAAATTTGAAATATCTCCCTCGTCGCCTCGATGTCCTTAAGTCCAGAACCGTGCGATTCTCTAGGAACTTGTTACCTCGCAGGATTCCTCTGAGGAATCAGTTGCCAGCTTCGGTATTTACGAACCGATACGACTTAGGGACCTTCAAGAAAAGACCATTCATTTCTCTAAGACCGGCAACGCATCTGCGAGCCCTTCGGTATTGCAGTTGTCCAGGGGCGTCGGTAGTCACTTAGGTGTGTGCCGGTTGCTCGTTTGCTCCTTGTTATATAAAAAAAAAAATGTGCTCGCATCTATACTCTATGCTTCTATAGGTAACCGGTAACCTCATATATTTCTATCAAATCATATCAAAATATGTTTTATTCAAGTAGACTTTCACAAGCTCTTTGGAATCATCGAATATTTGAAAAGCTACCACTGACTCGGAGAAGTGCAGCCACGAGAAAAAACAGCAAGAAACTCGTTAGCCACTTTTTAAAAAAAAGTCCGTACAAAAAATGAGTAGCAACCATTTTTAATTATATTTTACTTAATATCTATTAACTTATTTATTTTAATTTATAAATATATTTATTACTGGGTGTGCCCACGACTACGTCGATAAATTAAAAATCTTTATTAAACTTAAACTCGTTCAAAGATCCTAGTCTGCCTTTTAAGTCGTGTCGCTTGCCCATCCTCTCCCTGCAATAGTATATTTGGCCTTGATCATAAAACTTAGCAAGGTCGAAAATTTTAAAACCTAGAAGGCAGACTTCTAGGTTTTTGAATTTGTTGAAGTATCTTCCTAGATTTTAAAGTGGTTACGAAGGATTGAATGGTACATACAAGGTGTCGATGCTCAAATATTTCTGCTTTATGCGAATTCAAACCGCCGGTGATTTTATATTTGGTAGGGATTGACCAGGTTGTTAAGATGATGAAATAAAATGATTTATGTAAAAGTGTCTTTTATTAGGTTTTGAAATGGGGCAGCCGTACTTTTATAGGACACAAAGATAATGTGAATTATATATTATTAAATGTAAACGTAATTCTAGGAAATTCAAGACTGACACAAACATATTCGTTACGTAAAAGCCAGTGTTCGGCACTGAATAAATTATGACTTAATGCGAGTTTAACTACAGCAAGGAAAATTCTGTGTGTACGGAATTAATATAAGATAATTCGCGACATGAAAAAAGAAATATGAAAGCTATTACTGTAGATTAAAGTAGCGCAGTATCTTTTTATTTATTGTTTTTTTTTTTTGCAAACGAGCAGGCAGTAGGCAGCTTAGTGCTCATGGACAACTGTACTACCAGGAGGCTAGCAGATGCGTTGCCAGCTTTTATAGTATAATCATCAAAATCTGTTCAGCCAGTCAAAAGTTCTGAGGTAACAAACCTAAAAATACAAATATAGCTAAATTGAGAACCCATTCTTTTTTAAAATCGGTTGAAAATATACATAAAGCAAGTTCAAAGGAGAATGAATAAACTTTATGAAGAAAGCAATTCGCATATTAGAAACAATAACATTATTCAAGGTACGTACGCGACAAACTCGATGCGTGTGGGAACAATCGATAAAAACGGAAACGTATACAATGCATAAGTAATCCTTTTTAGGGTTCCGTTGTCCTACAAGAAAACCCTTATAGTCTCGCTCTATTTGTCCGTCCGTCTGTTCGCCCGCAAGGTGGTCCCCGTCTTAAGATTTCTAAACTATTAGATGTAAGATCTTGAAATTGGATAAGATATGCTCAAAACTCATTATGAAAATTATCTTCTATGAAATCGTACAACGACTTTTAAGGTTAAAAATGGCCAAAAGCGTGTCAAAACACGCTTATATAGAAGGGTTACGTATCTGATACGCTATAAACGTATTTGTTAAGTAACTTCAAAAGTTGTTGTCCGATTTCGTTCAGAATAATTTTCCTAATGAGTTTTTAGCATGCTCTATCAACATGGAAAATTTTAAGTCTCTACGTTTAATAGTTTGGAAATGCTAGGAGGGGGACCATGTTACGGGCAGACAAACGGACGAACGGACGGACAGATGGACAGAGCGAAATAATAAGGGTTCCTTATACTACTTCGGGACCCTAAAAACCTTCATCGCGTATCACATACGGTACCCTGCTATATAAGCGTGCCACGCTCTTTGACACGTTATATTTCATTAGGGCAGGAGGAAATTACTTTAGAATATTAATAAATTGCATTTGATGAGGTCATGGCCTAATCAGTGGTCGGCATTTGAGTCGATCGATAAGTTAAGCAGCTCTTGCTGCGTATGGGTGATAGATGGGTGACTCATTTCAACACTGCCTTTTATTTAATATCCGACCTTCTAATTCTAATTTTACGCAGACGAAGTCGCGTGTAACAACTAGTATGTCATACTGTAGTAATCTTGGAAGGTAATTTGTTTCCATCTTTAATGTATAAACGGACGCTTTCGTAACTCGTAAGAGATCTTATATCACGCGCGCCGCATGACACTCGTGTATTTAGGTGTGCTGTTACGAGAGTTGCTCTCAAAAAAAATCAAGGTATATTAGGGCAGATTTTTAACTACAGTCACGGTTTTTATAAATTTTACTAGCTGTTTCTCGCGACTTTGTAAAATTAAACTATTGAGATCCCCGAGAAATGTTCAATCTGGTCCTGTAGAAAAATCCTTTCGAAGCGGATGTTTTTTTTACATGTTATAAGGGTCTACTGACGCAAATGAACATCTGCACGACCAGGAGCCAATCAGATCCGTTGCCGGCCTTTCATGACGAGTTTAGGCCACCAGGAAGTAGGTAAGGACGAAACGTACCAACTATACCATCACTTGACGTGACAGCATTGCCGCCACTTCGCGCCGATCTTATGTAAGAAAGGGGGGTACTGGTACCCGAACGCGCCGGCCCAATTCGGCTACAGGCTTGACGGTGGTGTAATTCTTATAGGGGGTCAAATTAATCCAATTTCAATTAAGGGCCGGCAGCGCATCTACAGGCCTTCTGGTCGTGCAGATGTCCATGGGCGACGATAGGCACTTCGGTGCCTACTGCCTGCTCGTCTGCCCCCTTGTAACATACAAAAAAAAAAAAAAAATTAATTACAAAGGCAATTAGTCGTACTACTCGTTAAATCAACAGATGGTAAAAATGCAATCTAATTTATTTATGCTGTGAAGAATTTGTACTTAATTTATATCATTTTTGTAGTTAAGTTTAAAAAAGAAGAAAAAAGTGTCCACAGCAGTAGTTATTTTTTTTTAATTAAACTACATTCTATTGTACTGTATTATTATTCTCGTTCCCTTTCCCGTTCCGTCCCCACTCCCGTTCCCGTTACGGGAAACGCATTTTTATTTATATAACTATAACTTCGACCCAAGCATCTGTTTTAGAAGATATTCATTTTTTTTGTAATCCTCTCTAACGATATCTGCAGCACGCATTCTGCCAATGTTATGTCAAACGCTATAAGGTTATTATTAAAAAAATTAAATTGTTAAAAGCGATAAAGTTATATAAAATTATTTTAATGGTGCTTAAGTATTCTTAAATTTTCTGACTTTCTGCGCAGTTTTCTTATTTTTTTTCTTTCATAAGAACCTTCTCCTGACACTAACGAATACAATAAAAAAAGAATTAGCGATATCCAGCCGTTCACGCGTGATGCCGCAACCAAGGGAAACAGGGATTCATTTATAAATATGTAGATAAAGTAGAAGCATTTACCTTAATATGACTACATGATGCAATATTTTTTGTGTTATTTTACACTTTGAACTACTTAACAAACCTTATTACTTGTGATTACCTCGCGTAGAAGAAATACAAGTAAATATATAAATAAATATAAATATGTACAGGACTATATGACACACCGGACGTCTGTTCCTAAGATAGACAACTTAATGCCTTGACGGCGAACAGACACACGGACAGAGCGAATCTATAAGAGTTCCTTGTAGTACTACGGAACCCTAAAAAGTCCATAGACAATATCCCTATTTAATTTATAGACTGCCCTCGTCCTACCGATAATCATACCGAGAACTGGACCTTATTTGATACATAGACAATAAATGCCAATTTATTTTTGAGATGGAACTTTGTTTCAATATTCCATACATTTGAATCGAAGCGGCGCACCTTACATGCGCCAACTACGGTGGACCACTAAGCAGAACTTCATATCGTCACAGGATTTTGGTATTTGCTGCACGTGTAATAAGGGTCAGGGATGTGTACCGTGTCGCCACGTGTACAGCACGATCTGTCCCTGTAATAACTCTTATAATTGACGTTAGCCACCCAGTGCGGAAGGCTCGTGGCAAAGTGGCATAACTCATTTTAATATATTTCGCAATGCTTGCTTGTATAGATTTTTGTTCCAGTTGTCCAAACCGGCGGTATTGTTCCGTATTACTTATTATTTGAAAGTAAACACGATCTGTCCAATAAATTTTATAATCTAATACAGCCACCCGTTCAAACGGAGCCATAAATTGTAATACTTTTACAAGTAATTTAAGAGTATAGACACTAGTGTAAGTAAATGATTAATATATTTATTAAAAATAATCTATACTAATACTAGCGGACTCTACAGACGTTGTTCCGTCTGCAGCGCCATCTGACGGGCTGGGCGCCACCCAAGCGCATGCAAAAAAATCATTCAAAATCCAGCCGTTTAGGAGGAGTTCAGTGACATATACATGTACAGTACAATTGTATAAATAAAAAATAAAAAGCTAAATAATTTGTTTGTTTGTTTGCTTGAACGCGCTAAGCTCACGAACTTCTGTGCGATTTGAAAAATTTTTTTAGTGGTAGATAGCCCATTTATCAAGGAAGGCTATAGGCTACATATGTATATGATCACGCTAAAATTGAATCTATTTATTTACATAATATACGCGAATGAAGTCGCGGGCACAGCTAAATAAATCTAACGCAAATATTATATCTGTTACAGACTTATATCAACAACTTACTTCATGTGGTAAACTTTTACAGTTCCGTCGCAACCATTCCAAAGCAATGTTTTCTGTACCTGTGATGAATTTACAAGTAAATAAATATTGATTCAGTAAAAAAAGACTTCCAAGTCTGATGTACCCAACTCTTTTGCTGTTACTGCATCTTGACTTTGAAACTCTATTCCTGGCACTATACTAAAGATAACCCATCTCTTTACACTTTTAAATCTAGAATAAAACAATTTTATGTTTCATGACTTTAGTATGTTTATCGTTTATACTCTCTTTCTATATATGTATTATATTGTTTATGTTAACTTTATAAGTATTTTTTTTTTATGTTACAAGGGGGCAGACGAGCAGGCAGCAGGCACCCTTTTTAGTGGTCCCCCCCCCCTAGCATTTCTAGACTATTGGATGTAGAGACTTGAAATTTTACAATAGAACATGCTAAAAACTCATTAGAAAAGTAATTTTGAACGAAATCGGACAATAACTTTTAAAGTTATGTAACAAATACGTTTATAGCGTATCAGATACGGAACCCTTCTATATAAGGGTGTCTTGACATGCTCTTGGCCATTTTTTTATTATATTATGTCTCAACTCCCCCTAAACGGCGAAACCTATATGAAATTTTGTGTGCGCGGTTAAGTTGATTCAAAAATGATTTACGTTCACAGCAATCTTATTTGGCACTAATAGATACTTCACAATAATCGAGCAGAGCTTCAGCTTAACTTGTTATACAAATTATTAATGTCTCCCAAATTTTTTCTTTTTCTTTTGTGTGGTTTCTGCTGTTGGCCCTATTGGCCTCGAGACAGAGGGTCTCTCCCGGAAAGGGACCTTTTTAATAGGACCTCGTCAAACGCAACTCTCCCAAATGCATAGTGCTCGGCTTTTATTAGAACTACCCCCGCCACAATTATGAATCGAACTAATGGAGAGGCCATTATAGTCAATTGACCCACTCTTCAATATTAATGCTACATGCACTGGCACATAGTCATATTGAGTTATTATTTAATAATCCACGCGTATTTATGTAACTAGGCTGGGCAAGGCTGGCAAGGCTGGCATGGCTAGTTTGGCAGGCAAGACTGGCATGACTCGCTTGGCATTGCCTTGCCTGGCTTGTCCCGGCTTGGCTTGGCTTGGCACACGCTGTCCCCATAGATGGAGGCATATTTGGTGGCTCGGCATAGTCAAGTCTTGCTCACTAGGTGGCGTCACAGTAGAATAATTCAGTATTCTGCGCCCGCTATTTGCTATGTATGACAAACAAACAATATTCAATTATCTCAATGAATACCTACTGTGCAATAATTTCAGGAATCTATGACAATAAGGTTATATAATTCCATTTGTGTACACATAGCATTCCACTTAACATAAATCAATTTGATCGAAGCCATCATTGGAATTACAACAATGTTATACAAAAAATTATAAACGTCATAGTACTAAACTATTCGACAAAGTTAACTATTTTGTAAATTTATTTCTTAACTAAGTAGATTTGTTATAATTTTAAATGTATGAATAAGTATTCAATTGGATGAATTTGTCCATCATTTAAAGGAGACATTGAATGAATGAAATAATTCCATCTCGTACGGCAATAGTCTAAGTTCATTAGCACCCGTTCCCAGATATTCAATACCTCACCCACCCTTTGTTTCACCACCTTCATCCATTCCCTCGATTAATGGCTTTTTAACTGCAAACTAATGATCCTTCCCCGTAATGGACGCGAATTTTACGGCCGTCTTATCCAGCTGGATATTTAAGATTTCAGGTATCCTCAATTTATCATACTTTCTACAACTTTTTATTCTTTGCTACATGAATTTAGAAGAGTTTCGAGCTTGTTAAATTATTTAAATAAAAATAACTAGGCATTAGAGTTATGGCTTTCAATTTAATTGATTTTTCTTATTGCGATACCTCATATTCTGTTTTGCAATGCTTTTCCGTTATCTATTAGTGAAGACACATACTCAAAAAAGGGAATATTATATATTAATATGTGAAGAGAAAACTTGATGTACCATTTTGCGAAAATTGCGCGGACGGAAGAGTATAATATCAAGCACAATTATAGTTCATTTATAGGAAGGTGTGCTAATATTTTTTTTGAATATGCAATGTTTACATATTATATTATTCACATAAAACCACACGCACACCAACGCCGAACGATTTACAGCATCTACACACACATGTATTTGATGATATTATTAATTGACAAATTTTATTTTTCCGTGAATAGATCAATATATGTCGCTGTAATTACAATGGTTTGTGAATTTCGACCATGCGGCGATCTTTAGTTATGATATCTATTCCATTACATGGGGTCAGTCATGTGGTATAAATTGGAGTAGGTCTTTTTGTAGTCAAAATTTTAATGAATGAAGGCGTGACTGTATTTGTGTGCATGTACATACATAGGTGCGTTTGGAGTAAACGGTTTTAATAAACATCTTTGGACTCTTTCAAATATCGCGTGTTTACCGCCTTGAAGAACAAGCCACTTCCCTTCTTACCGGATGTTATTTTGGCAAAAGACTTGTTAATTTTTATTTTTTTAATTAGCCTGTAATGTCCCACTGCTGGGCAAAGGCCTCCCAACTCTTAGACCACTCTCCTCTATCCAGAGCTAAACTAATCCACTCCTTTCCCGCAAAGGCGTCCATGGGCTGGGCATATAGCACGAATGCCGATATTCCTGAGAAATTTTTCAACTAGCATTAATTATGTTGACAAAAATCCTATGACGAAAAAATTAGACATAACTAATAAGTTCGGGATTCCCGCAAATTCCTCTCAAACCATTCTTTCCTATCCTGGGCTATTAGAAATCGCGCCTTTCCCGTAAGAGACTTTAAGTCGTCTCTCTACCTCTACACTATATAAAAACAATATATTTTTTAATCAGCCTATAGTGTCCCAATGCTGGGCAAAAGCTTCCTTCCTCTGAAACCATTTTTTACTCTCCTGGGCTACTAGAAACCACGTGTTTACCGTAAAGGACTTTAAGTCATCTCACCACCTCTTCCCGGGCCTTCCTCGTCGTCAGCGGTCACTGGTGGGAGTCTGTAATGTCGTAGCACTGGCCCACTTCTGTGGATCTATTCTTAGCACATGTTCAGCCCATACCTACTTCAGGTTTGCTGAATTCTTCCCCGCATCTATTATGCCGGAGGCACTCAGCTAGCTAGCTAGCTCAAAGTGTTTGCACATGTTTGACAATGAAGACTACAAAGTTCTACAAAACTTTGCGCTGCTACACAATGTCCCCGGCTACACTGCATAATCATTGAAATGATCATTCAAATGAAGCTATGTCCGGTTCCGACATCATTCCAGTCATGGATCGCAGGGTGGTGTTGCAAACTCTATCAGTTCAGTAAAGAATTAATACTCATTAAATATTCTATGCAGTCTATTACAACCCATTAAAATTGGTATATGAACAGCGGAAAATAATAATTGATTTGATGATATCTTTAAAAGACTAAGAATAAGAATATTCGTAAAGATAATCATACGGTAACCGAATTTAATCGATGATTAATTGGCTTCGAGCAATATTAAGTTACCTCATAAACATGTATGAATATTAATAGCACACTAAATCTAACGTTAATGCTATGTGCAGGCAGAAAAAAATTTGAGAACATTTATATAAATTATTACTTTCCCACGTGAATATCTTTATTTACTAAATAATAAGACATTGTACATTTTTGACGGTATAAAATAGTCTAATTTAACCTTTACCTTAATATCTAAAAGTCGTGATGTGAATATGAACACATCACTCAACTTTAATATATTCGATATTGAGGTAGAGTGAGGTACAATATTACATATGTATATAATTATATACATATACAATCAAAAGGTCACCTAGCACTAAATCACGAAAAGCGCGGGCCGCACAATGATTGGATTTTTCGTTAGAGCCGGATTAAGGAGTTCTTCGGGCTGTCTTAATTTTGTGCGGACGAAGTTGCGGGAAACAACTAGTTTAAGAAATAAGCTAAACCTGTTATCCCTTTTTAGGGTTCCTTAGTACTACAAGGAACGGAACAGGAAGGCTCTGTCCGTCCGTCCGCCTGTCTGTCTGCTCCTAAGGTGCCCCCCCCCCCCTAGCATTTCCAAACTATTAGACGTAGAGACTTGAAAATTTCCATGTTGATAAAACATGCTAAAAGCGCACTACTAAAATTATTTTGAACGAAATCGGACACCAAGTTTTGAAGTTATTTAAGAAACACTTTTATAGCGCATCAGATACGGAACCTTTCTATATAAGCGTGTAATGACACGGTCTTGGCCATTTTATTCTTTTGTCTTGTTGCATAATAATTATTATTATTTTTAAATCACTATTTATTAATGATTAAAAAAATTAGTGGCTTGTATTGTTTAACTGTTTTTATACTTTTGTGCCTAGTGTCTGTCTTATAGAAAATATATTATGATATTAAATATTTAAAAAAATCTTAAAGTGCTATAAACATATCAATTTAATTGCAACCTATGCAGCACGCGTATACACTTCTAGCCCATGTTCATACTCATAGTAAAGTATATATAATCTTGAAAAGAAGTAAAAACAGTTACATGTGTTTGTCCTTTGACCTTAAAAAGAATTATCCAATTTCTTTGACACAAACTTTTAGAGAGATATACGAAATAATGTTCACTAAATAAATGTCAAAGGCTCAAAGATTACTGCATAATAAATAAATATAAGTTGGGCTAAGTTTAGGGTCTAAATTGACGTGATAAAGCATTAATTATAAATGTCAGGGTCCGATCCTTAGCCTTGGGCAGTATAGTAATAACTCTTGCTGAAATGAAAGGCTAATTTTAATATGAATTGCCCTTTGTTATACTGACTGACCACACCAAATCGAAGGAAAGCCTTTTGACGTTACATTTCCAGTCGATAGTTCGGACTAATTTACCACATCTTATCTATTACTAAATTAACTTCATATTATCATCATCGTTCTGAGCCTATGTTGGGCATAGTTCTCCTCCCCCTTACGCCACAGTTGTCGATCCTGGGCTAACCCCATTCACCCTGTTCCTACTGTGAATCGGATGTCAAAAAATATCATTATGTTTCAATGATTTTACACAACACCTTGACAAATTATATCTTCTTGATAAATCACTCTACCAATTGGTGAAAACCGTATTATTATCCATCCCGTAGATTTAGAGGTTATCGCGAACAAACATATGGACAGACGCGACAAAGGACTTTGTTTTATAATGTGTAGTGATAATGATGTAATGATAGTGACAGCGACCGCAACATTGTCAGTGACGATGACGGTGGCAATGACAAGAACGGTGACAATGTCAATGATAGTGACAGCGACAGCGACAGTGACAGTGACAGTGACATAGTTATAGTGACGATTGTGAACACCCACGTCAAAGGACGTTACAGCCTAGAAACAAGAAATGAACGGTCATTTCGTAATATTTATAGGTACAAGCCATTTTGAACTTTGCGTGTGTTGCCTAATTATATTTTGCGCTCAAAGGTAAATTTATTGTGTCTGAAACTGATTTACAGGTCGTATGACTAATGTGAGAATTCCACGCGAGGAACAACGCAATGTTAAAACATTAAGCAAGTTTCTGGTTGCTCAGTCATTGAAAAAATGGATTGTTTGGTCAATCAGTACTAATAGCTGAATTGTTGAAGAATGTTTTTTGCCATTTTCTTCAAGTTCAACGGTGTTTTTGTAAATTGGCAATTAGTTAACGGCTTGCCTAACGGTTGGCAGCCGGCTGAAGACTCTTGTGAATGGTATGTGGTACATACTCACGCGTTATTGACCCTATATCCCTCCCATTTTCAATAAGCTCTTAAAAACATACTAACCAGTAGGTATACAAAACCACAAAAGTAGTATTGCCTGCTGCCTGCTCGTTTGTCCCTTGTAACATAAAAAAATATATATATAAATCCTTTTACAGTCAATAACTGAATATATTTTATCCGCATTTAACATCGGGAGTGATTTTGTTGAGCACTCGTGTGTTAACAGAAAATCAGCAAAGCCTAAAATATAAAATGGATACCTTATTCTTTTGTTTTAGAGATAATATCTTAAAAGGTTTTATGTTTTATACAAAACAGTGTAGATACGATTATTGCGCGGACGGGCGGCCATGTTGGCTCATTTATATCAAACGTTTGCGGTCTAGAGGTCGTGGAAGGTCGAGTATCTTACGTCAAAATTTGCTAGACGAGTTTCCTAAAACGGTTAATGACCCAGTATGCAAATTATGTTGTTTCATGCTTCTGAGTTATGGGAATAATTATGTATATTTTTTTTACGTAAGTATGATGGCAGACTTTAGAGTTTCAATAGCTCAATGGTAGAAGGAATAGAATGAAAACCGCAGGTTACCCGGTCAAACCCGAACGACGCTGGGGTATTATCGGACCCCCTCGTAACAGCAGCTTTTAATTTAAGATTCTCAGAAGGGGAAACGAAAATCTTAGACATGTCTAAAAAGTATTAATAATATAAAAAAAGACAAGTACATTGCACGATGGTTCATAGTAACATCAAGAAAATTGTAAGAAATCAATAGTATAGCTGTTTTATGGCTTGATCGAGCTCAAATATGCAAATTAAAGGACTTAACCTAAACAAGTCTAGACTTGTCTAGCAAGGGGTAATTTGTTAGCATATTTAAAACCTGATTATGTATAGTGAGACACTCGTTGAGATCCTTTTAATTATAAAGTCTAGCGAAGAATTCCTAATACAAAACTTTGTAAAATTAACTTTTTTTAAAAGAAGGGCCAAATTACTAATGTTTTTTTATGTTACATAGGGCAAACGAGCAGGCGGGTCATTTAAGTAACTAATGACGCCCATGACGATCTGCACGACCAAAAGACTAGCAGATGTATTGCCAGCCTTTAATGACGAGTTTAGGTCACCGGGAAGTCTCACAAAAGGAACGAAACGCGACACCAATACCATCACTTGACGTGACAGCATTGCCGCCACTTCGCGCCGATCTCATGTGAGAAAGAGTTACTGGTATCCGGACGCGCCGGTCCAATTCAGCTACAAGCGTGGCTCTACCTCTAATTAAAAACTTCTTAGGTTCGCGATAAGGTCCAAGTATCATCGATTATCAACAAAGTACAGATAGATAGAGGTAAATTTGCCCTCATTTTCCAATTCATTTTTTATATAATTTGCTTGCCATGATTTTTCACCAAATAATACCTAATTATTCATGTAATGTACCAGGAATGCAGAGTTGTGTAAGAGAATGCTGCTATACGATTAAGATGCTTGCAATGCTATTAAATGCTAAAAGCTTTGCCAGCGAGCATCGTAGAGTTTGTCTACGAAATATCCTTGAGTTCGTCAGAGCGCGCTACGAATTTGCATTCACTCGCGTTATTGAGTTAGTCGAAATCTATGCTATGTCGGCAATACTTTTGAGTATACAATTTTATTAATAACTAGCGGTCCTAGCAGACGCTGTCCTGCCCGAACATTCGGTTACTTGTTATTTATTATTAACTACATTCTATCATTCTATAATATTCCTCCGTCCCCGTTTCCTTTCCCTTTTCCGTTACCGTTCCATAATGCTTCACTATTTTGGCGTTAATGGCTTAAATATGAAAGATAGGTATACTATGTCGCGGGCTTTTCTAGAACTATTTAAGGTACACATTTCCTTCATACACTATATACGTCTAACACATAACATAACATACTTGACATTTATCGTTATATTTTGGAGAATTCACGTAACACCTTTATAATTAATAGCCTATGTGTTATTCTAATGTATAAACTATATTATCGTAAAGTTTTATTAAAATCCATTCAGTAGTTTTTCCTTGAAAGAGCGTCAAAGATACATGCATACATTCATGTGTACAAACTTTCGCGTTTATAATATTAGTATGATGTCATTACTACTTTTTTAAATTATAATATGATGGCGATAATGATAAGATATTTAAATTAAAAGTATGATATACCTGAGAATATATATCTGAGAGAGTCCACAATAAACTAAAAAAGTAAAAATCTCTCAAGAAGTTAAAGAAAACGATATGTTGAAAGTGCTTTTAAAATTATATCTCAAGACAATATGTGAACAGATACAAAATGTAATCCTCGCATTGCAAAAGTTCAATTTTACAGTTGCCCTTATAAATTGATAAAATCGAAGTTTCCGTTTTATATTAAATTCTTGAACCGATAACTTCCTTTAAAGAAACGTATTGTTCGGCCAATATTGCATTTTATATTCAGAAGCGAAGGAGCGAAATAACAAAAACGCGTTGCCGGCGCACCGGAGCAGCAAGAACAAATGTATCCCCCCTTGCACCCCCCTCAATACAAGGGGGCGCAAAATTGCTTACTAAAATAAGTTCACTTCAGGCAAGCCTTCGCAATGAGTCTGGTATGCCGACACTGAGAAAGAGGTCTCCGGGTCGCAATTTAACTAAAATTTCACTATTGTACGAAGATACAAAACGTTTCACGATCAAAAGAACCCGGTCTCGTTAAGGCGAGTGATTTCAAAAGAAAATGAGGGCAGTTTCAGGAATTCAATCGCGCCTTATTAATTTTAAGCTTCGTAAACTTCAACGAGAAATCGCAACGGGAAAACAATGAGACGGAAAATAGTAAATACTTTTAATTTAATTGAAGTGTTTGTTTAATTTTCAATACAGAGTCCATTGTTATATTTTCATACAATTTTTTTTTAATAACTTCGTAGTAACGATGCATGCGCATTCTACTGTTCCGTATATCAATTGCAAGTGTAGAGTCTTTAAGATAATGAGCTGTGCGTGCTGGGGGCGTGTATGTATGTGTGTGTGTGTGTGAGCTGTGTTTGTGTGGTGGTAGATTAAACAGTGGCTGGCATTTAAGTCGATCGCTAGGTTAAGTAACTCTCACCCTGGTCGGGTGATAGATGGGTGACCCATTCTAACAGTGGTTTTCAAATATCCGACCTCTGTGTTTCGGAAGGCACGTAAAATGTGCTTTTTACGATATTTTCAGCCAGCCATTCCTCATTATTATCTTTTTGCTCCTATTAAGAATAAGGGTAAATATATTAGAAGTGGCACACTTTTTAAGTAAAAACATATACTTACTAGTTCTGCCCGCTGCTTTATCCGCGTAAAAAATTAAATTAAATTTTAGCGTGATGATATAAAGCCTACAGCCTTCCTTTATAAATGGGCTATCTAACACTGAAAGAATTTTTCAAATCGCACCAGTAATTTCGGAGGTTAGCGTCTTCAATTAAACACACAAACTCTTCAGCTTTATATATTAGCATAGATTTACAGATCACCTTTGACGGACTTAATTCTAGAGAAAAAAAATCAGAGCCGAGCAGAGAAGTATAAAAAATGCAGCTCAGAAAGAGCCAAAAATTCAACCTGCTAGCTCGTATTCCGTGCACTAAACTAATTACAAGGTTTTAACATTCAAAGGATGCGTTAGGACGGGGGTCTTGATAAAATGGCGGACTATAACACAGACTCACTCTTTAATTAAGTAGCTTTGCAACCATTCACGTCGGTGGCCCCAGGTGTGTGTTTTGAGGGACGATTTTGTAGGCTTTAATTAATTGAACGCGCATCTGCCTCAGAGTACGACACGAAATTTACAAGCTTTCTTCTTTGTTACTTTGCAAAAAAAAGTGTCTTTTTGCCTTCTCAGTTAGAAAATATTTTATTAACCCCCGATATAAAAAGAGCCTCGATAGCTCAACGGTATAAGGTATGGACTGAAATCCGCAAGGTACCTGGTTCAAACCCCACCGCCGTTGGGGAAAACAAACACATTTAGATAACGTACAGCGGTTTTCGAATTTTAGCTCGATTAATGAACATTTTTTTTTGGTTGTATATAGATTTTTATTTCAATATTTAAAAATGTGTATTAATTAAACAAAAGCTTATACGCCATAAAATCAAAAAACATTCACTGTGTTCGTTATTCACGAATATAACTTTTATGCAGAACTCATACAGGCAGAAACCAAATTAAATTTCAATTGGATCGGATCGGATCTAGGGAGCGGCATTATCAACGGTTAACTCGTTTCGTTTCCCAATCACCGGTGCTGTAACAGTTTGTACTTCACAATTATTTTATATAATTAAATTTGTCACAAAACTCTCAAACTCGTCTAAATTTTAACATCTTTATTTTTCCGTTAACATAGATTTTTTATGTCAAATAACCATTGACCGCATAAATATTATATAAAGGTTTTGAAAAATGTAAAAAATGGCCCTTTACATACGCTTGTAAAAAACCAATGGGAATAAATAACGTAGGACTTGAAACAAGCCGATATACAAACTAAAACATTAAAATGAAGAAAAATCTAATACTCGATCTCACCGTCAATTGTAAAAACGGCGATATAAGAGAAATTATTTAGATTGCTCTAAGTAAATTCGCTACTTTGTAAAGGTAACGACAGTTTTCAATTTAGCAAATACCCGTCATAAAACCGGGATTTCCAGAACGCCCGTAAAAGGAACGGTCTCATCGCATATTGAGGCAGGACCGTCTCCCGCCACTCAGCCTGATGAGCAGCCGTAGCTAGGGTTGACGATGGCCATTCCACGATTCGACCAAATCTATATTTAATGGAGATAATAAAAGGGGACATGCGAGTCTTATTCGCAGATGTGGAATCTACAGATAAATCTTGTAGTATCTCAAAATAGGTGCTCTCTTAGGTAAATTCTTATGTAACAAATCTCAAACTATTGCTTAACAATATTGTTTA
Source organism: Charaxes varanes (assembly GCA_024363005.1). Lineage (NCBI taxonomy): Eukaryota > Metazoa > Arthropoda > Insecta > Lepidoptera > Nymphalidae > Charaxes > Charaxes varanes. Next base: position 646,393 of record JANCMC010043217.1, read on the forward strand.
GTTTTATTGCGACAGCTCCCGGTAGCCCAAACCCATCCAAAATGCTGGCAACGCGTCTGCAGTGTCTTGGTGATGCAAATGTCCATATCCACGTCATTAGTAACTTAGGTGAATCGCCTACCCGTTTGCCTCTTGTAATGTAAAAAAAAACTCCAATTTTTTTTACAATGTTTTACAATTTAAAGTATTGGTAAATTTTAATATGCTGACTTAGCAGCGGAACGTAAGGGATCATTTGCCAGCATGAAGAAAGAAAAAAATCATAGCCACGCATAGAGATCATCAGGGCACCAAGTCGTATATATCGTAGTTAGCAGCTGCTTCTACAGAGATTATTTTTTCCAGCAAATACCTACCAAATTAAATACCGTTTGAAAGTCTTACTAAAGTAATGCGCTGTGGTGTTTCTTCACAATAGGGTTTGAATAAAGGCGTGTAGCACAAAGGGGTTTAAAACAAAGCGAGCGCTGGCTCTATTACGAGCACAACTTCTTATAAAATATTCCTCGAGATCGAGACGCCGGGCCCCGTTTGCCGAATGGCTGAGACGTTGTGCTAAATCAGATAAATTAATTATTCAGAACACTGAGTCAACGATGAAGATCATCTCAATGCTAAGTTGGAAAATTTAAATTCCTTACTTGGTATATAAATCACTGAATAATTGATTAATATTGGAACCTTTTCCATTTCAAAAAATATCCTAATTTTAAACTAATTAAAAAAGTCCTTCTGTAGCATAGTCCATAAAGTAAAGTAAAAATGTTATGGCTAGTACGATTTATACAGTATAAAACCTTATCACCCAGTATCGTATCTTATCAATCATGTATGATCCCGTTTACTGTTTATTTTCATAACGTTATCTTGACGTGGATAGATATCGCCAAAGCCTATAAATACGTGAGCGTAGACCAAAAAAAAATATATAACACGACCGTATTTTTAAGACAAAGACTCCAGTATTTGCATTAATTATCCCCAATTGTAAATTTTAACCAAACAGGGACGAGTGGAGAGAGTAAAAATAAAAAAAACCTCCACGTTCTAGAAGGAGTTAAGGTTACTTAGTGTTAACTCTAATTTCCCACTGCTGGGCAAAGACCTCCCTTCTCTTATTCCACTCTCCTCTATCCAGAGTTAACCCAATCCACTCCTAATAATGATAATTATCTGTATAAAATAATTAAATTTGCCCTTAATTTAAGAGAAATTTCGCCACATTCTAATATTTAAAATATGTTTTTTTTTACTGAATGTCTAATGTTCGACACTTTTTACAGATTATCTGTATGTAGTTATTCAGTCCTTCTAGTTCTTCCGTATTAGAAGGTTCAAATATGAAATCGAGAGTCAAGCTGGTTTCCATCTTAGATACTGCACCCGATTGGGCTCTTTTGATGGCTGGTCGTGCAGATGTCCATGGGCGCCGGCAGGCACTTCGGTGCCTGCTGCCTGCTCGTCTGCCCCCTTGTAACATAATAAAAAAAAAAAAAAAAAAAAAAAGGATTTATCGATAGGAGTCTAGAACTCTCGGAATTTTTCGCGCTACTTAAACAGCTAGTTTCTCATATTCATACTCCCCGGAATCGCATAAAAGTAAAAGTTTCTTTTGCACTCATAAGCTGTATATCACACCCTACCCGACCAAATCGAACCAAGCACCCTTATATCCTAAATTGTATAACCGGACACGAGTAAGCCCCCGGGGCACGGCTCGATTGAGGAAAAAATCTTATTCGACTGGCCCCGGCCATTCCCGTCTCCCCCAGGAACCTTCACGCCCGTGCATTGAGTAAATCGTGACTAGTTAGGCTGATTCTGTATGCAATACTCGTGCTAAGTGCAAAACGTTGATGAACGTGTTTCTAAGTTATTGCTGACACATTAATGTATACTAAATAAAAATGTCCAAGAGCGTGTCAAGAAACGCTTATATAGAAGGGTTACGTATCTGATACGCTATAAAAGTATTTGTTAAATAACTTCAGAAGTTGTTATCCGATTTCGTTCAAAATAATTTTCCTAGTAAGTTTTTAGCATGTTCTATCAACATGGAAAATTTCAAGTCTCTACGTCTAATAGTTTGGAAATGCTAGGGGGGGGGGACCACCTTACAGACAGACAGACGGCCGGACAGAGCGAAATTATAGGGGTTCCTTGTAGTACTACGGAACCCTAAAAAGTAGCAATAAAGAAACAGTAATCGGGTCCCACTGTTTTACGTGCCATTAAAAATACGGAGAAGGTCACATTTTAAACCACCCGGTCGCAGAAAGATCTACTAAGCTAGCGATCGATTCAAATGCCGACCATACACACACATACATTATAAATATATTTATTTATAATATCTTCTTCTCTTCTACAAATCTTTTGATTTGCGTACCATGAATATGTTTAATTAACATATATACAAAATTTTAATTCTGTGCACAACGACATTCTTATATTAGAAACATAATATAAACTCTGTCGTCATGACTTTTAAAGACCCTTTTTGAAGCTTTAACACCATCTCTTATAGTAAAATATGTATATGTGTGTGTAAATCGTTTTGCATTGGTGTGCGTGTGTTTTTATTTTAATTTTGTAATATATTTATAATTCATCTATATTTTCTTTACCAATATAAAAAGCTGAAGAGTTTGTTTGTTTGCTTGAACGCGCTAATTCAGGAACTACTGGTCCCATTTGAACAATTATTTCAGTTTTAGATGGCCCATTTATCGAAGAAGGCTTTAGGCTATACATCATCACGCTAAAAATTTTGACCTACTTTTACGTGGACGCAGTCGCGGGTAACAACTAGTTGTAGACAAATTCGACGTTACAAACATACAATTCAGTTTTATTTACATGTATAGATGACAGATTTAATAACTACCGCGATATATAACGATAGGATCTCAATAAACCGAAAAGGGGCTAAAGAGAAAAATGAAACCGCTTATGCAGGAAGCTACTTCATACGAGACGTGACCAGGGGGTGCATACATCACCCCCGAAATGCTGTTAAAAAACCCCCAAGGGTTCCCTTCCGTTCGGCCGACCCCCTCATTGTCGGAGCGGTGTGTATGGACGATTTCCTTTTCGCACCGAAATCCTTATAAAATACTTATTTTGACTCGTACAAAGTTTTTTCTTCTTACTTTAAATTCAAATTCAAATTTCTTCATTATTCAGACATCATCCATGTGTTAGTAAATAAAATGAACAAAGAAATCTTAAAACTGTGTTAGTAAAAACGAGATATTATTTAAGAAAGAGTGTATACATACACTTAAACCGACTGAAGGGAACCTACTCCCCGAGGCGAAAGGCAAGCATGTGATATTTCCAGTCAAAGTGTTTACCCTGTCATACATTCAACAGCGATATTATATTCGAACAGCGTAGCAAAACAAAGCAATTTGATTTTCCGCGTACTTGAACAACCGAAATTCAAATCGGATATCGCGGCCCGATATCGCATAGGGCCAGGAGCCTACCTTTGATTGTCAAAGAGGATTATTACGGCCTACTGCATGTCTGTCCAAATGAGGCGTCCGTATTCCTTCAAATACGTTTACCGTGCCCGCTTTACATTCAAAATATATCAATGTGATTTAAAATACGTGTCTCAGAAGGCCGTAGCTTAATCAGTGACCGGCATTTGAATCGATCGCTAGGTTAAGCGGTTTTTACTGCGGCCGGGTTATCGATGGGTGACCCATTCTAGCACCGGTTTGTATTTAATATCCAACCTCCTCCGTGTTTCGGAAGGCACGTAAAACAGTGATCAGATCAGTCCGTCCGACGGCGTCCACGATCGAAGACGCCGCCATACCGTCCTTGTATCATCTGTCCGTAACATAGTCATAAAAAGACCGTTTAAGTTTTAGGTCTAAAGTGAGTTAATGATACTGGCAGTTTTGTTTCAACGTCCTATATCAGCCAATCAAAGAATTATTCCAATATCTCCGTTCAACACTGAGATACACCTATTTTTGTCTTTTTAACAAAAATCTTATTTTGGTTAAAATGACAAACAAATAATAACATATCATTAAAATAACATTGCAATATTATAAAGCACTTGATTTACTATTATTGAACTACGTAATTTGTTACTATTGCGATTTCCCCTAAAATTAGGTTTTTTGAGTTAGCTCAGTTTGTAATTAAAAGTGCGAAATATTTCTAAAAAACTTGATAGTACATACAGAAAAAATCCTCTCAAGAATTAAATGTGGCCTTCTTTACCTGAACAATACGGCGATTATATGTATATCATACGTTGTATGTACATAATATGTTATGCAGAGGACAGTGTGACAAAGCCACAGTGAAATCTGGAGAGGTACTTCAGTGAATCAATAACTTAGAATCGTTACACACTATCAACAAATTATCCTGTGTGACAAATTTAAAAATGGACCTTATTAACTAGAGGTAAAGAAGTTGAATTGCACTTTAATACACTGCATGGTGTGCCTTCCGAAACAAGAAGGTGGTCGGACATTTAAAGAACAGCGTTAGAATCACCCTCCAATCACCCGGTCGCGGTAAAAACTGCCTAACCTAGCGATCCTAGTTCTACTAGATAGTATACAATTTTACTAAATATTAACCGCGACTCATTCGAGCTTTGCCGATCCAGTCCCTCCCTCACCTCTAGTTAAATAGCCCAGGCTAACCTACTTACCATAAGGAAAGCAACATTATTTTATAATTTACTAGCGGACCCGGCAGACGATGTTCTGTCCGAACGTTGGGCTACTTACTATTTACTTCTATTATCCTATATCATCCCCGTTCCCGTTCTCATTCTCGTTCCCGTTCCCGTTCCCATCCCCGTAAGTTCAAATTGACTCTATATTATAGATATAAAAGGTTTGTATGGGAAAAAGAAAGGGGCTGTTTTTAGGGTTTTCCCGGCAATTATTCGATTTTTTCTCGGAGTAAAAACCATCCTTGGACTTCAACTAATATTTTAAAAAAAGAATTGAACAAATTGGTCCGTGAGTTATGCGTTTACCAACACATTTTGAGATTCATTTATATATATATATAGATTTTGTTGTGGTTTTGTATAGGGTTCGTACATCAACAGCTGGACAGTTCAACATTACAAATAAAACATACCCTACCAAGGAGACTACCTCTACCAAGTCCTCGTATTGTATCAGAAACAATGAACTTTAATAAAACTGGTATTACTTGAAGAAGTCGCCAGTTTGTACTGACTCTCGCAGCTGTTACGAGTTTAGAGCCTCTTGACATTAGAGTTTAGATGGACGCTAAACTTGATTAAATTGTTCATAGTATCCCCATTTACAATATAAAAGCGTAATTATTGCGTCTTACCTTATTGGTAATTAAAATAACGAAATTCTATGAAAAAGAAATTCATAAATAGATAACCATGTAATTTATGTTATTGGAAAGTTAATCAATAGTCGTGTTCTGACCGAACGAGTAGCCTCGCTAGGCAGCTCCGTAAAGCTGCCCCGTGAGGCTATTTCCTCGGTCAGTCAGGACATGCTACGCCTGAAGAAAATGCACGTGCTCCAATCGGAAAACGTTGCGCGGCAAACGTCTGAGGCTGCCTGTTGAGGCCGCTTGTTCAGTCAGGACATGGGCTAATGACGAAATTCGTTATCAGATTTTCGGTTCAGCACCCTAATTTAAGTTTTAAATAAACCTAAACGTCTTTCAGGTTACTATACCTTCTCCTGAAAAATCTTACACAATAGTTTATTACTCTTTGCATATTTTACAATTAATTTATCATCTTACCTAAAATTAATTCACTATAATAACGTGTAACACTATTGCAAACTTTGACATCGATCTGGTTGCGTCTTTGATATACAGGTGAGATATTTAGAATACTTAAGGAGAGTACTCAGTACTTTATTCTTGCTTCAATTATGTGATAAAAATAGGTACTTGATTATTGACCAAATTTCCTTAAAATTAGAAGAAATATGGTCTTACGTTCAATTGTTATGTTGCTGTAGTATAGGGTTAATTAGTAAGAGGGAATCTAATGAATCATAGTGTCTGGTTAGTTATAATGCCGGAGCCAGACATAGCTCAAAGTGTTTGTACATTTTTGTCCTAGAAGTATACAAAGTTCTACAAAACTTTGTGCTACACAAAGTCCCCGGCGGGGCAGGGGGCCGTTGTCACACATTGTCACAATTTGGTGTTACCTTACCCCCTCTGCAACGTGTGAGGTAGTTTCTATGTGACCCCTTATAATCAAGCGAATCGTCTGCCCGTTTGTCCCTTGTCATATTAAAATCTCGCTTATATGAAATCGTTCGCTAACACGAAAATGTTTGTTCGCAGAGAATTCTACTGCGCGTGTTTCGAGGGTTACTCTGGTGCTGACTGCGGCGTGGGACCCCTGTGCCCCAAAACCTCCAACATGTGCAAAAATGGGGGCACCTGCAGGTAACCGACCCTTGTCAACCCTTTGTATATGAGCAGGTGTGTCCAGCCAAAGTAAAATTTGCTTCTGTAGAATTTCATGTTACCTATATCGATGTCTGTAATGAAATTCAAGAGGGAATTGTATTATTTATACTGTAAGCTCTCTTGAAATTGTACCTTTGTTATTTTCCGACGCCGAGAAAAACAACAAAAAACTCATTGGCTACATTTTAAATAATAACATTACACAGATCTATAGTTTGGCCCACCGAGAAGGTTCAATAAGAATGTCATTGACTACTATTCTATTAATATTACGAGTATAAACGCGAAAGTTTATACACATGGATGTGTGGATGTATGTTTGACGTTCTTTCACGGAGAATCTACTGAATGGATATTAATAAAATTTTACAAGAATATAGTTTATCGATCAGAATAATACATAGACTATAAATTATAAATATATTGTGTGAATAGTCCAAAACACAACGATAAATATCAAGTAAGTAGGAAAAAATTCTGCCGTCTGCAAGCTATTCTGCGTTTTTCCGCGTGCGCTGCAAAAACCGTTAGAGTTACACGTATATACATATAGTGGATGAAGGAAATGTTTATCTTAAATAGTTTCAAAAAAATTCCAACGACAGCATATACCTATCTTTCATGCTTAAGCCATTAACGCCAAAATAGACATCCATTATGGAACAGGAACAAGAAAGGGAAACGAAATGGGAACGGGGACAATATTAAAAGATAATACAATGTAGTAAACAGTATGTAAACCAACGTTCGAGCAGGACAACGTCTGCCCGGTTCGCTAGTTTAGATGTAAGTATAATTAATTTTTAGAACTAAAAGTAGCCGTTCAAAATTTTCCTTGGGCTCTAGTCATTTTGTAAATTACTAGAACCCAAATAGGACTTTGTAAACATTTTTGTTTGTCTCTGTTTATAGTCGTCTAGAGTAATCTCTGACAGAGTTTATCCGATTTTTGGGACTTACTCTAATGATGTTAGACTACGACACCTATACGTGGTACACTCCGTGTCTATACATCGAGATATTTGTTCACGTGATCAATCAAAAACAGAGCGGCTCTTGTTAAAAAAATAACAGCTAAATTTAACAATTAAACAGTATTACATTATTAAATAATCGTGGGTGAAGACTAATCGTTGGTTTGTTAAAACGTAAAGAGTGAAAATGGAATAATTTAATGAGGCTGTCGGTATACTGGACCGCGTTCCGTTTTAAACTGTAACCAGTGTAACAAACGGAAAAGGACATTTATAGTATACAAAATTGACGTCACAGCTTACAGTGCTCGCAGTGTATATCTGTACACACACTTATTAAACGCACCATAAAAACTACAAGGGCAAAAAGATTTAAACAGTTTATTTCGAAAACATTTTGGCGAATTGTTGATACACACTCTACCTACCACTTGGATTTGTGAATGGACAATAAGCTTTTTTTAACTCACAATATCGATGCTACAGAAAAAAACATAAAATATTCCACTTGGAATATAAAATGGAAAGTAATACAGAATCTAAATCTACAGTCGAAATGAAGCCGCGATACAGTCTGTTGTGTCCCCTAATCAAAATTCATGACTTCTGGAATTAAAATTCATGACAGTTATTAGAGATTTCATTTCGGTACGCCATCTGATGTTGGTTGTATTTTATGATTTTTTTGATTGCCCCCATTGTTTCCTTTATTGTTTTATTGTTTTAAAATTCGAAACACAATTGAAGTCGCAAACAGCGAAATAAATTCCTTTATTTGTTTTATCCGTTTACATTTGTTTTAATTCTTTTACATTTTTGACCTAGGTCCACATGTCTCTATATTTCTCACGAACATTAATGACGAGACCGGCCTTTTTTATTTAAGTAAAGTTGCAAGCTAACTTATCTTTCGCTTGACGATAAACAGCTTTAAGGATCTCTATACTACCGATAAGCTATTAAGATTCAAAATAAATAAATAATAAATATATACAGGACACACGGACGTCTGATCCTAAGGTAGACAACTTAATGCCTGTGTTATAGGTAACAGCCGCCTGTTAGACACAAATATTTTTTTTAGAAATATTTATTCTGTTAATCTATTTCCTAAATTTATAAATGTAATCACTTTTGGCCTTATTTACCTGTTATTGTCTATATGTTTATGTTTTCTGTAACGCTGTTGATTACTAATAAATAAATAAATAAATTAGTTTAAAACAAGACGTATAAACAATAACGACTATATCAATACTATTTCATTTAAATATAGGCTTTATTTAAATGGAATGGATTACAATATTTTTATACAAACCTAAGCCATAATAAAACGCCGATGCAGCTTTAATGAAGGTGATGTTATAATATTGGTCCGTTCAATTTTATTTCTTTATGATATCATTTCGCGTTTACTGCAGTAGGTACATAAAGTAGTCGGGCGTTGTCTGCAAAGATAGGAAATGGTTTGAGAATCTATATAAATATATGGCATACCCTAAGGTGCATCGCACGCCTGGCCCTAAATCATATACTATAACTCAGCCGACAACATATCAATTAAAATGAATATCAAGGAGCTCTCATCCCTATACCAAATTTATAGTTTTCAGTTAGATATCGTATATTACAGCTCTACGTTAAAACAGAGAGATATAAAAAATATAACATAGTAGCATCCCAACAGTTCTGACAGGAGTGAACATCCAGTACGAATGTCCACTTCCTCTCATCACAGAGAGTATAAAAGAGCTGCACTCTTTCGCACCTGCAATTGGTAAAGCGTTTGCTGCAGGTGTGAAAGAGTGAAAATATGATGATCCCTCGATGAACCATTCACGTGAAGGTATGATGATCCAAGCAGGTTTTCATACACAATGAACATGAACAGCATTTTTACAAAACTTAAGAGGCAAGTACTGGCAGGCAATTTCAAACGTCACGTCACAAATTCACGTATTTCAAACGTCACGATGCCCATAGATATTGTATTACACAGAGCTTTTACGTCTTGAAACCTGAAAAAACCTCTACCCATAGATAACAATTTAAATCTTCAATTTCCTCAAGACAAAGGAAATTTCGGAAAAATAATACAATGGTACGATAATTATACCCTAAAATATAATTTAAGAAAGTGGCCCAGAGCATGTCAAGACATGATTTCATAGAAGGGTTCCGTATCTGATACAGGGTAAAGGTATGTGCTAAACAATTTCAAAAGTTCTTTTTCTATTAGGCAGAAAATAATTTTACTCATGAGTATTTAGCATATCCTATCAACATGGAAAATTTCAAGTCTCTACCAGAGTTAAGCACCAACTTTTAGCTTCATACGTCCTACAATAGTCAGAAATAGAAGCTAAGTAAAAGTTTAAAAAAGCAAAATAGGTTGCGTCTGAAAACCAGCGCTGCAGCATTCCTTGTGAATTCTGCTGCATCTACGCTGAGACGGCAACCTTTTCTAATTAAGTAACCTCTTTATTATTTTTTTACTTTTATTATTAGATATTATATATTTAGTGTCATAGGTATTTTGTTCTTAGTATTTAGTCCTTAGGTTTAAGGTTACTTAATTGAATAAAGAGTATTATTATTATTATTAATAATAATCGCTGCATTGATAAGTATAAATGTCCACAGCTAATTCTATAATCTTTGACACTTAAAAAATGTACTATTATTAACTAATTCTCTGTGATATTTGTCTAAATGTATGCAAGACGAGTCGGCGAGCGTGAATCTCAGGTTCTATTCGGCGAGTCAAGGTCACATAGTCCTGTATGTATTTATGTATTTGAAGCAAATAAATAATGAATGTGAGGTCGTTACGGCCTTTAAACTCATTGTAGATCAACGACTATATTATGCTTTGTCTTGTCCAATTATTATTGTTATTTTCTGTCTATTCCGTCCCCTAGCCTCTTTGGTCTTCCACGTGTCTCTGTTTTTAGCTATGAATTGTCATGTCTTGTTCAATAATCGTAAAAATCATAATCATTTATTTGCATCGGGGCACATTTAGGTCAAAATGTAACGCTGTTTATAAAGGGAGTCGATCCTTGTTAACAAATTTTTTTTTTGGATTAGAAGTGGGTGCGACAATACCCCAACGGCGGTGGCGTTTGAACCGGGTACGTTGCGGATTTCAGTCCATACCTTAAGCCGTTGAGCTATTGAGGCTCCATATTAAGCGCATGTCGTATTATTTAACTAGATGTATTGATTGTTTCACAAGGATATGTATTCATTTATTTAATTAAATTGCACATGATTATAATTGTACATGATGCACCGTTAGGGCGTTGCAATTGTAGTATAATTCTAATAATACAGAGATATAAATAAAATGTCCTATTAGGTATTTGGTATATTTTATTGGCGTATATTTAAGTAAATTAAAAGTTTGTTCTCTGTATAATAAATAAATAAATCAATGAAAATTGAAATGATTGATTCAAATAAAGGTCTATTACCAGGGTCTGCTTAAATTGCAAAGGATGTGGCTTTGGAGCGAGTTGCACATCCTCTGCAATTTAAGAGTTCCCTCGTACTAGATCGGGATAATGCTAAGTAGAAGAAGAAACGTTTACTGTACTAGTTAGTCCCTACTGGTTTGCTTTAACAGGGTAGTTTCGACTAAAAGACATCCTAATGAATTTTTCTTCCGGATAGTTGACAGACGTTTAAATATAACATAAATCAAGTGGAGTTACTAAAATATGCAAGATTGTTTAATATCTTGAAAATATAAGCCTGCAATCTGAGCGCGTGACGTCACTGCGTGTCAATCAAATTGTCGTTGCTATGTGCTCCAATCACACTCAAGTACAGTTATTTGTATGACAAGTTGTTGCGTCATACAAGACGCCATGATAGTCAGAGCGTTTTGGCGCTAAAATTTGTTGGATTTATAAAAACGCAAAATTGACCAGGTGAAAGTTTATTTTTTGCTGAAATATTTATATTTTATGTTTAATTGACTGTTTAATATATGTAACTAGTTTTAAAAAAATGGTCAACTTGCTTATTTTGTTTCCAGGAGACGGACACAGCTCAGCAGCTTCATACCCCGAGTGCTTCAAACCCCTACCACCAGTAAGGGGACCACCAACGGCACCCACAACAACGGGGACTCCAAGCAACCACTCAGCAACACCGACTTCAGAAATATGCTGCTTAATAAATAACCCACTCATCGAAGCTTACACCGGAATACATAATTTGCTCGCGGACATATAAACCAAAATATTATGGAAGTACAATATTCAAGGTTTTAATATGTTGTTTTATGAAATGCGGTCGCCAATGATAACTGTAGCGAAAGACAGCTTTTTAAGCTATACTGAAGAAATCACGACTGTCAATTTGCAAGAATTTCCTGCCTCGTACAATATCGTTTTGAAATCACTTGCAGAGACTAATGCGTAACAGATACGACGTGGGCAACTTTAAGAATAGAGCATACCGATTGCTCTAAGGCCGGCGACGCATTCGCATTCCTTTTGGTAGTCCGTGGGTGTTGTTATTCGCTCACATTGAAGAGTACCCTTGTCTTGACCACACTTAGCTCATTTTGATGGAACACGAGAATACTATAGGCACACTTATTCCTAGTAATTTTTAAAATCAATAGTTATACTGTAATCCCCCCTATAACACGGTGCTCTTATAACGCATTAATATTCTATAATATATATTATAACTAGCTATACCACACGACTTCGTCCGCGTGGGCCATCCTTTATCACTTAGGAGTACGAAAAATAGATAGTAGCCGATTCTCAGACATACTGAATATGCATATAAAATTTCATAAAAATTAGTTAAGCCGTTTCGGAGTATGGTAACTAAATTTGTGACACGAAAATTGTATTTATAAGATAGATATATATATATATATAATATATTATGCGCATTTGGGGTCGCACAAGCGCGTTGTACGAGAATAATCCTACAACGCGTTTGCCTATAATATCGAATAAACCTACCGTGTTATAGGAGGGGGGGGGGGGTGACAGTATCTGTACTGTATTTTCTTCATCGCTTGATCAAACTATTTTTAAGGTTTTTCTTTTCATTATCAATCCAAAAAATCACCAAAATCACAAATAGTAGAAGTGTTTACTACGCCGTGAGTTTTACACCTTTAGATACTCATTTATATTACGTTTGGTACTAGGCCCAGTTGGCCCTCATTCGCATGGGAGGTTTTTAAACGCGCGTTAAAAAAGCATTCAAATAGAACACATGGATTCCCAAGTCTATGTTCACACGGCAGCGCTTTCATATCACGACGCTTTTTTATCGACCTTTATTCGATTTTCAATGTTATGCATATACATATATGCTGAAAGGCGCCTACGCCGAAATTTAACGCAACGCTTTTTTAACTCTCGTGCGAATGGAGGCTTACAATTTTGGTGACGAAAGATATATTATAAACATATCGCACGCTCAATCGTAAACTGACCTAACTCAAAAAAAACTGATTTTTTGAAAAATCGCAAAAAACGTTTTGTCATTTATGACTTATAAAACACAACTCGATAAAAAATCCGTTAAAGCAACAATTTATGTATCTTCATAATAGATAATGAAGTGATTAATAATATCGAAATGTTATGATGATTGATAAAGGAAGCTCACCTGTTTCAATCGATATGATTTAAAGAAAAGAGCACTCCAAAGTGTCTCTGTCGAGAATTCAACTGTAATCAAGTGCCGGCGACGCATTATATATGAAAAAATCGAATGAAATATGTCAGCAACAAGCGGCCCCCAATGACCACACTTAGCTCGGTCTGACTATCAGAGGGCCTAACACGAACATTCTCGATAGTAGTGATGGTGTTGTTGTCGCGTTTTGTTCGGTTTGTGAGACTTCCCGGTGGCCTAAACTTGTCATTAAGGGCCGGCGGCGCATCTGTTGTCCTTCTGGTCGTGCAGATGTCCATGGACGCCAGTAGGCACTTCAGTGCCTGCTGCCTGCTCGTCTGCCCCCTTGTAACATAAAAAAAAAACTTTGTGTATCTTCACAAAGTTTTGTAGTACTTTGTAGACTTCAAAAAGTATAAACATGCTGAGCTATGTCTGGCTCTGGCATAATATAAGATCGGCGTGAAGTTGCGGCAATGCTGTCACGTCAAGTGATGGTATTTTTGTCGCGTTCCGTTCGGTTTGTGAGAATTCCCGGTGGTTCAAACTCCTTATCAATGGTTGGCAACGCATCTGCGAGCCTCCTGATGATGCAGATGTCCATGAGCGTCGGTAGTCACATTGGTAAATCGCCTACCCATTTGCACCTTGTAATGTTTAAAAAAAATCGTCTGTCCGTGTGTCTTCCAGTGGACTTGTTGCTATTAAGATTCTTTGCTAGTTGCCTATTGTAACTTTATTAGTTCGGTATTCATATATGTAACATGTAACACAGTGTCATATTTTGTATAAGAAAAACTGCCAAATACCTAGTACGTCGAACGCATCGTATTATCGGATGTGCTTTCCGGAAGCACTGTGGACCCAACACGTTGAAATAGGTTAGACCGATCTGGGCGGACACCAAAGAGTTGGTCTTCTGGAGACACTCACGAAACTTGGCGTCGCAACTGCAGTGGGACCTGAAAAATAATTATAGCATCATAGAATTTTGTCTTGAAAAAGCTAATAAAATATGACAACACTATGAGTGATACAAGAAAGTGTGTTGTTGTGTTGCGAACGCCAGAGGCTTCAAATTTTTTCGTCATTCAAAAATTGCAGATCGGTTGATTGTTCTTAAATATTCAAATTCAAATGATATTTATTCAAGTACACTTTTACAAGCTCTTTTAATATTCATGCATATTATTAGGCTTTAATTACTACTTTTTAAATAGGCGGGAAAACTAAATAGAACTGCTAAAACATCAGTCTATATCGCTGCTTTATCATATAACTGGCTTAAATTATAATAGGTAATAACCTATATAAATTGTGGGAAAATTCTCGTAGATACGATCATATTTAATCCCAGCAGAAAAAAAAACGAAGAGAGACCTTCCGTTAATGTATCCCACAGCCTCAATTAGAAGTGCCAAACCCACAAGTAAGCCAAATAATAAATTGTGCACGTAACATCATTATGGCGATTATATAAAGAAAAGTGTGTCAACAATAATTCGGACGACTTTTTCTTGGAATATAATTAACTTAATAACAGTTATGTCATCCCTTTGTGGTAACTGGTCATGCCAAATCTTTTTACTTTAAGTTTATAACGAGCCAAAGACAATCCGAAAACAGTAGAACATTCCAAAAAGTAGCTTCTTCTTTTGAAGGTAGTTCCTGAGCAAATTATGTTATGGTTCACAACGTACCTCGTAAACAATCCAGTATTAGTCAGACCAAATTTGGTCTCGCCCGCCGATATATACATTTTGCAAGCATCATGCTGTCTACAACATGTGTCCGTGAAGAAGAACAGCCCCAAATCTCCCGAACGAGCTTGAGCTGAATGACCATCGCCGCACCAAATTGTGCCTGAAATAACAGTACTACAGTTTAATTTATCATTTGCCACGTTAAATAAAATCAAATCAATACCGAGGACTTCCAACAGCTAAGTCCTTTAGCTTGGATAGTCAGTCCTCTGAATTTACAATACGTATTGAAAACTATTTTTAACATTACCTATCTGTACAAAGTGGCCACATTTTTACGCGTCATGCAGCCTGAATTAAAAATAAAATAAACTTTACCTGGATAAATGGCCTGAACTCTGTCTTTGAACACGTCTACCATGGAATTCGCAACATTAGCAACACTGGTGACACCAGACGCCAAGCTGCTGACGAATCCACGATCACTGTCTAAGGAGCCAATATCTCTTACGCCAGCCATTAGCTGGCTTAGAGGCTTGCTTATGCCAGTAGATATTGTCTTGATGACACCACGGGTGAACTGTCCTGAAATTATTTCATGCCATAAATATCATAGGAGAAATTAAAAAAAAAAAACTATAATCTTTACTGTTTTCGATAGAGAATTAATATATTGTTTATCATATTTATTTATTTACATTATCTGGTAGCATAGTGCAAGAGATATGAAATATCGCAATCTGATTTAAAATCCTGACTTGATGTTAAAGAGAGAAAATGTTACGTAATTTTGCATATAGTACCTATTCCTCCATTTTCTTCTCGACTTCTTAATTTTTCGGCTTCCAAGGCTTCACTATCAATATCTATACTAACGTATAAAGCTGAAGAGTTTGTTTGTTTGCTTGAACGCGCTAATCTCAGAAACTACAGGGTGGTTCATCGCCCAGTTATGGAAAGTTGTAGTGCAGTGTGATCTACATAGTCATCTAACTTAAGAACTTCTTCTTCGTGGCGTCATCCCGGCTAAGTACCAGTGTCCGCTTAGATTGCAGAGGCTGTGGGGCGAGTTAAGATGACCGATTGCCATCTGATGTCATCCTCGGCACCCTCACCATCTCTACAACCTTACGGCTAATATCCCTCAGTGACATTAATCGAGTCCCACTGTTTTAAGTACCTTCCGAAACACGGAGGAGGTCGGATATCGAATATAAACCAGTGCTAGGGTCACCCATCTATCACCCAGTTGCAGCAGTAGTTTGAGGTGCTCAAACTAGCAATCGATTCTAATGACGACCACTGATTATGCCACACCTCCTCTAGTCCTCTATCTTAAGAACATTTTTCTTAATTTAATATACATCAGCATTATTGATATACCTTATACAATATCGATAACCTTTAAATTGAACAGACAATAAAAAACCAGACAACTGCTACTTAATCGGTCACTAAGTAAAATATGAAATTACGATTTTTAAGGTCTTACTAGCCTTAAGAAGCTCTTGTTTGGCTCTTGAATTGCCAGCTAGTACAAAATACTTTGCTTAGTACTTTACCTTATTATTTTTTTGATTTATCAATTGATAGTCCTCAGTACATCATAGTACACAACACCTCATTAAAAGATTAAATAACGAATATTTTATTCCAGACAATGGATCTTTACCTCCAAATGTAAGGAAGCTCAAAGATCTAGACGACTTGTTCCCATACATTGGTGATTTCGGATGGTACCAACGAATCTTATTCATCATGATGATACCCTATGCGTTTTTCTTTGCATTCGTGTACTTCTCGCAGATATTTATGACAGTTGTACCTTCTGAACACTGGTGTTTTGTACCTGAACTTGGAAACCTGTCTGTAGAGGAGCGGTAAGAACGTTTTATATTATGCGCCTTCTGGCCCTTAATAATATATATAAGAATATAAAAATGAATAATAAAACTTTTTCCAAATACATTTTAAAAACAGTCTAAAAGATTTCTATATCTATATACCATAATTATGGATTACAGGCGTCATTTATCCATTCCCCTTAAAGAAGGAAAACAATACGACAAATGCCTTGTTTACGATGTCAACTGGTCTTCGATTTTAGAAAGTGGGAACCTAACACCAAATCCGAAATGGCCCACAATGAAGTGTACTAAGAAATGGGAATTTAATTTTACCGATGTGCCTTATGAAACTATTGCAACAGAAGTAAGTTATAAAACTATCAAGAATAAAACAGGTTTGCTACCAACTGTATCGATCCATATTATATATTTCCTTTTTCTGCAGCTGGGTTGGGTATGTGACAAAGACAACTATCCTGCAACCGCGCAAGCCATATTTTTCTGTGGATCCATAGTTGGAGGGTTGATTTTTGGATGGATAGCTGATAAATTTGGGAGAGTACCTGCCATTGTGGGTAAGAGGCAAAAATTTCTTTAAAATGAAAATGAAACATACTTATGTTTCATTAAAATAAATAAATTTAATTTAATGACCTTATTTTTCAGGGACTAATATGGCCGGCTTCGTTGCCGGAGTGGGTACAGCGTTTACCAACAGCTTTTGGTCATTTTGCTTATGCAGATTTTTGGTGGGATTGGCCTATGACAACTGCTTTATAGTTATGTATATCGTAGGTAAGTGCATCTACCATTCTGTAAATCATATATTTCAATCCAATGGGTATAGATTTTTGAAAATAGAGGTACAGTTGGTAAATTTTCAAATTCAGACGCAAGTTTTAATAGTGAAAATCCGCCAGTTCAACTGAACACTCCCTAAATGCGGTATTAGATGCAAAATTATTCAAAATGTTTCCGCAAAGCTACAAAAAATCAAAGCCTGACCATTAGGGCAAGTCTTTTTTGCATTTGTGTGAAACTGATCCGGGTTTACTGGGCTAATGCCCAAGGTGGTAAATAGTGATAGAAACGGGAAGAAGCCTATACCCAACGGTTGAAGAAAAAAGGCTGCAGATGATGATGGTGTTGTTTCATAATCGTTCACGTTAAGTGATAAGTTTACGTTAAATATCGATTGATTGGTTGCAGTGGTTGAATACGTGGGTCCCAAATGGCGTACCTTCGTGGCAAACATGTCAATTGCCGTGTACTTCACTTTCGCGGCGTGCCTTTTACCGTGGATTGCACTGAGTGCGTACAGTACAGAAATGCCCGCCCCTCCAGATTATTAACCTCTACTTGCAAAATAGCGTGTACACGGACACAGTGTTGAAGTCGGTATCAAGCAGAATACCCCGCTTAATCGATGGCACCGCTTCCCAACTAAACGCACTGCTCTAATGGCAGGTGAGGTTCCGGAATAAACGAAAACATCATCGATGTACATAAACATAAACTTTCGTTGATTTCTCAAAAATCACTTCACCGATTTTTATAATCTTTAATAAGGAACCACATCTAAAAAACAGTTTAAGAGACAATAGCAGAATCATCAAAATCGGTTCATAAATAGCGAAGAACAAAAAAATAAACATGAAGTCGAATTGCGAACCTTCTCCATTTTTGAAGTCGATCAAACAAATAGGACATAATTAAACCACGAACCACGAAGACGAGTGTTTCAGCTAGCAAATATTGAAATGTTATTCGATGCTCTCAAGGTCGATTAAGTTTCGGGACTAATAATATACACAGCGATAAACTCTTGGGACAGGTCTAAATATTTATTTAGGTCATCCTCTTCGAGTATAGTTACATATACAATTCTGTCAAGTGAGGTGATCGATCAGAGGCCCTAGCACTAACATTTCTAACCGTTCGAAGTCGACGAGTCGATCTTGAAAATATACATGTTAGCTCCACAGCGGACTTTTCCTAGGTTATGTCAACGCTGGTTGCATTAGCATCTTATACAGGTTGTAAAAGACATCGTACCGGATACGCATCTCATGGGTTCAGTACATGATTCTAGACTTTTTCTTTAAATGCGCAATTTTTTTTTACTATTTTTTAAAGTGAATACTGTAGAATATCATTATTACTATCTGTGGCAATACGATTTAAATTCAGAAACAAATTTCTTCAATATTTTTACATCAAATCGCAATGTAAATAAAACTTAAAACGCCAACATTTTATTGACGATTGCTTCCTTAATGTTCACGATACATTGCGCGCTCAAGAATGGGATGAGGACGTCAATATCTGTAACCTTTCGTTTTCAAAAATTTTGTGATTTTATTTAGGACGTTAAATCTACCATTAACAGGTGTGCAAATGTTGTTTGTTTACTTAAACGCACTAATCTCAGAAACTACTGGTTCGTTTTTAAAAAAAATTTAAGGGTTAGATAGAGGAAAGCCTAGCCTATAGGCTATATATCATCACGCTAAAATTGAATCTATTTTTCTCACCTAACTTTACGCGTACGAAATCGCGGGCACGTACAGTAAACTATAATTGTTCCATACTCCTCCGTCCTCGCAATTTTCGTAAAATGGTACCTAAAGTTTTCTCTTCACGTATTAATACATGAATGCATAATTTACAGACGAAATCACTTTATTTTATCGTAGCACATCAATTCCTATGACATTTTATTTATAACATAGCGTGCTCTTAAGTACAATATATTTTCTCATGTCATCGTATTTACTTACACTAACAACTGAGGATAATTTGTCACTTTCTATTTACTATTTTTCTACAAGAGAAAACTGTTTAAGCGTGTCGTAATACTTCCACAGTTTAATAACATTTTATTAATAATATAGCGTACACACTACACTTTAATACAATCTGTTTTCTTGGTGTCGTCGTGTTTATATGAACAATGTTAGATAATATATCACTGTAGATTTACTGGCTAAGAGTTAACGCTGCAAATACTTTTGTTATTATCAGGAAAAGGTTCCTATGAAACAAGTAATTATGAAAATTGCGCGGAAATTTGGAAAATTTAAGAATACTTAACCACCATACTGAATTATTTCTATTGTAACCTTAACGCTTTTGACGGGAACAGGGACGTGGACGAAAGCGGGGACGGACGGGGACGGGGATGGGATCGGTAACGGGGATAATATTATAGGAGAATATAATACAGTTAGTGTTAAATAATCCAACGTTCGAGCAGGGCAACGTCTGACGGGTCCGCTAGTCATTAATAAAATATTCTAATTTCTAAGTTCTTTAGATTCAGATTGATTTGTAGCATTGCCGATTCTAAATGAATCCGCTAGTCCTATGATTTGTGATGCTACCACATTAATTTGACGCCGGAGATCGAAAATCAAGAAATGTGGCGGGTAACAGGAAATTTGTAACGGTGACGTTCGCTCACGTGTAATGTAGTTAAGGTGAAGTGATTGTATTTACGTTTTGAGGCGAATATATATATACACCACCAGGAGGTTCGCCAATATGTTCCTATACCGTCCGTGACTAGTAGTATCCGCATCCTTTGTCTCCTCCCCATCTACCTTTATATCCTTTTTCTTCATCCCTTTCTTCTACTCCTGTCTTTCTAATTAGAGGTAGCGCCACGCTTGTAGCTGAATTGGGAAGGCGCGTCCGGGTACCAGTACCTCTTTCTTACATAATATCGACGTGAAGTGGCGGCAATGCTGTTACGTCAAGTGATATAATAAATATTATGTACATAACACAGCCGAATTGAACCGGCGCGTTCGGGTACCAGTACCTCATTCTCACATAAGATCGGCGTGATGTGGTGGCAATGCTGTCACGTCAAGTGATTGGGCTCTTGTTGCGTTTGGCTCGGTTTGTGAGAGTTCCCTGTGGTTCAAATCCCTCCTTAAAGGCTGACAAGCCTCAGTGCAGAGGAGTCGGTAGTCACTTAGGTAAACCACTTGCCCGTTTGCCCCTTGTAATACAAAAAAAAAAAAAATTATAAAAATACTCCATATTTCCTTCTTACTTTAATCTTTAGTCTTTGGAATTCAATTTTTATTCATTTATTACCACTTGATTAATATATTATTAAGAACCCTTTTGTTTCGAAAAGATTTTACTTAATTTTTAACCACTTTGTAGTTTGTTGATTTCAAAGCAATCTTGTTGTTTAAAACAATTATAGTCCGGTATATATTATTACAATTTATATAACATTACTATTTTATAGAAAGTGCAAAGCGATACCTAAGAGCCTCAATAGCTCATCGGTATAAGCTATGGACTGAAATCCGCGAGGTACCCGGTTCAAAACCCACCACCGTTGGGATATTGGGATTGTCGCACCCACTCCTAATACAAGCTTTTAATTTAAACTTAGTAGGAGAAAAGAGAATATTAGACATGCCTAAACAATACCCTAAGATTTCGTGGTATTTAATAGAGAAAGTCTGTCCCAAAATAGGTACATACTTTTGACAAGCGATTACTTGATTGCGTCTTTTAATCGGTAAATGAAAAGGACGAGGAAAAAGTTAGCTGAAATTGGCTTAAAAATAAGTACTTAAAGGATGTTCGCTTATAACGGGTTCGGTCCTTCGAGATTCCATTTTGTGATTGTGCAGGAGGCGAGAACTGCTGACTATCGGTTAATAACATTGGCTACTTAATTGGAATCTCATCATTGATTTGTTAATAGTCTCGTTAATTTTTATTCCAACTATAAGCAATCACTTATCACCTTGCTGAATCGACAGCGATATTAACATGCTGTTATTGGCTCCCATTGTATGTAATTGGACATTAGCAGAAAATATTAATTACTGTATATCAAACATGATTTTATGTGGAACAACATTTTATATGGAAAGTAATCAACTAAAATCTGCAGACCAAAATCTTTTGTTCATTTTTTAATGAATATAAATCCGCGTGGGCCACCCTTATCACTTAGGAGTATAAAAAATAGACAGCAGCCGACGATGCTCGATGCTCAAACCTACCGAATAATCATATAAAATTTAATAAAAATCGGTCTAACCGTTTCGGAGGAGTATATATATATATATATATATGAGGAGGCCGTGGCCTAATCAGTGGTCGGCATTTGAGTCGATCGCTAAGTTAAGTTTCTCTTGCTGCAACCGGTTGATAGACGGGTGATCCATTCTAGCACTGGTTTATATTTGATATCCGACCTGCTCCGTATTTCGGAAGGCACGTAAAACAGTGACCCGATTATTGTCACTTTGTGATATTAATCGTAAGTTTGTAGAAATCGTGTCCGAGGACGACGTCAGATGGCAATCGGTTATCTTAACTCGCCCCACAGCCACATTCTCTGCAATCTAAAGGAACCCTGGTACTTAAGCGCGATAACGCTAGGAAGAAGAAGAAGAAATCAATAGGCGAGAAGTTTTAAATGTTTTGTTATGTGTTGACCATTACAATTATAAATTATACGCCGTGTCTGTAGAACAAAAAGAAATTCACGCATCAAAGCTCTCGGCTATATAAAAACCTAATGCCTATTTCACAGTACGTTAGAGACGGACAAGTGGCACGCGACGTTGCTAATTTACAAACGTCTTCCTGTTTTGACACGTGAATGTGATCCTTAGCGTATAGTCGTGGATTCGCTAACATCTGCGAAGCACTTTGAAGACCAGAAATTCCCACGTTGGCTGGAGCGCGACATGTTTTTGTCGGATGTAAAAAATCAGGAAAACATCTGGAGTATGGAGACAGCTATTTTTAGAGGACCTGATCTTATGAATGGAAAGTATAAGGGAGAAGTGCATTAACTTAACTCTTAAAAGCAATCTTATGTACCTAAACAAAACTGAGAGTTGCGTAACTACAATACTGCTTGTGGGCTTACGACACTCTTAGCCTTCATTCGCGCGAGAGTTTTTTTACCGCGCGTTAAAAAAGCGTTCAAACCTATGAACTCTCATGTTTGTGTTCACACGACAACGCTTTCATACGCTTTTTTTTATCGAGCAATGATCTAATTTCAACGCTATATATGTATATAAATTTACGCTATATTTTTGTATCGACGAGCTAAAAAAGCGACAAAACCGAGATTTAACGCAACGCTTTATTGTACTAAATACATAAAGCAGCATCATTGAAATAATTACCTAAAGTTTTGCTTTGTCTTTGCTACTTTATTTCTATAAGGTATGTTGCCGTCGTTACATACCACGTAGTAGCGCGTGGGTCGCGCGGTACCCTTGATGGCCTGGTGGGATACCTACAACAGTATTACAACATTTACGTATTAATACGTGAATAGAAAACTTTCGTCACCATTTTTGGAAAATTACGCGTACAGAAGAGTATAAAATTTGGCACAATTATACTTTATATGCAGGAAGGTGTATGACTGCTAATAGGTTTATAAAATATGCGTTACAAATATACTTCTCATCAGAAAAATCGAAAGACTTACGTTTTTTTCTGGACATATATTTCTAAATATACACATTTTTTGATAATCCTCACAAAACATGACCTTTTTGTGATAATAAGTATATATTAAATTATTAAATTAAGTCACACACACACTAATGCCCAATGATTTACACATACAAGTATACATTTTACTATAGGATGTTGTCAAAGCGAAGTCATCTCGACCGTTTATATATTAATTGTTAAATATAACGATGTTATTGTATAAAAAAATTTTAAATAAGCATACAGTACACAAACCCAAAGATTTATGGGCGAATTTCGACATGCTGGCGCGATCTCTAGTTTTTAGTGATTCATTTCACAAATATATTTTTTTCGGACCTAAGAAATCGTTCACCAATTTGAATTTATTGTTTAAAAGAGAACAAATATAGTTTTTACTAAGCTTATGAAATGTAACCTCATATAACAATTAGTTTGATTAACTACCAAGCAAGAAATTTCTTGCCTCCCCCGCATCTTTGCGATCATCCATAAATTTCGTCACACGTTTAAAGGGTATCACCAAAATGTGACATGACAGTGTGTGACAACGGGTTTTTGACACATCTTTTGATCCCCCGATCAAAAGATGCGTCAAGTTATTTTTTTTTGTTTTTCATTAACGACACTACATAAAATAATTAAGATGAAATTGTTGCTTTCTTAATTATGTGACGTCACATTTAATTTATTGTGATATATTTATTTGTTAGCTGTTTTGTAGTATTTTTAAAGATTAAATTGTTTTCATTTCATTTCACATCAAGAGGGGTTTCGTAAAAGTGACAACCTGTGATAAGGACGGAGGGAGAAGTTAAAAAATCGTAAATTTCGTGCGACTTGATTTGTGAGGGTACTTCGAAAATGACAAGCTGTGATAAGGCGGGGAGGAATTTTCCCTTTGTGAATTCGATGCGAGCTTCGAAACGATAAGACTCAAATTGGTGAAACTAACAAATTAAAAACAAAAATTTGTCGTTAACTCTCTAATTCTCTTCTAAGATCTTCTAATTCTCTTCTAAGACTAAAGGAAATGCTCACCAAATAGAAGTCCAATTCACGCGGATGTACGATGTGCGTGTCGACGACTGTGCCGGGCTCTACGTTTTGTGAATTCTCACTTCCCAAGAAGAATCTAAAACAAATAAGAACTTGAATGTATAAAAAAGTACCATTGTATACAATAGAACCTAATAAATCTACGAAGTATAAAAACGAAAGGTCACCTATCACGGAATCTCGAAATCGTCGGGACGCACAAATATGAAATTTGGCGGAAGGCATATATAGATTTATAGGTCATACCTATTTTGACATAGCAGTTCGTCTGATATTTATTCATTATTACAAATTATAGTATCAAAAGGGGCATTTTTACTTACCGCGTATGATGTCTCTTTTGGACGAGCAAGAACAATACTTCCGGCTTATTCCTCGGATCCAAACGCGCGTAGGCGTTATGTATGGCCACCAACTCGCTGTTCATCACCTAATAAATATAATATCTTTAATTATTTCAACCTATATTTAATACAGACTGAAAAAGAAGAAGAACATCTGATCTGGCTGACCCGTTGGCGCAGTGGGCAGTGATCCTGCCTTCCGCGCCCGAGGTCGTAGGTTCGATTCCCGCCTCGAGTCTGGGTGTATTATCATCTATTAGAATATATTTAGATATTTCTACAAAAAAAATATTTGTGTTTAACAGGCGTCTGTTACTTATAACAGAGGCATTAAATTGTCTACCTTAGGAACAGACGTCGGTCTGTCATATTATAGTCGTGTATATATTTATTTATTTATTTTATATAAAGGACTAATAGTTACCCGCGACTTCGAATTTTAAAAATTTTAGCGTGATGATAATATATAACCTATAGCCTTTGTCGATAAATGGGCTATCTAACCCTGTAAAAATATTTCAAATCGGTCCAGTAGCTCCCAAGATTAGCGTGTTCAAGCAAACAAACAAACTCTTCAGCTTTATATATCATATACCCTATTTATTCAGTCTTGTTCTGTCCAGTAGAGCCTCAACAGCACAACGGTATAAGGTTTGGACTGAAATCCGCAAGGTAACCGGTTCAAACCCCCCTCTTCGAAATGTGTATTCTGCCTATCCTAACCTGTGGTGCACAAACTTGGTCATTAACCGACGAGTAGAAGTCCAGGCAAAAGGTTTGCCAAAGAGCCATGAAACGTAGCGGAATAGATGTTGACTCAAAAAGATTCGCAAAAAAGAATATGCCAGCTGGGCATTAAACTGGTAGCTCTTCGAAACGCCCCGTACCTGAAGGTGAAATATCAAATATGTGGCGGTGGATACCCTCATGGTGTTTGGTGGTTAACTATACTAGGAAGGGTAATAGACTAATAGAGTAATTCAATTGAAGTATAATTTTCTTTATTATAAATACATGTTTTTTATTTATACTTGGATATTTGCCTCCTTGGCAATATTTTCAATAAATTCAAGAGTTATTGCTTCCAGTAGCGATGGCTTTTTAATATGTTTGTTTACAATAATTGTGCTATCTTTAATACGTTGTATTGCATTTTTAAAATTATTTATTACTTATGAAGCTAATTTTAGAGTGTAAGGCCTAATAGTAATATGGATGTTTAAAATTCTATCATTTATTCACTTTGGTAAGATTAAAGTAGCTTAATGTTATTTCTCATAAACTTGGCTATCTGGCAGTGAAAGTCCTATCAAAATCAGCCACGCCGTAACTAACACATACTCAAGAATCTTAAATTGTTTATTTAAGTTTAATATATGTATATGGTTATATGGTATTCAATTTTATGTCTTTGTTCAATACATGTGCATATTATCTATATTGGTATATCAATACGTTAAGTGAAAACTTAAGTTAGGTACCATATTAGGAAAATTGCGTGGACGGATCACGGAGGATTATGAAATTTGGCACAATTGTAGTTCATATAAAAGGAGGTATGCGAATGCTTATATTTTTTTATACTATAATAGCGATTTACAACCATTTACACACACATGTATTGGATGATGTCAACGCGTAATCGTGACAACCGTATGTTAAATTGTCAGATTTTATTTTTCTAAGATTAGAATAATATATGTCGTTGTACGCATTAAGGTTTGTGGACGACCAGCCGACGATCGCTAGTTATAATTTTTAGTCCAATCAATTGGTTCCAATAACAACGGTTACCTGAAAAGTTTTCCGGGAGTTTTTTAATGCCAATTTTCAAATCTCCCGGAAAACTTTCCAGGTAAAGCCACCAAATGACCGAACTATATGTAGGTTTATATTTATTTTAAAACCCCAACTTAAATCAGGTTGTTTCCACACGTATCATGCTTTGTTGACGCTGTACAACACATGAACCCATCAGGGTTCAAAATTGGCAGGGCACGATTAAAGAAATTCTCTGTATAACGATGACGTTATACAGATAATTTCTTTGCGATTCGTTGCGATGATTAGATGTGATGTTGTAGGAGGCAGGAAATTCCTGGCAAATCGCACGGCTACGGACTTTTGAATGTTGAAATTTCCTACTTAAGCGATGCCTAGTGGTGAATTTAGTCGCGAAGTTAATATATTATCATCAAATGATGTCGAACGCAGTTTGAACAAGTACTCGAAGCACTTTTCGTGATTCATGCGATTAAATTAAAAAATAATAAAAAAAATCTATTGACAAACTGCGTAGATATAGAGTAACATACAAGGAAAAAACAGAATATGAATGAAGTAACAAAAAATGAATGGAATCTGACACTTATAAAAAGTGTATATAGCGATACATCGGTAGATGTTGGGTTTTAGTACAGCAAGTATTTATTAACGGTATTCTTAGATTTGTATTATGTTAGGTTTCTATATTCTCTATAAATAATATTATAATGCTTCAAAATTATTATTGTTAATATTTACAGAATATTAAGAACAATTCTTAGAGATTACTCATTTTCTACTTACCCTTATTAATGATTAATTTCACATACCTGTTCTACTGCTCCATATGATTTCAACTTAAGAGACATGAACAGATAATTCTGGACTCATACAATACAAAATTTGTCAAGCAACCGACCTTTTTGAAAGCTTCCCGACACAAGCCCTATGAGAGTCGAAAGTCTAGAGTTGGTCAACAGATGGCGATGCACAAACTGACACTAGTTTGGGGGGAAAAAGCTTTCGCGAAACGCGCACGTGCGGGTTCCAACTCCGACTGGTTTTTGGCACGCGCTGCTTTGCATAATATAGGTTTAATGGCGTTCAATAATGGTAATATATTTTATTACTGATTTACCGAATCATGTGTCATCAGTGTTGTTTGTCAAACTCATGTATTACTTACAATACAATACAATAGCTCAAGCGTAGAAGGGGTACCAGGTTAATTTAAGCTTAGTAGGAGGGGAAAAGGGAATATTAGACATATCTAAAAAGTATTCCTAATATTCTTAAAAAAAAGTCTATCTTTTGACTTTGCTTCACTATAACCTTTTTTATGCTAAACAAATTCGTTCTAAAAATTAAATAATCAAAACACCTTCACAAATAATGAGAACTTCATTATTTGCGAAAATGTTTTCATAAACATGATATTAATCTTTTTTTAAAAACCTAAACCTAACTATCAGTATAGACATCAGTGAAAGGGTTGAGATAGGGGTTAAAAGCTTTTTTGAAAGTTGAAGAAAACAACGTGGACGAATTCGCGGGTTACAGCTAGTTTATCATAATGATACAAACCGACATTATGGCTGGTGCCCGCGGCTGGTATCGGAATGTCATGTCGGGCTACTTTGTCGTATTGAGCAAATTTCTCTTTGTTCCGCATCAAGGCAGCTCGAGGGCATTTACCGCTGAACCTAGACATTTCTGGTCATTTGTGTGCACGACAGTACAAAGATCTATTCAAAATTGAGCATTAACTAAACTGATTTGTGTTTGTAATTATAGACTTTTTTTTTTTAATTAGCCTGTCGGGCAAATGCCTCGCCTCTCTTCGACCACTCTCCTCTATCCAGAGCTAACCCAATCCACTCCTTTCCCGAAAAGGCGTTCAAGTCGTTGCGCCACCTCTTCCTCGGCCTATCTGGTGTACGGCGGCCATTGGTGGGAGTCCATATATTTGCAACATTGGCCCACCTTTGCGGGTCCATTCGTGCCACATGCCTAGCTCATTCCCACTTGAGCTTTGCTGACTTTTTTCCCACATTCATTACAAGTGATGGAACGAAGGGTGGTGTTCCTAATTATTAACTTTCAGATAAATTAAACTAAGAACAATATAATTCAACTGCATCTGCTAGTCGTTTGGTAGACTCTATGAACGTCAGGAGTGTAACATCAAGCGAAGGGTCTGCTTGCTGCTGCCGAATAAAAATGTAACATTTGCCAATTAAAAAAAGAAACAATTAACAAAAGAGAAATAACGAATTTAATTTGAAGTAAAAAGGAAAACAGTGAATTTGAAAAAAGGATCGTGTTTCTTCAGATATTGTTAATAAACGACACAGGAAAAAAAATGGTAACGCATAAGAAATGACGCAACTTATAGCTATTGCCGGCTTTGAATAGGCGTATATCACGCGTTCCAACGATTCGTAAACCTAATCGTCCCATTACGTTCATAACCGCTGTGCAACTTTATTTCATAGATAAAAAACTTTTGGTAAAATACATTTTTATATTCGTTAACCTCGAAGGAACGTTACGAGAACGCACATGGAACCGACAATAATTGGGCAGCGCAAAGGTTCCGGAAATCCTGCTAAAAATTACGATATCCATCGATTATAATATAAGATTTTCTACAGCTTGTTAGCTAAAGAACTAGTAAGTCGATAGACTTATGTTGTGAAAATCAATTACAAGCAGTAAAACAAAAATTTACTAGCGGACTCAGCAGACGTTGTTTTGCCCGCACATTGGCTTACTCTTACGATTCAATATTAAAACAGCGCCATCTATTGATCGCTCACCGCACCTACCGCTCGGCCACGGCCCGCTTGGGCTCGTTATTTTAAATCTCTCACTGTTGATTATCCTTATGAGATAGACTATCCTTATGAGATAGACTATCATAAAGTCCGCGACGGACTTTATGATAGATCTCTTTAAGATGTACATTTCCGTAGTATATTATTTTGTTCTATCTCGTAAGGTTTGCACAGCGCACGCGACGTAAGCGACATCTCCTTACAAATCATTGATATTTTCGATTTTTATCATTTATAACATAAGTGGATTATAGATATAAACCTTCTCCTTGTATCGCTCGGTTTATTGGTGAAAACCTCATTAAAATCTGTTTGAAAGATCTGCGAGTACAAAGCTGGATAACGACTTCATTTTATACTATGTAATGATAAGTGAAGTGAAACTCTAGGTACCAATTTATGAAAATTGCGCGGACGGAGAATCATAAAATTTCGCACAAATATACATATGTATATAGGATAGAGAAGAGGATTTTATTCATTTGAACAAGATTATATTGAACAAGATTTTATAATATGCCATATTAACATGTTAAATTTTTAAAATAAAACCACGCGCACACTAATGCCAGACGATTTACACGAAGGATGTCAAAGGGTAATCGTGACAGCCGTAATTTATATTAATTATCAAATTTTATTTTCCTATAAATAAAAAATATATGTCGTTGTGCGCAAAAACGTTTGTGGCCGAATTTCGAAGAGCAGGCGATCTCTAGTTTTATTATTAATTATTTAATTCTTAAGATGAAATATATATAAAATACATAGAATCTATGTACATACATATATACATATTTATATAATGAAATTATATCTTAAATTCAATTGGCTATATATAAAAGCGTAATGTCACCCAACCCGAAGTGTCGGGACGTACAATGATGAAATTTGACAGCCGCTAAGAACGGATTTTTGGATAGAGCCGGATTAGCCGGTTCGAAGGGCTCTCGCAATTTTACGCGAACGAAGTCGCGGGAAACAGCTAGTGCTTACAAAGATTCCCGCATTCGCTATAACCGCACCTTTATCCGGTACGTACGTTTGTCGCGTGCCTACGTAATCGTCCCACAGCCGCGGGACAAATCTCGTTTTTATTAGCGTAGCGATGTGGAAACAGTGGAAATGACACTGCACCTCGGACTTCCGACCCCGCACACTTTTGCAGGTGTCCACCTCTAACATAACAAAAATTAACCTTCACTCCTTCCTACACAAGGTTTATATTAAATCGCATCAAATTGAGAATCACCCCGCACACTTTCAAATTGAACCTTAACTGCTCATATGTAAGACTCAAATTAAATCGTATTAATTTGAGTTCCACCCTGCACACTTTTACAGGTGTTTACCTTATGAATAACAATAATGAACCTTATGTCGAAATATATAAAGTTCAAAATTAATCTTCGAGGGTAGGGTAACTCCGCGCACGCGTATTCCTCACGCTCATCTTAACAGTCGTAGGCCGCGCGTCGCGCAAGTTGGACGTATGTCCGTGGTCGCTCGTTGCGTTCTAGTGATGCGATTGTGTTTATCGACATGTTGCTTTGTAATGTTAATCGAGTGATGGTTTGTTTCTTTTTTTTTTGACAATTTATGGTTCAATGTGCTTTGTGAAATATGCGAAGTGCTTAGTAATTGGTTTTCATATATTTTAAACGATAAAAATGTAAATGTGATTTTCTCGAATAGTATGTTCTCAGCAGTGCTTAAATTGCGAAATATTTAAACTTTACTTATGTTTTTACCAAAATATTGGGATTTATTCTTAAGTTATAGGAAGTCGCATAGAAGTTTGAGGCTTTTTTCTTAAATGTGTATTGATTTTCGTAGATCAAAATAAACATCCGGCGACTGAATACTGCCACCCACGCATGCTATTTATAGTTTGACGTTATCTTTTCTGTAAGTTAGATGGCAAATAAGCATCCTCCTTTTTTATATAACAAAGGGCATATGTGTAGGCGGTCACCTGAGTGACTGCCCACGCTCAGGGAGAACTGCTACACCAGAAGGCTCGCAGTTGCGTTTTGAAGAATTCTTGAAGATTCCTATGATCCCTGATGATAAGCAGCTACCTATAGACGCTTGCAGAAACGTGGGATATTAACTCGACAATCGCTACTTAACAGACGCTTCTCTCCCGCCTCTCCCCAATATCGTCTTTTTTAGTAGACCGGAGGTACTTTCCCAGTCGGGCTGCTACATAACGAACGAAATATCTCGCTACGTTCTGTTGATACCAAAAAATAGATGTGTAAAAGGCACGGCTCTTTGCTCCCAGCTCCCATATTTATTCGACATCTAGGTAATCTCCTGTGATATTCATACTGAAATTTGTTAGTGCACACTTTCACACACCATTAAGAATGTAAAATTTTATTGGCGCAAGCGAATTAACTTCTTATTTATCATTGATTATAAGATTGATATTTCTTTGGCTAAGTCCTCAGGCAAGCCGCGCACGCGTACTTGTATGTTTGTTGTACCTGTGATACTTGTTTTATTTTATACAGTCTTCTTAGATTATTTGCAGTGAATTTCCGACGGTTTATCGGTATTTAGTCGCATAGTGATGTGATCGTTGCATATCGATAAATTATTGAATTTTGTTTATGCGTAAACTGTTTCTAGTGTTACCTAAATCAGCTCTAACATAATACTCTTGGTTTTCCAGTACCAGTGCTTAACGTATAAGGATGTAACTGTATGTCGATAAATGATTTTTTTTACTTGAATTATTATTTGAAAAAATACCATAACGTTTTGGTATGAAATATACATTTTATTCAAAGTCCGACAGTGCACCTGCGTGCCTTCTGTGCGGGCGTCTATATTGACTTGTGAATATAATTGAACAGTTTTACCAATGGGTTTTCACGGGGATAATGTAGAACCTTAATAGTGAAAAAATTCTTCAAATCGACCCATTAGTTTCAGAGCAATCAAAAAAAAAACAACTCTTTTCTCGTTATAATATTATTATAGATGAATTTATTTTCGGTCGAATTTCGCGTGAGACAATGGAACCGCGCACGGTCCATGACTCGTGCGACCGTCGAGTGGCGGGAGTTTATGTTTTAATAATGGCGGTATTAGCCGCGTCGGCGCTGTCGAGCTTGATACGCGGGTGACCAGGCGTTACTGCCTTTAGAGGGACACATTTTTTTGTTCTTCTGATTAATGTAAATATAGTTGCTTATAGCGTCGTTACCTTTAATGATTTTGTTAAATTTCGAGATTTAATTTTTTTTTGAACTCTAAATATTGCCCTAAAGCCAAAGTAGCCTGTTATTGCCTGTTACATCAACAACCTGCTCGTGACTTCCCAAGTGCCGGTAACTCATTTATAATATTTTGACCTTTTGAAGCTCCGTACAGGTTACTTAGACAATAAAACTTGGCCTATCAGTTTTATAGCGCGTGGTCATTGGCAAACAGCTTGGCAGCGCCATCTATTATTAAAACGCAAAACTCCCACTAT
This sequence comes from Charaxes varanes, assembly GCA_024363005.1. Lineage (NCBI taxonomy): Eukaryota > Metazoa > Arthropoda > Insecta > Lepidoptera > Nymphalidae > Charaxes > Charaxes varanes. The sequence continues at coordinate 679,032 of JANCMC010043217.1, forward strand.
TCGACGTAAGAAAAACACTCGATAAAACTTGTCCTATCAGATTTAGACCAAAGAAATATAGAGCTTGAGCTCGAACAAGAGCATTCTTTCTCGATCTTTTAGCGTATACAGGAAAGCGCGTTCGTAGCGTTTACACCAAAATATCAACGCAAGTAACTAGAATTAGAATCTTTGTAAATGCAGACAGAACAAAGAAAGAATGCTCTACCTCTGTTTAAACCAAAAGAGATCATTATCGCGTGGTCACCCGCAAACACAGCTCGACATCGCCGACGCGCTAATACCACCATTATTAAAACATAAACCCCCGCTACTCGAGATACGTGCGCGGGCCCGAGACGGTGGCTGTGCGCGGTTCCATTGTCGTACGCGCCGAGTATATACAACCGCGATTGTATATGAGACAAAGTATTATCCATCTTTTAAAGTCGCTCTTCTGATAATACAGCTTCGGTAGACTAGAGTGAATGTCCCTCGAGCTTTTGCATCTCTATTCCGGTCTAGTAAATTACGCGAAACAAAAAGATTTGTTATGGGCTCTTCTCAGTGCAGTGTGTGAGGAATCCTAGTGAACTTAGCTTTTATATCGGAATTTTTAAACAGCAGAAAAAATAATGATTTAAATATATATACATCTACATATGACGTTCACAAGTACTTGTAAATAAGTCTTTGTGAATAATACTCTACTGTGATTAAAACTCATATCTATTAAGAACATGTAGAATTTATGATCGCACATGTTCAGAATAAAAAGTCGATATATTTCATGACAGCGTTAGATCATTGAGGCGGGCAATGAGGAATTTTTTTTTTTTAAAGTGATATTGTGTATATTTATTTGGTATAGTTGAGTTTTAAGTTTTATAGGACCTAACAAGGCTTAACATGTTTCTACACGTGGAGGCATATTAATGTGTTTGTTTTTTATTACTGTTACAGAATTTTGATTTGTTGTTCCGATTGTTTCCGTAATAAAATAAATAAAATAGTGAATTTTTCACCTTGACACACTTTGACACACGCCTAATAATCTCTCTTTCGCCTTTTTTTCAAAATACCACTTACGCAACACAAGAAATACTATGTTTTTTTGAAGTGACAACGTGTGTAGGCAGGTTTTTATGGGGAGTAAACCATTGTAGGTCGTCTTCGACATGGTCACGTGACTAACGTTTGTTCATTATTAGTTTTAAGTTTTCGCTTCTGTCGACGGCCTTCGTGTGTTTTTGAAACTTATATTGGATATATTACTGTATAACAATAGTTTGAAAAAAAGTATATAGACAGCTTTAAATATATAAAAAGATGTAGTATATAAAAGACCATACTTGGATACTGTCAATTCGTTTCCAAAAATAGAGCACAGTCAAAATGGAAGTATATAGATTAAGGATAAATAGGCAATAATAGTTATATAAAGTCTTAAAAAATCATAAAAAAACGCCTTATTCTATCGGCTTACTTCTATATTTAGCGCGCGTTCACAGTAGGATATAAAATATTAACAGGGAGGGATAAATTTTGGGCATCAAAAGGTAAGATACAAAACCTAGATGAATGTTATTAGAAATATAAATATATGCATGGGCTTAAAAAGTCATACGAGCGCCCAATTCTATCCAATCACTCCCAAAAACAGCGCACGGTAAAAGTGGGAATAAAAAAGGTAGGGGAGTTATATCGGAGTTCAAAGGGAAATATTTGAACGCGTTCCGTTGCGTTGCTCGGCAGCTGAGACTGCCGCCGAAAAAACGCTCGACACGAACGAACGCTACGGACCATAAATAAATAGAGGAGACGAGGCGGCAACGCGGAGAGCTTATTGATTCCATTAAGATGACGCCGCTTCCGCTTTGCGTATTGCAGACAAATTGCCGCTTCTAAAGGCATTTATAAACTTCTACAAGTTGAGTGTTTAGTAGAGTATCCTACTTGCAACTGACACTAACTTTCTAACTATTTACGTAACTTGTCCTAATGGTCCGTTATTATGGCTGCACTTCCGGTTTGCGTTTTGCCGACAAATTGCCCTTTAAACGTCAATGAATTCCTTACTGGAGTAGTTTACTTGCGACTTAAACTAGAGGTAGTTCTCCTTGTTCCTAGCGTTATCGTGGTCTAGTATCACGGTCCGCTTAAATTTCAAAAGATGTGACTGTAGGGCAAGTTAAGATGACCTCAAATTTGAAATCCCCACAAACCCTGCAACGACGAACGACTGTCGTATCTAGTGATTTTTTTAAATATTAGGAATATTTTTAGATAGGTATGTGTAATTAAAAGCTTGTGTTAAATTTAAAACTTGTGTTAGGAGTGGTTGCGACATTACTCCAGCGGCATAGGCGTTTTTCACCGAGTTCCTTACGAATTTCATTCCATCCCTTCTACTTTTGGGCTATTGAGGCTCTGATTTTATAAAATATACATTACATTTAACCAGTATCGAGATATCTCGGCGCGATAACAAGCGTTCAAAGCGATGTATTATTTATTTATGAGCGCAGCGCTGTGTAATCTGCCCTTTCAACTGAGTGAAGAATAATACTCCATGTCGGGACACGGGCTTTAAATCACGGCCGACATCGCATATGTCGTTAAGGGCCCGGATACACTACGCCAGTTTTGATACTAGTTCATTATGAAGCATATATATTGTTTTTGGATTCTTTACAAGTCTTTAATGTAGAAAGTATTTCTTGAAGATCATATATACTATATTGGTTTGATTTTATTGTTTGTTTGCATTGAATAGGCTCTGAAACTACTGGACCGATTTAAAAAAAAAATCACATTTAGAATCTTATACTACTGATGAACATAGGCGATCTCTGATGCACCGGACTTGAGATTTCCTTTCTCCCTTGTTTAACTTATTTTTCGTTGGTCTACTACTGCGTCGAGTTAAGGACACGATAAACATCCATAAAATGTTGAAATTAGTTAGACGGTACCTTTAATCTCCTACCTAGCGTTATCCCGGTCTCGTTTCAGGGTCCGCTTAGATTGTAGAGGATGTGGCTGTGGACCGAATTCAGATGACCGTCTGCCGCCTGACGTCATCCTGAATCCCCCACAATCTCTACAACCTTACGACTAATATCACTCAGTGACATTATCCGGGACCCCCTGTTTTACGTGCCATTCGAAACACGGACGTGGTCGGATATTTCAAAAAGTGTTAGAAGATTATTTCTTTGTTTGTTAGTTATAAAATTAAAAAATGATAAAAGAATCACCAACGTCCCTACTAGTGAAAACTGTATTGCGGTAGGCTGATCTTCTTCATACTAAATTGAATAGAATTGGTCACCCATCTATCATCCGGTCGCGGTAAGAGCTGCTTAACCTGGCGATCGACTCAAAGGCCGGACACGACCTCCTCGACCTCTATAAACACTAATTTTTATTTATTTTAAATGTATACATAGTGTTGAAGTATTTCCTCAGACGTAACACGATAACGCTGAAAATTTTCTCGCTTAAAAAAATAGGAGGCAGCAAATTCAGGGACGTTAGGGCGCGGGGGCGGTACAGTTCAATTAAAAAAAAACGATCTCGCAGGAAATTGCAAGCTGCGAAAAAATGAACGTTCCGACCGTACCCCGGACATTAGTGAGGGGCGCGATTTCAATTATCGATATTTTAAAATTTCTTGTATCTTTTACACTATATGATTTTTTTTATTACATAAAGGATATATAAGGTAGAAGTCATATAAAGTAAATGTTATTTAGGACAATAGGGACTTCATTTTTAGCAAAAGGATGAAGATTCTGCCCATAAATTAAAAGCTCTCAAAATCATAAACAAAACTTCGCACATTACAGCTAGTATTAAGGAATTCATATTTTCTGTCAATATCTATTATTATTGTTAGTATAGAAAAAAAAAACCAATTAGCAGAGATTTCTTTATTGATTATCAACCATTTGTGTCCCACTGCTGAGCAAAGGCTTCCCGATCCTCTCGATATATATCGCGGTCGTCGGTCACCTCCGACAATTTGGCCAGGCGCTTTACATACACATTAAAACACAAATATGATATTATTAATTTGTCTATTCTCTCGCAATGCTTATTATAATCAAAATTATTATTTCCAATAGAACAAAGTTATTCCACGTTCCGATAAAAGTGTAACAAAAGCGAACTAACCATAGTATGCGTGCTGTGTATCGATAACTTTTCAAAGTGATGTGTGTGTATAAATAGTGAACTATGGATTATCGGGCCCCCCACCCGATGATGAACGTCGGGGCGCCGTACTACCCCCACCCAGGTACGTTTTCAATCAATTATCGATATTTTAATATTTGTACGGCTTTTATTATAATTATGTTGCATTTAAACAAATTAATGAAACTCACTGAAATGTATTAAATTTGTGGAATTAATCAAATCCAAAATTGTTTTTTAATAAATATATCTATACTGTTATAAATATAATATATACTTTAGTATTTTTTCTGTGGATGCATTGACATCTAATCAAGGCAGTTCTATAATTTGTGGTTGAATAAAAGATAATAACGTGATTAAAATGTGGGCGTGTATTATTTAATTGCACAATCTATATAATATATAACATATATATAAATGAATCCCTATTTCCCTTGGTCACGCGTGAACGGCTGGACCGATTTCGCTAATTCTTTTTTTACTGTGTTTGTTATTGTCAAGAAAAAGTTCGTATGAAAGAAAATTTTAAGGAAGCTGAGCGGAGTATTAGAAAATTTAAGAATACTTAACCACCATAGTAAATTGTTAGGAACGGTGACGGGAACGGGAATGGTAAAGGAAAAGGTGACGGGAACGGAATTAATATTATAGGATAATAGAATGTAGTAATTAGTAAGGGCAACCCTCGGACTGGACAGGCACAGCCAAGGCCGCCAGTAGTATAAATATATTGGACTGTATTGACACACGGTCGTCTGTTCCTCGGAGGAAAATATTTATTAGTTCACGAGATGTGTAATAGATCAAATAACCAACCACTTGCAGCATTGATATTTGCACATCTTTTGAGGTATGCTATTGTGTGGAGGATGTAGTATTGGGTGAACTACCAAGATTAGTATTATATGCAAATAAATATAAGTTGTTTTATTCGTCCAGTCATATCTAATATATAAAATTCTCGTATCACGGGGTGCGTTGCCAAACTCCTCCGAAACTGCTTGACCGATTTTCATGAAATTTTGCGTGCATATTAGCTAGGGTTGAGAATCGGGCCACATCTATTTTTCATACCCCTAAATGTTAAGGGTGGCTTTTATAATATATAAAAGTGGAAGACCGCTTTTCTCGAAAACGCAAGTTGTTTGGCAGGAAGGTAGTTTTCAGTTGGTAGACGTGGACTAAAAAAGGATTAAGCGAAGACTAAGGACTCTCACAAATTTACCTTTAAGCGGACGGAGTCGCGGAAAACTGCTAGTTTTTTTATAGGATTCGATATCAACTTTTCTTATCCATGTATATAGTTCCACGATGAGCACATCACTAGAGTCACATCACTAGCGATTAGTCAGTTGGCCGGTGTGCGCGGGTTAATTGGCGCGTCGTCAAGACGACAGCGGGGCGGCGTTGCCCCGTGATGGATGGCGGTGCGATCACGTACACTACCAACCGCGACGCGACGGCCCTTAACCAACTTTTAAGGATGATATTTTGGGAGTAAAAACCTCTTTAGGAACGTTGGGCATTTTTTGAGATGGATAAAAAACCATTAAACTCGCGATATATTTACCGATACCTTTAACGATTCGCGTTCACTCTTGTCGGAACTCCCGGAGCTACACAGTTTTTATGTTGGAAGAATTTTTAATGTTAGACGAATGTACTGGACTATCCACATAGCCGGTCAAAGGAGGCTCCATTTTTTTATTATTTTACAAGAGGCAAACGGGCACCAGGAGGCTCATAGATGCTTCGCCGGCCTTTACTTTCACAAACCGAACGAAACGCGACAAGAATACCATCAATTGACGTAACAGTATTGCCGCCACTTCACGCCGATCGTATGTGAGAGAAGTACTGGTACCCGGACGCGCCAAACCTGCAGGACTGCGATCCGTGGCGCTACCTCTAATTAAAATGTGTTACCTCTAATTAATGTTAGTACAAGCTCTTAAAATAATTAACTGGAGTGGTCCAAAATGTTTTAAAAGTATGCTGTATACGTATATCTCAAAAGTAATTTTAGAAGTTATGTAGAAATCACAGACAGACACTTCAAAATGTAGATATTGGTGTTGATCATTATTGACGTAGAGCGTGTTCTCACGAGATGTAACACCTGTCCAAGTGAGACGAGGCGACGCGACGACGTGACGTGATGGATTGCGTAACGACTACGGCACGACGCCGCGCTATTTGTCAGCAATGATCGTGATTGATGCGTTGAGGAACTTTGTAGTTACGTTATCATGTCTGTGAGATATATACTTCTATGGTTATATAACAATGTTTGATACTATCTTGTCTACTTCAAGTCATCATCTCTATATGACTGATTGGCCCGATGGCCCACTGGGCCAGTGACCCTGCCGTCAACTCCGGGGGTTGTGGGTTTGATTTTCGCCACGTGTCTTGAGTGCATTATCTATATTTATGTATTTAAATATCTTTACAAAAATATTTGGTGTACAATAGGTGCCTGTTACACAGTCATTTTAAGTTGTCTACCTTAGAAACATAAATTTGTCTTATAATATAAATCATAATAAATTTGTCTTTTAACGTTAAAAATTGTAATGACACAAGTTCGGAATACAATTATAAATAAAATATGACCAGAGCAAATCAATCCCTGTACATGCAAAAAAAGAGTGCAAGGTCAAAGTTTGCGAGATAAATAAAATCTTGCAAAAAACAAAAAACATCCTTGTCATAAAATTTGCCCTGCCGCGTAAGAAGATCGTTTAATTATTAAGATGTCTCTCCGCTCCAATACTGTGAAGTGGCCGATGGGGTGTATAAAATCAGATATCCTACACCGAGCGTCGGGAGCTGATCGCCCTAGCGAAGTGCGCGCGAATGCACGCGTCCCGACGCTACTGCCGGTCGTGGTACCGGCACAAGCGAATAGCTGAGAGGAAAGAGTAGCGATTTGCAATATTCTTCTTCTTCTTGTCGAGTCGACAGCATATCAAAAGGTCCCGTCTGAAATGTCAGCCACTCGAACAGCGTCAGGCATCAGCAGTCCTCTCGCGTACAGGTGGCAGGACAGGAAGGTCGAGATATTAGGTTCTACATTTGCTTGGGAACCACACCATACAACCACCCAATCCAAAAATCCTCACCTGGACAAGTTCTCTTGACTTTATTCAACCTGTGTCTTGAATCAATATATAGAGATTTAATATTTATTTATTAGTATTTATCATAATGCAAGAGCAAACGATTGCCTTGCAAAGATAAATGTTACAGCGTGTTTCCATATCTCTATAAACCCACAAGATATAGCCAACAGGAAAGAGCTAGGGCGCTCTACTTTGAATGCGATCTGATGGTTATTTGATTTGAGGTCGAACTTGTGCCTTATGAGATGATTTGGCGGCTTTAAGTTCTGTTTTTTAATTTCAGATGATTGTCTAATTTATTGAATGAATAGCATCAACCTCCGCCGCAAAGAATCTATCCGATTGGAGAGGTCCCAATCATTGACGATTATTGCATAATCATACCACTTAAGGATCTTTGAGAAAAGTGCGTCTTCTCTTATTACGCTCACAGCTCAATACTTATGCCATTTGCTACCCCGTGAATCAGATACGCCATCGGGTGGCCGGAACAGGCAGGGGGTGTAACGCGAACCGGTCGGAAATGGCCGTCGGATTTGTCGCGCCGCTTCCCTCCCACCCCTCTCCCGGCTCCACTGCACTCCCACCCCTCCACACCGGTCCAACACCGACTTTGCCCGCATTGTTTGCTTTGGATAATTATAAAAGCCACCCCCAGTAATTTGATACCGTTAAATGGCGAATACGTTTGTACAATTAATAAACACACTAGTGTATGAGTTGATTTAATGAATTTCCGACTGTGCCTTTGGACATCACAAAGCTCAGTTGTTATTTGACTATTGTTGATTGATACTCCAACTCCTGAAACATCCTTTACGCTTATGTAACGCTGTGGCCAATTTTGTTGCAAACCATCTAGAAACCCCTTAGAATACACGCACGGAATTTTATCCAAATCGGTCCAGCTTCAGCGGTTCAGTACGAGTAGGATGACAAAGGCTTGTACAGTCGATTTTTATACATAAAGATAAAAAGAGGAGTTGCCCTTTTGGAAGCCGTCCCATCACCGTATCGATGGATTTGCAAGTATCCAGCTTGACTTGTTTCGAATACAATTTGCGAGTTTATTAGACACGCAAGATGTACCCGCGGTCTCTACCCCCTTTTGTCCACAGAGTACGTTTTATGACTACCCCCTACCCCTCATCCCCCCTACGACTACGCCGGTCCGTAATTTTGTTACTGGAATGCTCCCACGCTCCCACTTCACCTTTGTATTCCGCACGGGAAACTTGAAATAGCTTCATATAGATTTTGACCTTTTTGGTAGTTCAACACATTAGTTAGAGAGCTATCAACTTATGAAAAGGTAAAATACTCTGTGTGTTTTTAAAAAAACAATTATTTTATATTTCTCTATAAGTATTACCTAAGATAATGCCTTATATTAGTGTTATATTTCAACTCAGTGTAAAGATTAAGAAGTGGATAATTGCGATCATCGCGTTACAGGAGTAGGAACCCACTGAACCGTGTGAGCTGCCACCTGTGGATAAAAAATAAGAACGGGAATGAATACACAATTGGCATAATTACACAAACCTCCTTGTGGTCTGTAAAGTCGTTTACAATCCGATAATCAAATATCAAAGTAGAAAACGAAGATGTCGTCTACCGAGCGTTATCCCGGTCTAGTACTAGGGTCCGCTTATATTGCAGAGGATGTGGCTGTGGGGCGTGTACAATCCACCTGTACAATTTCACGATTACTACCATTCAGTGATATTAATCGGGATACACTGTTTTACCTGCCTTTCAAAACATGGAGGAAGTAGGATATTTGAAAACCAGTGTTTGAATGTATTACCCATCTATCATCCGGCCGCGATAAGGGCTACTCAACCCAGCGATCGACTCATATGCCGGCTAATGATTAAGTTACGACCTCCTCCAAGAAAGTAAACATGCTCCGCTTGTACCGTCATAAGAATCTTCCTCAGACTTCAAGGATTACTTAAAATGATCCAGCTCTTTCTAAATTATGGCTTGACTATGAGAAATCCTCTGAGAGTTAGAAAGCTGCATCTGCACTCTGTAGACCTGACTCTAACTCTTCACACTGCCGTGAGTTCCAATATCCTCATTGTTTTATGCCAAGAATCAGTAAAGACGCAGGTTTTAAGTGACTACCGATGCCTATAGTAGCCTTCTAGTGTTGCCCTGAGAAATGCTTGCTTTTTAGAAATGGATGTTTGCTATTTTATTGAAGAAGTAACTGGCTCCACGGTTTTGTTGTTACTACTCAAGAATCTCTTTTTAAATCTTTATGTATTGAGGTGGATTTTAGAGTTTGTAAGTGATATACAAACTCTAAACTATAAGCACACACATTTTCCAAGGATTCTACTGTCTCCGGGATTCAAATTTATGTGAGTTAATCTTAAAGAATAATTTTTTCGAGATTACGTAGAAGATCTATGTAATTTAACTTTTAAAATCCAACTCATTCAAAAATGATGAGAAAAATTGATTGACAATTATTATTTATTATAGGTTCGCATGTACATCGCATTAGACGAGAGTCCGCTGCGGCTCAGCGCTTTCCAGCTACAAGATGTGATGACTTCCGCGGAGAGGCTGACGCATGCTCTAACAGTGCATTACCTCTCTGCGGCGATACTTGGAGCAGGTCTGTATAGTTTGTATAACCGCCTCAAAGATCTTAAGACGACAAGCGCCCCACTATTCTCTTCGTTGTTACTTCGCTAATAATCGTTAAAACTTCGCTAGCGCGATCTATTTACCGCATACTCCGTCTCGTGTTTAACTGTAGAACCAATGTTTTTGATTACCTCTCCATCTTATGCCGAGTCAACGTAATGTGTAGTGTAATTTCTAGACAACTCTGCACAGGTTGGGTAGTGGGTGGGCTAGAGCTGCTGGGAGCGCCGGGTGCTCTCGCGGCGCGGGTGGGTAGTGCCGGGGGCGGAGTCCGAGGGGTCGCGTCTGCGGCGGCCGGGGCTCTGTTGCGGTCCATGAGCGCGGCGGCTGGCTCTCTCGCGCGCAACCTAGATATTCTAGCTGGAGACGATGAGCACTCGAGAAGAGCTGCTGCGGCCAGGTATATAGAAGAAACGGTTTTGTTACCTTATTTGTTTATTGTATGTACACCATAGAGTTTGACGGAATCTCTTGACAAGTCGAAATATAAATTTTACTTAGATAAAACGACAAATAAATAATTAATATTTTTACGTTACAGGAGACGACCGCCATCTAGTTTAATGGCTGGACTCGTAGCTGGTGTCACGAACTTCGCCATTAATATACTAGGTGAGTTGCTATAATATGTACTAAATGTACTTAATATTCGTATAATCTATTCAATATTTTGAAATATCATAAAATTTACAAACTTTAAAATATTTAATACAATTGTGTAAAGCTTACAAGCTTTGCACGATGAATTTGGTTGTAGTCTATTATTGTTCAGTTGGTTGTATTAAAAATATGGCCACTGGCGCATAACGTGTGTAAGCTGTCACAGTGATATTGAATACTAAATTCACCTTTACTCTTATTTTCCTTCCAACAACTTGCTTCCTTTAAAATAACACCCGTTAATGAACACTGCACAATACAATACCGTTAATAAACTGATTATGTGCAGGTGCGGTAGGGGGTCTAGCCCATCACCCGCTAGTGGGCGTTGCGGTAGGAGAGAGTGATAGCGGAGCGGCCGCGCTACGCAGAGGAATACTGGGCGCCATCACCAAGCCGCTCAGCGCCACCGCGGACCTCCTGGCCTATGCCGGCCATGGGCTTCTTATCCAGACGGGCTGGGATCCCGTACCGCAGGTATTGACCTCATACTAGTACCGCAAAATATATTTAACAGCTCAAATCACACACTTACACTTTTTTTTTAATATTACGTAGATTTACCAAAAATTTTATTTGGCAGTCAGTGTTAGGAGGCGTTCGGTGGTGGGATGAGTTCTTATCTGGTGACGTCGTAACGTGTGTTCCAGTTCTAACGCCTAATTATAATTGACAGAAAATAAAATCTTGTTATTTTTGTATGGTGCGTGATTTGTCCTCAGCAACTGCAACAAGTCTCGGCAAAAGAAAACGCGATGGTTATAAATTAAAATTGAATTTTGTTCACTTCGCGAAATACATAGTGTAAACAAATTTACATTTTGGTTGGATAAAGTGTTAACGGATTAAATGGGTGGTTAAGCGCTATCTAAGGAGCCGTTGTCCTGCCTTTTTCTTCCGTTGTTACGAATTTAAAATGGTTGTTACGAGTTGGCATCCGTGTCACTGTTGACTGTCTGTGTCTACTGATAATGACCACTTGCTTATAAATTTGCATACTATTTCAACTGTATTTTTTCGTTATTAAGTAACATTTCTCGGAATACTCACTCTTAATACTACCGTCACGAACGGTATAGGAGGAGTGACAATAGCAGCTAGGATGCTCCGGGGTCGTGTACCCGTAGTGGATCTGACCAGTTATCGGACAGATAAGGGAAGCCCCACCCCTGGCAGTAAATTTATATACCCGTAAATATCATAAAAACACATCAGAGATTTCCAATAAAGGCAAAGTTCAAATTAAAATTAACACTTTGGCTTTTTTATATGCTCTTACGAATTTTATAGCATAAATTTTATTTTAAATATGAAAGAAATAAAAGAACGTACTAATATCCAAAATGCCTGGAAAACGTAATTGAGGGCCTAGCACGAACATTCTCGATAGTTCTACTTACTTTTACATTCGAAACAAAACGTCAAATAAAGGTTCGTGCATCCATTTTATATGACTTACATGGCCGTAACGTCGAGGATTCGATAGGTGCGAGTTCTGATTCCATTCGTGCTAGCAATATTTAATTACTAAGTTGCGTAGAACAGTAGCATTATTTTTACATTTGACGTTCAGTTTCGAACGTGAAAGTAAGTAAAACTATCGAGAATGTTTATGCAAGGCCCGCTTGTAGAGTGGCCATTATCTCGTGGCCACCGAATTCATATAAATAAATATATACAGGACTATATGACACACGGACGTCTGTTCCTAAGGTAGACAACTTAATGCCCGTATTGAGGTAACAGCCGTCTGTTGTACACAGATATTTTTTTTTATAGAATTATATAAATACATATATTAAGGCGAACTTCTCGTTTTCCTCTGATCACATAAAAAGTACAAATAGATCGTATTGGAGTCATAATAACCACTTGCGTTCACGAAGTAGATTAAAAAAGTATTATTTATTAGATCGCCCCATGGCGTGACAAGTTCTTGAAGGTCACAATGTAATTTGCAATATTTCCACGCTAACAATAATATGCTAAATTTGATGGAGTTATTAAGCGCTAAAAGCCGGGTTTATTATAAACTAGCTTCTACCAGTGACTTCGAACGCGTGAAATCCTTTACGACCGCGCCATTTCTAAACACAATATCATATACGCCATTTCTAAACTTAAGACGAAATTTTACAGTAAAACGCAGCACCGTAAAGTAGATCAGCTTAAGAAAAGTACGGCTGCCTCAATTCAAAACTTAGGGACACTTTTGCACCACATACTCCCCGCACATCCTCTCTCTGTTCCGTATATTTATTTGCCCTTTGTTACCAGCGCAGACAATTTTAAAACCAATGAGGACCAGAGACTTACCAAGTTTTTAAAGTGGTTAAAATTACTTCCTAGGTTTTGAATTGGTGACGTGGGAGTGAATGCACTTACTAGGTATCGATGCTTAAATATTTCTGTTTTTATGTGAGTTCAAAGCGCTGGTGATTTTGTATTTGGTAGGAACTTACAGATTAACTTCTACTAGGTAAGCGCGTAACATTCTATACTGCATCAACACTTAACACCAGGTGTGTGCATTCAAGCGCATGCGCACCTATCTTCCATAAAAGAAAAAAAAGCAATCCCACAACCTTTACAGACTTATTTGAGGTTTCCGAAGACTTCTTTAAAAATATAACCTGTAGCTTTTGTAATTTAATTCTACCCTCTTTAATCGACCTTGCCAATATTCTACAAGTTATGACTCAAGGTTATATGCTTATTAAAGAAAACCCTGTTTAGTATTGCTTCCAACCATTTCCTTGGCCTTCGTTTTAACGGTGCACGGTAATTTTTCATGCTTCCGGCGTTATATGGCGCAATTACTGATGGATATAGCCAGGCGCGGTCCGAAAGGGGGGGGGGGGGGTCACAGGGGACACAACCCCCAATACCCATGACGAAAATAGTAAATAAATTTTGACTTTGATTTTAACCATAACGATGTAGTCGTAAAAAAGTTCTTGAATTTATATAGCGAATCCGGCAAATTTATGTGTTCATTATTATAATGTTACTAGAATTTGTGGAGATTCAATACATTAAGAATTTTACAGTTCAAAAGTATTCTTAGTGTTTATTAAAAGTCACATTATCTGCAATTTAGGCGGAACCTGGTATTAGATCGGAAAAATAAATCGGGATAGCAAGAAGAAGATTGTTTATTAAAAAATACATTATTTATATATTAGCAAAAAGATGAGCTTTGTGACGGCTCGCGTAGCTTTTCATATATTATTTTTTGACAGACAACACATCTACATATGAAGTTAAATTACTGTTTTAATGCACTACTCTATATGCGTGATAGATTTTTATTATAGTGTACTACAAAACTGCTTAGGTTGTGGAATATTGTTCGGACTGGCTTCTCTCGCACTAAAACTAGTAAAAGGTTGAGCTTTGTGAGGGCTCGCATAATTATTCATACATTATTTTTCCCAAATGCTAACAACGCATCCGGGAGCCCTAAGGTAGTGTATCCACGAGCTACGGTAGTAACTTATAGCAAGGTGGACCGCCTTCTCGATTGCTTTCAAAGGGTCTTAAATATCCACACAAATTGATTTATTGCTTGCATGACACCAAGGGGGTCTCTCATTCTGCCCAGCCCATATTTCCTTACAATTTTTATAAGAAGCAAAGGTAGAAGAGCAGGCGGTTTACCCGAGTGGACATATTGCAAACACCAGAGCTAACAATTAGTTTCACGCCTACATTTTCAAGATGAATAAGGTTTTTATATAATATTTTTCAATTGATTGCATCTGATTGCCGAAGACACAATTTACCGATAGATTGCACAACACGATTAGGGTGCAATTTATTTATAATAATAGCTCCACTGCAGCAAACCGTATATTAAATAATAAACAAATCGTGTTTGTACAATATAATACCTTCTTGGATGATAATTATTGCTTATCGTTTCGAAGGTGGCAATTACGATAGTCATGAAAAAATACCATTAAAAGACTCATGATCAGATATAGCAACATTTATTGAATTCTTCTAGAAGCTATACAGGTTAGTGCTTGCCTCTTAGATCGCCCCACAGACCCTAATACTAGACCGATAACGCTAGGTGGAAAAAGACAAAACAAAGGGAGGCATATGCCCAGCAATGGGAGATTAAAGGCTAATAGATAGATAGATTGCACAAGACGCTTGAATTCCTCGTATATCTAAAGTATTCTTAACATTATTTTTCCTCCCACCTATTCGAAAAGGACGACTTGGTACGCCTTTAAGTGCACCCAAAGGCGGATTTTAGGGCTCCGTAGTACTACAAGAAACCCTTATAATTTCGCTCTGTCCGTCCGTGCGTCTCTCTGTCCGTACAGTGCCCCCACCCTAGCATTTCCAAACTATTAGACATAGAGATTTCAAATTTGCCATGTTGATAGAACATGCTACAAACTCATTAGGAAAATTATTCTGATCCAAATCGGACAACAACTTTGAAGTAATTTAACAAATACGTTTATAGAGTATCAGATACGGAACCCATCTAAAAAAGCGTGTCTTGACATGCTTTTAGCCATTTTATTTCTATAAGAAACATTTATCGGGTAGTAATGAGGTTTTAATCCTCTTTGTGAGTGCGCCGCATTTATCTTTGCCGTGCTCTTTTTGAATTTGAAACATCTTGGTAATCAACGTCAAAGAAATCGTACGCAAATATTGTTTGAATATAGACTGGCTGGTATGACGGCCCATAGTCACGTCACCAGATTTGGATATTATTTGAAACACGCAAAATATGTCTAAAACAATCTCTATTCGTAATAAAAATGTAACAAATTAATTTTCATAATTGCGAAATTGTCTCAAATGTAAATATAAAGTTTTAGTTGTTTTATTACCAGATACTATTTATTTCAATTTAATTGTTACTCTATGTTTTATTAAATAATAATATTACAATAAAATATGAGGCACCTTTTATTTTTTCGTAGTGGGTGATGAAAAGAAGCACTCTCGCCGTAAAAATATTACTTCCCATAAAATGCAATTTACTATTTAAAAAAAAAAGATATTACCATAAAACTGCAGTATAGACTCGTAAGATGAAATTTTCCTCTTAGGGAAGTATACCTGTGCTATTTGCTAACTCGTGATTTTAAGCCAAATAGGCTAAGCGGTCGACCTTGGTAACAGGCACAGTTGGCAGGCCCAACCGAAACACGTAACAGCACTCGGTTGCATAACTCCCCGACCGAACGGGGAAAAAAAAATGAAAAAACCGTAAACATTACGCGCACTTGACATTCCAAGGGCCGGGAACCGAAATACCGGTCTTTTGGCCAGGACCGGAAAATTTTCATTAAACTCAACGACGGAAACAGGGCTGCCATCGGCTCATTTTAATTGTAACCATCTTCACACTTGCGCGTGGCGATGCGTCACTATTATAATATTAGATGTAACGCCGACAGACGGTCTGACCCGCCACATTCATTACTATTATAAATGTGAATGTAACTTTTCCTGATACGTTTTTACGCCTAAACCATTAAGCCGATTTTGGTGAGTTTCAATATAGAGATAGATTGGACCTCGGGGAAGGATATAGGATAGCGATAATTAAATTTGAAAGGGGTGAAATATTGGTTGAAAGAGGTGGTCGTGGCCTAATCAATGGTAGGGGATTTGATTTCATCGCTAGGTTAAGTGACTCTTGATGCGAACGGGTGATAGATGGGTGACCCATTCTAGCACTGGTTTATATTTGATACCTACTGATGTTATTCATTCTTGAACAGTTCCTTCTTTAGGAGTTAAAGTCGATGCTAATCCTGGACGTCTTAATCTCTATACGTCTAAACAAAATTGTAGACTCTGTAACTTCCAAATTATTATTTTTGTGTGATTGCGTATTACTGTATACAGCAAAAACGCAAATTAAAACTTTTTTTGATGTTTGTTCCGGGTAATCTGCGAAACGGCTGGACTGATTTTGATGGGACTTCCACTTGCGGATAGCTGATTTTAAAGGGAATAACATAGGCTACTTTGATTTTAGCTACATAGTTAAGGTTGCGTAGGAAAAATAAAAACCCTCAAAAACAAACTCACTTCATTCAAGTGGGCGAAATCGCGGGTTACAGCTAGTAGGTAATAATTTTCCAGGTTCAAATTTTTAAACCCTTTATCCATAAAATTTTACTTCTCAAAAATATATTTCTAATGCATAATACGCAAGCAATATGAATTATTGGTCTTATGTACGGAGATTTTAGGCAAGTTGCCACCACACATTTACGGCCCATTTCGGAAGTTTCTAATAATATATCACCAATTTCAATATGGCCATTCTGTTGCGCAATTTTGTTTTATACAAAGTCATGCTGTTTTTAGCCGACTTCGAAAAAAGGAGGAGGTTGTCAATTTAACGCGTATGTTTTTTTCTATGTTTGTTATCGCAGAACTTTCGACTGGGTGCACCGATCTTGATGATTCTTGTTTCATATGATAGATGGAGCTTCCCGAATGGTCCCATATTAATTTAAACCTACACCTGGCTCACAAGTCCCGGGCACTGCTATGGTTCTTCCCTCACAACACAATGGAACTGCCACCCGCACGGTGAATCCATGATTGCTAAGAAATTCGTCTCATCGTGTGAAAGACTCAAAAATAATGTTTTTTCATGATGTTGTACAATATTTAATAAAATAAGAAAACGCATGGTCGTCCAAATTCTGCTATAAATCTTTAAATATGCGTCTTTAAGGCTATAACAAAATTTAAATTCTTTGTACAAGGACATTGTAATATTGGACAATTAATATTTTACCGTCGTCATGTCTACGCTTTGGCGGAATCTTATGCTGGAACCAGACATAGCTTTATTTGAATGAACATTACAATGATCATGTAGTGTGGCCGGGGATTTTGTGTAATTGCGCAAAGTTTTGTAGTATTTTGTAGTCTTCAAGAACCATAATGTACAAACACTTTGAGTTATGTCTGGCTCCGGCATTATAGTAAGATGTATACGTGTGTGCTGTAAATCACGTTAATCGTTTTGCATTGGTGTGCGTGTGGTTTTTATTTTAATAATTTATTATACTATTATTGCATTTTATACAGAAATATTAGCATTCGCGCACCCTCCTCTATATAATACATTAAATGATTAAAATACCTCACCCACACCAATGCCAAACGATTTATACACACATATATACATTTTACTATAAGATTTTGTCAAAGCGTAGTCTTCATTACCGTATGTCTTTTTTAAAATAAAACAAGGGGCAAACGATTCACCTAAGTGACTACCGATCCTCACGGACAACTGCTACACCAGAGCTCGCAGAAGCGATGCCGGCCTTTGAAAAATGAGTATGTACATCGCCAAATATATAACAATACCGTCGTACAATGAATGAAAAATTGTATATAGCTTCAAACAAGCTTATAGTAGATAAATTTGATTAGTGGGTGCATTTCGAATAGCGTGCGATTTGTAGCATAATAAACCGTGGATCTTTACAGTGTTAGTCGCACACTATTAAGTAGTTAAAGGCCACATTTATCAGAGGATTGTGTCTAAGGCCCAATGTTTGAGTTATCGGCGCGGGCGCACATGACTCGCAACGTGCATCTGCCACGTGTGCTCGCGCGTGTTAGTGTTCGTCTATTTAGTTGTTGCTCTTGCGTAACGAACGACTTAGCTTGCAAAGTAGACTAAATCTTGATTTATATCTGAGTACATGCGAGTTGAAAAGTACTTGATTTTACTATCGTAAATCGAAAGAAGGAAAAGACATAAGAAGAGGAGTAGCGCCAGGCTTGCAGTCCTTTTGGTCTGCAGACATAGAAACTTGAAATTTCACATGTTGATAGGACTTTTTTTTTTATATAACAAGAGGCAAACGAGCAGGCGGCATTTACTTAAATACCTACCAACGCCAATGAACAACTGCAACACCAGAGGGCTCGCAGATGCGTTTTTGCCTTTGGGAAAGGAGTATGTTCTTTTGTTGAAGATCCCTAAGTCATACCGGTTCCAAAAGCTCCAAAACTGATTACACAGAGGAATTGTGCGAGGCAAGAAATTTCTAGAGAATCGCACGATTGTGGATTTTAGGACATCGAGGTGGCCTTCATCACCAATTCCTGATTACCAATAGCCATTAAGGACTAAAAACATCATTAAGGCAAATCAAACTGCCCCAAACGTCCCGTCCCGTCCCGTCCCGTCCCGTCCCGTCCCGTCCCGTCCCGTCCCGTCCCGTCCCGTCCCGTCCCGTCCCGTCCCGTTCCGTTCCGTTCCGTTCTGTTCTGTTCTATTCTATTCTATTCTATTCTAAATGGAATATTGCTTTAAGGTAGGTACTTAATAGTATAAGTTAATATTTTATCGCTCCATTAAACTTTACACAAAGAGATGTTAAAGCAGACATTTACTTTGTCACCTATTGTTGAATGCAAACTTGAGAAAACTTCAATGCAACAGTATCCAAACTCTAAGATTCAATTGATATCGCGATCCTTGATATTCAAAACTGTAAAAGTAGTTTTATTTTTGTTGCGAAACTATCTTTTGTTGTACGAAATAAAAGTCAGCGAAACTGTTTGACTAACTTAAAAATACTTAGTAATTTTGCTCGTGAACTGTCATATACATATATATTACTTACAACGTCATCAGACACTGGATGATAAGTATTTTTTTCTTAAAGAATATTAAGAATACTCTTTAGGTATGACTAATATTCCCTTTTCCCCTCCTACTCAGCTTAAATTAAAAGCTTGTATTAGGAGTGGGTGCGACAATACTCTAACGGCGGTGGGGTTGGGGTTTGATTTCAGTCTATACCTTATACCGTTGAGCTATTGAGGCTCTAAATGAATTTTCTGTTAGATAAAAATTTAAGACTTTGCCGGTTAGATTTAGTACCCAACTTTTATCCCAACAGTTTGAATAGTATAGTAAAATTACTATACTTAATGGTAATTAATATAACATATAGTTAGTAGCAGTTCTTGGTGTTGAAAAGTAGCAGAAGGAATCTAGAAAACACAGAAGATATTATGTGCAATCATTTTGGCTATATGACTTGTAGGTAACGTTCCGATAATTGTCGGTTGACCCAGATATGAATTAATCTACAATTCTTCTGTGGTCTTTGACTATGCCCTGCCATCGTTTTAGGAAGAATATGTAATCGCAATCATTTTTTAATAATATAAGGGTCAAAGGAGCAAGCTGTTCAACTAAGTAATTATTTAGATAGACTGCCGCCCATGGACTTCTACACAACCAGAAGGCTTGCAGATGTATTGCCGGCCTATAAAGAAGGGTTTAGGCCACAGGGAACTCACGCAAACCGAACGAAACGTGTCAACCATACCATCACTTAACGTGACAGAATTGCCGCCACTTCACGCTGATATTATGATAGATGTATGATCTCATGTGAGAAAGAGGTACTACACAAAACATAACATACATAAAATACATTTAAAACAATCGCCTATTAAGAGTGACCCCTGTTTGACGTGCTCTCTAGGACTTGGCGCCTGGAGCGGTCGCTCCGTTCGTACGGCCAGCCCTGTATTAGTGCAATAACTTGTACCTTTATATGTTTGACCTTTGTACAGAATTACTATCAGTATTTTGATTTGTTCAGTTGGATTAAACCGACTATTCCAAGCCATATTGTTTAGGTTTGGCGGAACAATTTTTTCCCTCGTTACGGGCCACGTATCGCGACCCGAATAACTCAAAACTCCTTTGTGTTTGCCGCTCGTGGACATAAATAAGTATTTTAGCGCGGCCGCAGCGTCTGAATCCGTTACACTATCACATAAGGCAGGATTTATCGCGCCCCTTGATTACGATTTACGTGGCGGCTTAAGTTATAAGCTGTAAGGAGATATTTTTACGTTTTAAATTAGCCAGATTACATTAGCGTCATTGACTGACTTTTAAATTTGGTCTAATTATAGCTACCTACTTCTTTCTACAGGTCTCATTCAAATAGGTCTGACCGATTATATTTCTTCACGTGAATCCATAATATAATTTACGATACTTTAGCTTATAGTACGCTTTTGTACTCAACATTCAACAACATCATTTAATAACGTAATAATAAAAGGGATATTATGTGCATCTATGAGCAGAATAGAAAGCGGCAGTCTATATGGCTTCCGTGGTCTCATTAACTCGTTGAAAGAGTCAGTTATGCTGTGACTTTATGATTTCTAAGCTATAAGAAATTGAGTATTGTTACCGTTTAACCAAAGTACATATGTATAATGCCTTTAATTGAATAATTACTTTTGCGTGTACGATCACGTATGTGTATTGTGTATATATCGTATGAATATCTACTTTCTATGCCTCGATTGCACGTATCGAGGTCTATGGGGAGACATTGCCCTCGGCCGAGTGTTAGTTTATATCAAAACGAGTAAAGGAATAGACCGAGTGTCATGTTATCTCGCTTTAGATCGAGTACCATGTTATCACGCTCTAGGCTGAGTGCCATGTTATCGCGCTCTAGACCCAGTAACGATGAATTCATCAAAAATAAAGACAAGTGTGTGTAGTCTTCAACGACAAAAATGTACAAACACTTTGAGCTATGTCTAGCTCCGGCATTATGCGAATTCCTAGAAAATGCCGGCGTGTGTGATATTTAAGTGTTAAACTAGAAATGAAATTAAACCCTACGCAAAAGATGGCATAACTTATTACGTGTAAGTATAACTATTTATTTATTCATACATGTATATACAGTTATTTACTCATTCATTTGTTTCTTAACCCGTTATTCAATTGTTTTTTCCTCTTTTGTTTTTTTCTTTGCATCATTCAGTTTAGAAAATGGAAAACTTGCTATATCGCGTTATTTACGAGTACGAGTTCCACCGTGGCACCAATGCTGCAGAAACGGTTCGAAGAATTAAGGATGTATATCGCGGCGGTGTTGCAAAAGAAAATACAGTGCATTTCTGGTTCCAACATTGTCGTTCTGGAAATTTCGACCTGCAGAACAAGCCCCGTTTTTGGAAATTTGGATAAGTTCTTGCAAGAAAAAAAAAAACAACTCCGATGGGGTAGTCTAAAGCGCCTACAAAGATTTTATTGATTCCCGTCTAAATTGTTTTATTAGTAAAGAGATCAATGAACTGCCTTTGATATGGCTAAAGTGCATAGATAGGAATGATATATATATAAACTTTGATTGAATAAATATATTATATAAAAAAAATCGACTTTATGGTCTTCCCTTACAAAAGGCCAATTTCACATGTAATGAAACTGCTATTACATACCACGCACAATAATTTATCAATTTGTTACCATTCTATAAAACAGTAGCAAGGTAGGGATTATTTTGGTTCAAAGGTCACAAAAAATAGGTTTTTCGCTTTTTTTAGCTACACGGTAAGTTTTTTTTCACAGTAGTTTTGGCAAGAATTGTAATACTTTTTTTCCTAAGAGCCACTATTTCTGACGTATAAGGATTCATAATATCGTGAACATTTTTACACAATTATTAAATCGCTCGAATTCTAAAGCGTTCGGTTACAGGACCGATCTTACCTGTTAATATTGGTACATCTAGTTTCGGTATCGATGGTGTGGTGTTTACTTCGGTTTGAGTTACAGATGACACTGTAGCTTCAGTTTGTTGTGTAACCGGGTAGGGACTAGCTTCAAATGTGTTATGTCCGGACGCTTGAACGACGAAACTCCAGTCGGCTGGCGTACCTATTCCATTATACGCTTGGCAAACGTAATCTCCCAGAGTTTCGGGTATTAGCTTGCGTATTTTCAGGACGTCGTCTATGATTTCGTAGAGTGAGCTTTTGTACGGTACCATCTGACCGTCTCGACCACGGTACCAGTAAATGGCCGGCGGTGGGTAGCCGTACGCTGGACAGCGCACGCTAATCGAACCACCCA
Source organism: Charaxes varanes (assembly GCA_024363005.1). Lineage (NCBI taxonomy): Eukaryota > Metazoa > Arthropoda > Insecta > Lepidoptera > Nymphalidae > Charaxes > Charaxes varanes. The sequence continues at coordinate 701,589 of JANCMC010043217.1, forward strand.
GCTCACCGGTCACCACGGCGTTAGGGACTCTCGCAATACTGGCTGGTCTGTCTAATAATAAATTAGATGTTTTATTAACAAAAAAAAGCATTTTTAAATAAAAAGAAAACCTTCAGAAAACACCAAGGACCTAAAAAGGAAAATACTTATTACTGCGTCTTATAATTACTTAGTAGACACCTACTCATGCGTTGAAGTCGGTACCAAGCCAAAAAAGTTCTCCGCTAAATCGATGCAGATGTTATTGACCTCAACATACGAGTAGGTGTCTACTAAGTAATGGTAAGAAAGCGCTAATAATTTTTTGCTATTTAGTTCCTTGGTGTTTTTTGAAGGCGGTTTTTTTTTTTATTTAAGAATACTTCAGTCTTAAATTGGGTATGGGTAGGCCAACTAAATGCACGGCTCTAATGACAGGTGAAGTTTCGGAGTAAATGAGAACATCTTCGATATATAACAATGTGCATACATTGTTATACATGGATGATATATATAAATTTTCAGATTTTTGTTGATTTCTCAGAAATCGCTGGGCCGATTTTGATAAAATTTATATGGGACCACCTCTAAAGTCCGGTGTAGCAAAAAAAAAAAGAATCATCAAAATCGGTTCATAAATGGCGGAATAATCGTGTAACATATACACAATACGATGTAAAATAAAAAACATACACTCGAATTGAGATTTTCATCCTTTTTTAAAGTCGGCTATTAACGATAAATATGTACAAGCATAATGAATATGTTTATATTAGCAGTTGGTGGATGTTCTTTGGTGTTTATTAATACCTAGTAATTACTCATTGCGAATATAAGATTGTAAAGGTTAATCAGAAATTACATTGTCCCCGTCTTTGTCTAATCGAGAAAAGAGCAGTTTGTTTTAACTATTTCCTGTAGTACAAAATACAGAAAAATTATGTTTGAACGAGTGACGTCACACCCCTTTTGACACCCCGCCCGTTGTCACACAATGTCACATTTTGGTAGTACCCTCCAGCCGTTTAACATTTACCTATACAGACATATGGACAATTATAGTAATTATAATTACAAATTCGACTCTACCAGACAGTTAGACACGACAATTTGTAAATAGTAAACACACAAATGATAAATATCAAACCGGGTATAGCGATAGTTCCGCAAACTGCATACCGCTGGGGCTATTAATAAAATATCATGTATTATAATTGCGCGTTCGAGTCGCGGCCTCGTGTGACAGTCGAGTCACGACTTCGCTTCAATCTCACCGACCGGATCTAATGTCACATCTGCGCCGTTTCATGGTAGCGGTTCCGGATGTGTTTGGAATATTAATTATAAGATACAAACGCAGCTGTAAATTATAAACTTTCATAGGCAGTATACAGACTGCGCAAAGTTGAAACTCAAACAAGGTTCAGTTATTTATACATATCCGACTTATTGGCCAGGCATTGTATAACAAAACAGTGACATCTTTTTGTCCCTTATCTCACCAACCACCGCGCCACCCGGCAGCTCTTATGATATTTAAATTTTAAATCTCTTGTTTCTAAGATATTCATTTTATGAGGCGAATTAGCCCTCATTCGTATGAGATCTTTTTTACCGCGCGTTAAAAAATAAAGCAGTGACAACGGGCATTTGGAGGGCCGGGGTGTGTGAAAAAACTGCGTGACGTCACATGACAAAGTTAAAATTTTTGTCTTTTACTAACATACTTCATACACTGGTGCTTTCTTGATTATACGTATTATGTTACTTGACAACCTGTGCCAAGGGCGGGGGGAGGAGTTACCTAAAGTTCGTAGAATGTTATTATTTATTGTAATACGCATTGTAAGATAATAATATTTTCAGTGGCAAACAGGCAGTGTTGCAACATCAAGTTTACAGTTTTCGAACTTTTTTATTTACATGTCCTACTACTAAGATGCAGCTCCTTGTCAAATTTCATGACTCTAGGTCAACAGGAAATACCCCATAGACTTTGGTTCCGTTACAGTTTTGGTCCGGTAACGTCCTTAAACTTTTAAGGGACCACATACCTCAGTATTTGGTGTTAATTAAAATTTTATAGCTATAGCATTCCTGACAAAAAGTGTCTTTACAAACTGACAGAGAGACGGGCGGACATCGAATTGTAGGATCACTATTCTATAAGGGTTCCTTATAGGTACAGAATCCTAAAAATTGTGGTAACTGTGAAATTAAAAGAAATCCTATATAAAGTATAAATCTTAAAATGGTAAAGTATTATCTAATAGTACGGATCCCTTTGTACGCTAGTCTGACTCGCACGCATTTGCCGAGCCTTCAATTAATTAAATCAATATTTATATGCACCGTTGCACCATTATTATGATCGACATAATATGAAATCAGTCATCAGACCGCATGCAGTGTTATCGCATCAGAGTTTATTTTTAAACCTGACAGAGCGATGCTATGCGTTGTCTGCCTTTTATGAAAGAGAGAAACGCGTAGTAAGTTAGAATCTCTTATTTTACTTTAACACTTTTTGATATTAATGAATTTATGCAGATAATACAATTTCAATTTTATTTATATTATACTTGCGAACCCGGAAGACGTTGTCGTGCCCGAACGTCGGGTTACTTACTATTTACTACTTACATTCTATTATCCTATAATATTATTCTAGTTCCCGGACATTTTTAATTATATAAACCATTGTGCTAATAATGAACACAACAACAAAATATCCAATTAGGCGTAGACGTTCGGAAGTTATGGGCTTAAATACATTATGGAAATTCAATGTTAAATTTTCATTCTCAGAACCTTCGACTGAGTGAACCGATTTTGATGATTCTCTTTTTGCTTTGTGTGACAGTTTGAAGTCAGTTTTTTTTGTTAAAATGTTATTAGTAATGTCTTTTAGACATTTAGTAGTATTTGACTTGCTACACTTTTGTATTTCGTAATATTTATGTTAATCTTAGCACCTACTTACTTCAATTATTGGTAAAAACCTTGACGCACATATAAGGTGCGAGCTAATGGGAATGCAAATTGTTAACAATTATCGTCCGTAATTGATGTCGGACTGGACTAGATCCTCATCTGCTGGCGATAAATCCTATTGTTAATGGATTTAATTTATAATTAATGCTCATACATACATACATACATATAAGTGCAATTGCACTTTAGAGTTAACATGCAAATGTATTAAACTTATTTTTGTAAGAACTATTTTTAGAAGGGTGGCTGACGAGTTTCTTGCTGATTCTTCTCGTGGTTCGAGTTTTTTCCGGATCAGTGGTAGCTTTAAAATATTTGACGATGCTTGTAAAAGTCTACTTGAGTAAAACATATTTTGGTTTGATTGTTATGTAGTTAAGCGCGTGTATGGTTTGTTCTCCTGAAAATAATTGATCCACTACGGGTACGCGACCCCACAGTGTCCTAGCTGCTATTGTCATACCCCCTATACCGTCCGTGACAGCTGTATCTGCAGCCTTTCTCTCCTCCCCATCATCTACCTCTATATCCTTTTTCTCTACCCCTTTCTTTCTGCTGTATTTCTAATTAAAGTTAGCGCCACGCTTGTAGCTGGATTGGGCCGGCGCGTCCGGTTACCAGTACCTCTTTCTAACATAAGATCGGCGTAAAGTGGCGGCAATGCAGTCACGTCAAGTGATGGTACAGTTGACGCGTTTCGTTCCGTTTGTGAGACTTCCCGGTGGCCTAAACTCGTCATTAATGGCCGGCAAGGCATCTGCTAGCCTTCTGGTCGTGCAGATGTCCACGGGTGTCGGTAGGCACTTAGGCGCCTGCTACCTGCTCGTTTGACCCTTGTAACATAATTAAAAAAAAACCTAAAGCCTAAGAAATATTCTACAGGTAAGTACAATATGTACAAAGCAACAAAAAGCGCAGCAAAGCCTGCGCACGGGTTGCGTGGGCGTGCACGCAGGGGCGTCTAATGTCAACCGCATTCTCGACACGAGACTGCGTGTCCTTTCACCCTCCAAGCGACGGACGAGCAACTCTATCGAGGAGTGCTTTCGCGCTTCCTATGAGAGTCCGCCCGCCGCGGCGCATCGCTCCCGAAGCACGGCCCATCGCGTGGCTGGCGCTCGGCTCGTAGCCGGCACTCACTTCTCCTTGTCTACCGGCACGAGGATGTGCAGCGTGCTGAGGGTGGCCGCGATGGAGACGTCGCCCAGCGACATCCAGGAGCCGCCGAACCACGTGCGCTCCTTCAACATGACCTCGAGCTCCTGGTAGGCGTACTCGACGTCCTCTATCTGTTGCGGTATTACGAAGCGACAGTTCTCGTACAGAATGGGATACTGGAAAAATTATAATCCGCAAGAGATAGTCGTGGTTTCGGAGTCGTCATTGCGTACAGTGGAGCCCGCTGCGAGACGATCGGCCAGTGTCGCGCTTTGTGGAAAAAAACAGACGAGAATTTTGAAAAGAAATAATGAAGAATGACAACTAAACGTTACTACAAAATTTCCTCCTCCTAATTTCAAACTGGATACAAACTCTGCGAAATCCGCAATTAGGAGGCGAGCTAAAGTTCGGTTAAACATGTGTGTGGTCCTCTAATTTTAAATATATAATATGTAGATAACTAGCGGATCCGACAGACGTTGTCCTCCCGAACGTTGGCGAACAGCGCCATCCATAGGGCGCTTACCTCGGGCTCCGAATTTAGAATCTGTAATATTTCCTAAGAAATTCATTTTAATGATGAGCTGTAAGAGCAATCTGCAGTAAGTGTACAACGTATCTGGGGTATTTTATTGGATAAGGACTAATACGATATTCTTCGAAATAGATTAGTAAACGGTTCACTATTTTTGTAATATGTAAAAGATAATTACTTTTACTGTCAGTTATATTTAAGAAATAAATATATGCTATGTTTTATGATAATAGATATGTATAATGATTATGTCTTCTTCACACTCACAGGGGTCACCAGACTTCGACAAGGAAAACCTGATGCGTTATGTCCAAGGAAAGCGGCAAAACCGCGAAATGATACCGTTTTTGTATAGCTTTTTATTTTAAACTAGATCTACTTTAGATTACCCCTATTTTATTTATTCTCCATGCCATAGATTAAAGGGAGAAGATAAAAATTATTCATAAAATGACTCCAAATTTAATAAGGTTTTTAAACTTCTTCAGGCGTATATCGTAAAATAGACCCGGCAAGTGTGAGTCAGATTTGCATTTTAAGGGTTCTGTACCATAACATAATATTATACAAGGCTATTTTGAAATTGATATTTTTCAATAGATTTCTTGTAATTTGTTAAAGTTTTTTTACATGTATGTACAATTTTGCGGTTTTCGGATTTTTTCCTATACTTGTCCTTCAAGATATTGCTTCTTGCCAAATTTCACAATTCTCTGTCCGGGAAGTACCCTATAGGCTTGGATTAAGATATAAGATATTATATAATATAAGATTTTTCAAAAGAGCTAATTTCGATGTATTAGTTTTGGAAATAGTCACATCTCTTGATTGTGAGCAAAAGGGTCGTGAAAAAAAAGACTGACGCTGTTGCAACACAAATTTATAGTTTTCGGATTTTTCCCTTTACTTGTGTTACAAGATGTAGTTTTGTGGCAAATTTCTGGTTTTCTAGGTCAATTAGGATTACTTTGTTGTCTGTCAGTCTCGTCGTATAAGGCTTTCCTTTTTTCTTCAGGGGTACGGAATTCTGAAATCCGGAGGTAGTTGTGGATTGCACCGCCCCTTGCAGCTCGTCGCCCTGGGCCATGACCCGCGTCCTTCGCTGAGAAGAGCCCGCAACAAACTTAGTCGGGTGATTTTTTTGTTGTTGTAGTTGGTGTTTTTTTATTTTATCATGTATTTTATCATTAAAGTATTTTATCATGTTATATTCTTTCACTGGATTATCCTTTTTTATTACTATAGTTCTATTATACTAAGTCCGGGTTCGTCTTCGGTGCAACAAGAGAGAGCTGCGCTCGGTGTCTCTTTTGGTGGATCGTGTTTTTTGGAAAATACATTTAGGTATGAATTACATACTGAAGTATATGAATAAAATAAAAAATACTATAAGTATTTCTTTTGGTGAAATACTTATCAGTATTTTTTATTTCTATTTGAAAATCATCAAAATCGGTTCACCCAGTGGAAAGTTCAGAGGTAACAAAGGTAAGAAAAATAAAGTCGAATTTCCCCATTTTTAAAGTGTTCTGTACCTCGATGTTGTACTTGAGCTGCGCAGATATGGGCACTATGGGCGCTCCCTCGGCCACCGTTCCTTTCACGAAGGTGGTGATCTGTTCGTGCTGTTCCTTGGCCTGGCCCTCCTTCACGAGGTCTATTTTGTTTTGCAGGATGAGTATATGTTTCAGTTTCATGATCTCTATGGCCGCCAAGTGTTCGCTCGTTTGGGGTTGCGGGCAGGACTCGTTGCCTGAAGGAGAACGAGTAATATAGATGTATGTGTATTTCTCAATTTTTGTCATTTATTCGTTTTTGGTAACCACCCTGTAAGGGTATTATTTCTTTTAAAGAATATTAGAAATAGTTTTTTTTTAAGGTATGTCTAATATTCCCTTTTCCCCTCCTACTAAGCTTAAATTAAAAGCTAGTAGTGGATGCGACAATATCACAACGGCGGTGGGGTTTGAACCGGGTACCTTGCGGATTTTAGTCCATACCGTGTACCGTTGAGCTATTGAGGCTCAATATGGCTGATGATGATGATAATGGCCTCGCGTTCGAAGTCGTTAATTTTGATGAATCTGGATAACTTTTGCCGATCGCATGGTCCAGTACCGGCGACGCATCTTTCAAATGTCTGCCTTATCAACTTTCGATGGTAGTTTCTGCGACTACCATGGTTGTCACGGGTAACGGGGAATCAGGGTTCGATTCCGGAGAGGGAGCCTGAGAAACGGCTACCACATCCAAGGAAGGCAGCAGGCGCGCAAATTACCCACTCCCGGCACGGGGAGGTAGTGACGAAAAATAACGATACGGGACTCTTACGAGGCCTCGTAATCGGAATGAGTACACTTTAAATATTTTAACGAGGAACAATTGGAGGGCAAGTCTGGTGCCAGCAGCCGCGGTAATTCCAGCTCCAATAGCGTATACTAAAATTGTTGCGGTTAAAAAGCTCGTAGTTGCATTTGTGCGCCGCGCTGTCGGTGCACCGCATCCGCGGTGATACTGACACGTCTGCGGAGCATATCGTCGGTGAGCCGGCGGTAAAACGCCGGTTCAATATCAAAATCCTATCGCGGTGCTCTTCGGTGAGTGTCGAGATGGGCCGACAATTTTACTTTGAACAAATTAGAGTGCTCAAAGCGGGCTCAAAATGCCGCTTGAATATTTCGTGCATGGAATAATAGAATATGATCTCGGTTCTATTTTGTTGGTTTTCAGAACTCCGAGGTAATGATTAATAGGGATAACTGGGGGCATTCGTATTGCGACGTTAGAGGTGAAATTCTTGGATCGTCGCAAGACGAACATCAGCGAAAGCATTTGCCAAAGGTGTTTTCATCAATCAAGAACGAAAGTTAGAGGTTCGAAGGCGATTAGATACCGCCCTAGTTCTAACCGTAAATATGTCATCTAGCGATCCGCCGACGTTACTACAATGGCTCGGCGGGCAGCTTCCGGGAAACCAAAGATTTTGGACTCCGGGGGGAGTATGGTTGCAAAGCTGAAACTTAAAGGAATTGACGGAAGGGCACCACCAGGAGTGGAGCCTGCGGCTTAATTTGACTCAACACGGGAAATCTCACCAGGCCCGGACACCGGAAGGATTGACAGATTAACAGCTCTTTCTTGATTCGGTGGGTGGTGGTGCATGGCCGTTCTTAGTTGGTGGAGCGATTTGTCTGGTTAATTCCGGTAACGAACGAGACTCTAGCCTGCTAAATAGGCGTCGTCATTTAGGTGTGCGCGATTTCGGTCGCGCAACTCACTGGCGGCGTATTAAAATTCTTCTTAGAGGGACCGGCGTCTTCGAGGCGCACGAGATTGAGCAATAACAGGTCTGTGATGCCCTTAGATGTCCTGGGCCGCACGCGCGCTACACTGAAGGAATCAGCATGTTCTCCCTGGCCTAGAGGCCCGGGCAACCCGTTGAAACTCCTTCGTGCTGGGGATTGGGGGCAATCGTGTTGAACCTAAAATATTTGAAAATAACTTTAAATTTTCGTATTTTTCGTTAACTCATATAATTGGGCTAGCTGCCTAATCTGGGCTGATGAAAAATACTGTTCGTTGCGATATAAAAATCGTAAAAAGTAGACTTTTATTAAAATAATACATTTGTTTGTTACGTTTAATGTGTTATTATAATTTTATAATGTTTTTATTTCGCTAACTTGACCTACATATGGACCTCATGTCATAGTCGTACAAATGAATTGTATAGTTTTTTTTTTTATACACGTTGACTTAGTCAATTTTTATAATTACTTTTGTTTTCTTATATTATTTTCCGTAATTTATAAATATTATATGTAATAGAAATGTGATAACGAATCATTCAAAGAAGGTAGCTGTGTATTTTATTAGGAAAATAATTATATTTTAATTTAAATAATTTTACTGATATATGTACGTTAATAGGCATTTTGAAATTAGTTAATTGTACTGTTAATAGTTCTTTTTTAAAATAAATCTTAAAGCATTTTTATGTAAATTGCGAAATAAATAAATATGTAGGAAAATATCCTAATCAAGTTTTAATTTTATCGATTTAAAAATCGAATGTATATTTTTTTATAGATTTTATGTACTATCTGAGTTTATACACACTTTGATTATATTATACTATATTCACATGATCGTTCATTCTCTAGAAGGCTATGTTTATAATGAAGAAATTTTAATTATTTGTGATATAAAATATTTATACTTCGATTTAAAAGCTTAAGTTAGCAAGAAGTTAAAGAACTGAATTGAAGGAATATGCCTGCGTGGACAAGATGAGAATACCCAACAATTAATGACTACAAGCTAACTGAATAAAATTAAAACGGGTATGATATCAAACAGTATGCAAAGATTCTTTAAACAACCTATTTAAAAATAGATAACATATTGTATTTGATGTTTAAAATTAGAATTCGAAAATAATTTTATTACTGTTTCTTCTACAATTTAAGAAACTGGGAGTTATTTTACTACAACATATATTTTACCATTATTTTTTGCTGAATGTATGTATAAAATTTATTTTATATTGTTTTATTTTTCATACTGTGTAATTATACAATAATATGAGGTAATAATATAATGAACTAATACCCAGTTCTACCGAAATTATCTGATATTAAGTTAACATAAAAATCACGATCAAAATGTATTATGCCTGTGATCTATTTATTCGTAATTATTATTCTGGAAATCCTTTCTAATAATATTAATTACATTCAAGATGCAATGTTTTATAACATGCTTATTTATTATCATAATGACTGTACGAATTAGTGAAACGCCAAATATTTTTTAACAATAAACTTAATGAACAAATTAATTATCCTTACCTAATTTCAGTAGAAAAATTGCTTTAATCGCAAAATTATAATTTTTATTACAGTATTTATACCAAACTCAAATAGCTGCACAATATTCTTAAATGTATACTACTTATAAGAATTTATTATATGATTGAACATGTACCATAAAGCTTTTACCGTTAATAAAGTGATATCTTTAATCGTTATGTTTGTTTTAATACTGAACAAGCATTCGGTCTACTTGTGTGCTATATGCAATTCATAGAATGCTGGTATATCCGTTTGCCGATATGAAAATTTAGTACATTCAGACGTGTAATATATGTATGTCTATCAGCTGTTTAACGAGTATTACAGCTATGTCAAACACACGCTCCCAATGATCATTTACCTGTAGCTCGAAGTTAAAAACTATTTTGAAGTAAATCTTTACGCAGGCTCCACTTGGGGAGTACGCTGGTGAATGTGTGTCAAGAGCGTTTGGGCTAGGCGACAGTAAATATAAGATAGAAAGAGAGAGAGTTGCGTTTCGTACATTACTTTAGGGGTTACAATATAATGAGGACCATCTCAATGTATTAGCTTCCTTCGAAATCCGCAAATAAAGGGGGCGCTTTATTACGATGAGGAAGAATTATAAAGATCATTGCTCAATTTATTTTACAGCGCCATTTCGGTGAATCTTCATATATATAAACGCAATGCAGGCTTATTGTCTGAATATAAAATATATGCAATATAGTGTTTAAAATAAATAAAATTCATTTTAAAGTTCAATTACACATATATAAACACACATATACATGGAGTTAAAAAAATTATACTTTAGTCATGAGTCATGTGGTCAGCACTTTTGTTTAGTTGAAAACTCGCACGCTGCATCGAGTTAGCGTATTAAAAACCGTAAACGCCATCAAACTCGAGCTACCACCGTACAACCCAATTAGTCTACTCAATTTAAACTAATAGAATATTCGCAAATAATTCTTCACGGCTTGAAATAAATACTAGTAAGTTCATCACCTAAGTGAATAGGCGTTGCCGGCCTTGAGGCCCTTCGGCCTTTTAGAGGGGTTTATGCCACCGGGAAGTCTCACAAACAGAACGAAAAGCAATAACAATACCATCACTTGATATTACAGCATTGCCGCCACTCATTCCGATCTTACGTGAGAAAGAGGTACTGGTACCAGAACGCCAAACCACTACTGGTACCAATTTAGCTGCAGACCAAAAAGACTGCAAGTGTGGCGTTACCTCTAGTTAGTTATGTTTTTGCACAACGTTTAAATCAAATTAAAATCGTTTAAGATGGCACATTTATAGAGCCTACTTAATATACCTAGCATCATCCAGGTCTAATATCAGGGTCTAAATGCAGAAGATGTGGCTATGGGGCGAGTTAAGGTGACCAACTGCTGTCTGACGTCATCACCGGAACCACCACAATCTCTACAATTTCACGACGAATTTCACTCGGTGACATTAATCAGGGACCACTGTTTTGCGTGCTTTTCTTTCGTCGGATACATATTTTAAAAACCTGTATTATATAATAACCTATATTATTTCCTTCCGAAGGAGGAGGGTTGTTAAACGCCATTTTTCGCCTTAAATTTAAATATTTGTACGTCTCGCAGTTTTAGAGATTTCGTGATAGGTGACCTTTCGCTTTTATATAAATAGATACAGTATAGTGTAGAAATAATAGGTATAACCACCAATGGGTTATCCTTGATCTAAATTCATAGTGATTGTTATAGAAGTCAATCTACTATGGGCGTGTCATGGCGTACACATTGAATATCATTTGATTACTCATAAAAAAGACGATTTAGGTTTACGTGTTTTCGTTCCAATAAAATATTTTTTCTTCACATACTTATAATTTAAAAAAAAACCGGGAAAGAGCGAGTCATATTCGCGCACTAAGGGTTCCGTGACATCACATCCTTTACTAGGTTATTTAAAGATTTATACTTTTCATAACATTTGACAAAGTCACCCGGTTTTTTTTTATAACTTTACGGTCTTCTGAAATTTTCCTGTACTTATACTTCAAGATATATCTTGTTGCCAAATTTCATAATTCTAGGTCAACTGGAGGTACCCTATAGGTTTTGATTTCCCTTTCGAATACTAGTATATAGTATGGGAAAAGCGACATAAATGACTATTTCCTTTGATTGTGTATACTTAGAGGGTTGATTTTTATACAGCTTCAAGGGGTTACAGACATAAGTTTTTGGTATTAATTTCAACTTTATACCTGTAAGCATTTCTGAGAAAAATGGTCTTGAAGGACAGACAGAAAGACAGACGCAGCTTCTTGTCAAATATCATGATGCTAGGTCAATGGGAACTACCCTATAGGTTTTAGTTCCCTTGCAAATGTATGGGAAATGTGATATAAATGGACGATGGTATTCTTGGGACTATATATATATATATATATATGGGACTATAGACTTCAGTATTTGGTATTAATTTCAATTTTATATCTCTACACATTACTGAGAAAAATCCATTCCGTTTTTCTTTTGGAGATACAGAACCCTAAGAAACAGAATATTAAGCAATTCTTTTTAGGTGTGTCAAATATTCCCATTTCTTCTCCTACTAAGCTTAAATTAAAAGTTTGTGTCAGGAGTGGGTGCAACGATACCCCAGCATTGTAGTTTTCACCATGTACCTTATGGCTTTCAGACCACCTACTACAGTTGAGCTATTAATGCTCAACACTCATAAAGAAATTATATGAACTTTTAACAAATCAGAACCTTGATAACTTAAGAATCCATAATACTTAATAATGAATTCCTAACTTTTATCAAATTTTTAAGTTTTAAGATTGTTTTTTTTTAAGAGACAAGGAATGTGCAGTACAACTACGAAAGAATAAAGTGTTCAAGAGATGTTTATTAACATAATTTATTAAATCTTTTGTTTTTTATTCTTTTCTACCAACAAAAAGCCTTTATACAAATTTTGATAGACCTTTGTTATCTTCAATAATTGTAACTTGTGTGTTTCTTTTGCCCCCGTCGAAGGATGGAAGAGAATGCTGAAAATCAGTGCTGCGTTCATACCTTGAAGCGGCGCTAAGCCGAGCTTGCATCCCTTCGCTTAGTTGTTACTTTGACTGTGGTAGTTTTTTCTATTTTTTATTTTAATTTGTATATTGTAACAACTATGGTAGCAGTAAATGATCTTTTATTATTATTTATTTATTTAATAAAAAGCATGTCAAGACTTGCTTATATATATAAGGGTTCCGTATCCGACACATTCTTGGCCACTTTATTTTAAGTGAAGATCACACTTGACATACGAAAACATTCATGATACCAAGGACAACCTCATCAGAATGGTAAGGTAACAATTATGGTAGTGTCACGTTCTATTCTAATATGGAATCATATAATGGTTGGCATATCCAATGTTACTTTAAACTAGCTTCAATCTGTGACTTTGTCCGTGTTTTTTCATTTGAATTTCATACTAAGTTTCAATTCCAATTTCACTTCTTTCAAATTTTAGTATTGTGACAAAAATAGCCTATATCCTTCTCTAGGGTGCAATCTATCTCTATACCGAAATTTCATCAAAATTATTACAGCGGTTTAGAGGCGACAATGTAAGAGATAGAGCTACTCTTACATTTATAAAATTACTAGTGGCTTCGCATTTCGTTCGATTTGTGAGAGTTGTCTGTGTCCCAAACCCTTCCTTAACAACTGGCAAAGCATCTGTGAGCCTCCTGTTGATGTAGATGTCTACGGATGCTGGTAGTCACTCGTCCACACTTACCTTTTCTCTGTATGATAACCCTGAGGAGAGGTCTTGCAGTAAGTAAAGCCCTGGCCAGATTGTCATCGTTGTTGATTGGCAGCAGGTCACCGTCACGAGGGTCAGTATAACTAATGAGGAAGGCCACATCGTGCAGTCTGTGTAGCTTTTCTATCAAAGCTTTGAAATCTTCATATTTTAACTTCTCCGACTTGTTCAGGGAGAATCTGCGGAACTCTGCATCAAACTGAAAGAAAACAAGAAAGAACTGTAAAATAATTATTGGAAATAAACGTATAAACAAAATTGAATGTGTAATTGAACAAATAATTATTGGAAATGAACATAAAAACAAAATTGAATGTCTAATTGAACAAAGCTAGTATGATCCTACTATTTTGACTCTAGATGACCTTATGATAACTCTTTACAAACCATGGTCTTTTAGTAAGTTGTTTTTTTTTGCACATAGTCCCTTTTAAGCTCTCGCAATAGAGAGGATTATTGCCTCGATTTCCTAAATTATGCCACACATGTGAATAATGATCCCTATCAAGGAGAATCCTGCAACCCACCTGCAAATATTTGGCTGTACCTATTGCCTCACTACAGTGATGACATGTTTTTTGGTCGCTTTCCCCCATCTAAATAGATTACTATGGTTTGGGAATGTCATTTAGAAAGCATTAAGATTGAATTTTAGTAAGGCAGTTGTACATTATGGTATGCCATATCAATGCCATCAGGATACTCAATTCAACCATAGTTAGCCATTCTCTTTGTGTTTCCAGGTCCTTTTAGATATGGAACTTGTTCGTATTTCGGAAGCACATATTACAGTAGGTTCAGATTAATGTCACTGGATAATATTAGTCGTGAGATTGTAGAGATTGTGGGGTTTCAGGGGATGACGGCAGACAGTATTCGGTCATCTTAACTAGTCCCAGCCATATTCTCTGTACATTAAGAGACCCATGATAAAAGCATCCCACTTAATCAGTAATTCAAAATGTTTGAAGACATACTTTTGATGACCATGATAGCAGCCTATTAGGAAACTTGTGGCCTAATCAAGTTCATTGAAATGCTTTACCCAACTACACTATCATTTCTTTAGCAAGCTTCACTTTTTAAGTACATATTAGAGATAGTAAATTTCTAAATATCTTATGTGACATAATGTTTAGTTTTTATTACTCAACAACGCAATGTCAACATCAGGTAGGCCTTTTTACAGCAAAACAATTATCTCTAGGGTACCCTAAAACATTTGCATTTCGTTTATAAGTTATACATAAACAGATTATAGTGTATGCTATAAGACGCTTGTTCTCTTAATCTGGTTGTTAGGTTCTTAATTAGTACCTCTATCACTCTCATTAACAATAAATTAACAGTTTTACGATCTCGTAAAGTTAAATAACAATTCTCTTTACGATAGATCCTATTGTTAAAACATCAAATCACATGCATTTTCTTCGCCAATGCAAGTGACTAGGTCTTTTTAAATATGGAATTTAGAAATTTTGCCCCCACATACCTTAGTCTTAACTTCAACACTCTGGCTGTCGATTCGAGCTGCGATTTTGTTTTTCGACATCTCAAAAGCATTAAACACGAAACAAACTTTCAACAACCAATAAAATATTTAGGCACTTATTTTCGAAATAACATTGTAAAATATCAAAAGTTTTAAATAAATGAGACTGCTCATTCAACACAAGTCTCGCGTCGTAATTTTAGACAGTTCTGTCGCGTTTACAAAATTGTTAACGCATTAGTAATATTTTACAAATCGAAACGATATTTATATATATAGCGGCTCTTTGATTGGTTAAAATTCAAACTAAGCAACTCTTGTCATAGAAAACAAACTATAACATTCCGTTTTTTGTATGCATATAAGTTATTATTTATATAATAATAAAATCAACCCTTGAATTTTATAACCTTATTAGTTCAACCTAGTAATATAACATAATTTGATATTGGAGATTGTTCGTTAGTTTTTTAAAATTATATTATCCTAAGTAACAAATTCAAGTGATTTTTAAAAATGAACTTTAAATACAATAGCGCCACTGTGATAATTTTTGAACCTTTTTACATCACAACTAATATGTAATCTGTATTACTAAAATGCCTTTTTAATGCGTTAATTGCTCTTTGATTCCATTAATGTAAATAAAAATATTACTAAAAGAATAAAAAAGTACAAAAACATGAAAAATTTAAGAAATACCGACGCTGAACGTCACAATCCGTGTTTAAAAGTAAAGTATCATTTTAGTGTTTTTATAAAAAAAGAATTATATAACAATAATGTATAAATTAATTCTTTTAGGAACAAAATCAATCTTATGAATGTCTTAATAAAAATGGATTTGACGCCGAAAAGTGTGAACTCTACTTTGATAATTACAACACCTGTAAGAAATTTTGGGTATGTACTAATTTTTCAAGTTTTGTCCTTCTATGATAACTTTTTTCGTTGGTCTCATTTAGGTATAGGGCATCCTTTGATACAAAGTGTCCAGACAAGGTCACTATACTCACTAAAACTCGGTGTTTACCTTTTATCCAGGATCACTTAAGTATTCCTCTGACTGATGCCTGCTTTTTATCTCACTTGAATAAGATAACAAGATTACAAAGATTAGAACATTAAATATTTTTATTTTGAGGATATATCGAAACAAATGAAAATGTTATGAGTTCACATATCTACAGAAATCATATTACTTGTTATACCAATATCATATTTTAAGTTATGGATATTTACAGTAAAAATTTGGTGCATATTAATTGTTAAACAATTGCTGGAAAACATTGATAATACAGATGAGGAAAGTATTTTCTACCGTGACCATCTTGTCATACAATTTTTAAATTAATTTTAACAACTCACTTGTTATATGATGAATAATATATCATAACTAAGACAAGAATATTAAGAACCTATAAAATTTCTAGAATCCAGTATAATTTAAGATTTTTTTTGTTTTTCATATTACTGGGGGCAAACGAAGAGGTGATTCATCACCTAAATGACTACCAACACCCATGGACAGCTGCACTGTCAGAAGTCTTGCATTATGCGTTGCCGGTCTTTAAAAAGGGAATGAGCCTACAGGCAACTCTCACAAAACGAACAAAATGTGACAACAATGCCATCACTTCATGTGACAGTATTTCTGCCACTTCACACCAACCTTATGTGAGAAAGAGGTAGTTGTACCCAGATGCACTGGCTTAATTTGGCTACATTTCAAAAGGATTGCAAGCATGGAACAACTTCCAATTATAAAAAGATTGTTTTATATTTAACTTGCATAGTTTTTAATAACAGTATTTTATATTTTTAATAATAAGCTCATGAGAAAGGGCCTTCATTCAATGTATGTAATTAATTCATAGTGGTTTGGTTTGTTTGGCATCCTTTATGTTTGGGTTAACTCAGGCAGGACATGCAGGTATCAGACCCTTCGCATTGCATAGGAAGGAACCAAGTTGCTGTTGTTACCCTCCTCGACATGTTTGTCAATGGTGAACATTGCTATTTCTGGACATGGGAGCAGCAAAGGCTGGCAAAACCAAATTTTGAGCCACCAAGGAACCAAACCAAGAGTAATCTTTAAAGCAAAAATGTATGTTTAAGATATCTCTTTGGTGTTCTTATGGCCACTGATACCTTCACTGCCCATCAAGATCTGGCTTAATGTTATTTAATAATTATATCCTTTCTTTATTCTTCATCATTGTGATGGTGTTGATCAATCTCATGTTTTCCATTATTTTTCAAGGACTGGAGAAGGTGGATAATTAGGGGTCACTCATAAATTACGTCACACTTTAAGCGGGGGCCTAGAAGCATGGCGCTACCTCTAATTGATTATTAAATATATCAATAAACGAATTGTGTAAAATATGGTTAAACCAGTAGAAATATAATATAAATTATAAACTAAAAAATTTGAATTTCTTATTCTAATAATTTCTAAAATTAAATCCTTAGAATAAAATCCAGCTAAAAAGGAATACCACATAAAGCTAAATTAAAAATATGATAAGACCAAGAAATTGGTTTGCCACGCTAAAGATGAATGGTACTGGCAGGTGCTAACAAAAACGTGTATAAGCGCTAATACGATTATAGCGTCTATTACTATTGTAATAGTGGTGATATCCGATTGTTATTGAATCACTCTCGTAAAACTACTTTAATGCACGTCGTAATTTTTATAACGCGCGTACTTAGTATGTCATCGGGTTTTATTTCATGTTGGTGGGTATCTCTTAATGGTGTTTATGTATTTATAAATTTTAATTTATATTTATAATACAAGAGTATCCGGAGATAGATTTTTTTACATTATACATTCAGAATGTTAAAATTATTATTAAATGGGTAAACTTTTCTTAATACTTTAAAAAGGTTTTACTGAATAATTTAAAAACGTACTCTTTTCTTTACCTATAAATAAATAAAAAAGTTCCTCTCATTCACGTTAACTCGCTCTCCATATCTCACTGGATTATATTCAAATGACAGTACCACTTTCGGTGACAAAGTTAAACCCATTAGCACCAGCAGCGATCAGCAAAAAACTGTAAATTCTTTTTAAAAAGACGAAAAAAAACTACGGCCAAAACGGCGGTACTCATTTAAATTGATCGATCGGTTTAACGAAGATGTATCGTGACAACTAATTAATTTTTTACGTACCTTCTCATGAATCGAATCGTAAAAAAATATTTTTAATATGAACAATTAATAATCTGTGCACATAACTGCTCACTGATCAAGAAAAAAATATATAAAAACTATGTAATAATATTCCGGACTATAAAATAATGTACATACTATAGTTTATATAACTATTTAAGTAAGATATAAAACTTAGGTTATATACATATAAGATCGCTTTGCAGTACCTTTAATAATGTAGATATATACTTATAAAATTAGTATGCCTTTATGTAAAAAACTATATTATATGCGAAATTATATCATTTAATGAGCCAAAGATAAAAAAAAATTGTTCTGTGTATATTTGGTTGTCATATTTTTTTTTTTTTTTTTGTTTATGGTATACATTTTCTCTAATCTGTGTTTGTTCGGATAACTTGACAGATCATTTTATTTATATTTTTAATATAGAAACTACATTTTGGTACCGACTTTTAAAATACTCGTTTGTATTCTTTTTAATTATTCTATTTGCTGCTATGTACGGTTGATATTGTATAGTAAAAATATATGCTTCTTACATTGTTACAAAAACAAAATGCTATATAGGATATTATATCTTGTTGCTGTAATAACAGCAGATTTTTGGCAGCTAAAGGAGCAAATTTTTCAAGTATTTTTAATGCATTTTTTTTGCATAAGGAATTGTTTGCTTGGGTCGTGTATAATTAAGTATAATATTTGCAGTCTTAAAATCGTTTTAAGCTTCTAAGTATATTTGCGTTTCACTTGAGGTGTGTGTGTTTTTTTTAGACCAGGTTGCTTGGGTTATGGGTAAAACTTCGCGATTGACGTCTCAGATGACACAGGTTTCTTCATCTGAACATTAAATTTAAAATAAATCGTTTTCTTTTTTCAAATTTAATGTGAAGTCTATTCCACATATTGTGTTCGAATTTCAAATAATAATCATAAATAATGGTACAATTTATAGGTACATTTACGTAACAAGAGTAAAACATTATGGCTCATGCGATTTACGAATCTCGGGACGTTTCTTTGACCTTGTTTCATTTACGACATGACAGAAGTGTGCTGGTCCTTTAACGCTGGCTTTTGCTACTGTTGTAGGGTGACAACGCTATTGAAAGAATAAGGATAAAAAAATATGAAAATACTGTCTTTAAAAAAAGAAACGTTTTTTTTTTAAAGAACAAGAGACATTATGAAGAGACGTAATTTTAAATTCCGAAAACTATAAAACTGCACCTTTTCCAAAATTAGGCTTTGTTGTCTAATACCATTATAATAAATTTATTATTAAGGTTTTTCGAATGGAGACTTCGAAGTGCGCTGTATGTTTTGAATGAAAGAACGAACGAAATTTCGATTTGCGTAACGTTTGGTCACCGTAGGTGTTACCGTCTTAAAACAAGGCTATCCGACTAAAAATTACTTTCTAAAACGGATTATGCCGTGAGCTCTCAGCTTTATCGTTTAACTTTTGACAAGCAATAAACATTAAGTCGTAGCTGAGAGAACGACATTGGAGATTCAAACTTACAGCCTCCCGAATGAATCCGTTTTATCTACATGCTATTGAATAAAGATAAAGCGCTTTATTATTCCGGTCGCGTAAAGATTTTAAGCGTTATATTGCTTTACCACAGCACATTTTACAATTTAAAAAAAAAAAACTTCAGAACAAAGACTAGAGGTTGTTAGATGCTTAAAAGTTAAGAACAAATAGTATTTTTCTAGCGTAGCCTACAGAATAACACGTTTACATCAATTATTTTATATGAATTGTTATGTGCTCACACGCATTTATAATATTGTTAAAGCGACCATTTGCATATTTAGAAATGCAAACGCGTGGTACTTAAATATAATTAAATTCTAGAAACTTGTATGTTGAATGTTGGAGTTGTGAATATGCATTCATTTATCTCGTAACAAATACGTATTATATCATCAAACTAAGATTCCCTAATTCAGTTCCCGCTCGTGCTAAGTTTTAGGATGAAGCGAGATCCAATTAAGGCGCCCCCGTTACTTGCCCAGTTTATATATTTTAGTATAAAATATACTTAAAATAATCGCATATTAAGAGTTGCCTCTAGTTGAAGCGCCCTCTGGGACTGGGCGCTTGGAACGGGCGCTCCGTTCGCCCTATGGTAGGGACGGTCCTGCCCTAATCTATATAAATAAAGATGGATCTTCAAAATGTATGTACGCGGATTTTGTATAATTCAAATATTTTTATTTATTTATGTACCAATGAAAGTATACATAACAACAAATCGGGAAATCCTGTCACACTTTTGATCAATTCTAATGCAACCCGCTTGACGTCTAATAAGAGTCCGCTTTCAGCCTAGCACGAACATTTTTATCCTAGGTAAGTCGTTTTACTTAGAATGAAAATGTTCGTGCTAGGCCCACTAGTAACCGGACGCGCCAGCTGAATTCGGCTGCAACTCAAAAACAAAAGAACGGCATGCGTGGCGTACCTCTTATTATAAATTAAAACTAGTAAATAAAACTTAACTTTCAACCTTGTTTTACAAGTTGTACTTGTAGAACAAGAATGAAAGTACCAAAGTATCATAAATACCACAGGCTGGTGTCATCAATGCTTCGGATCGTCTCCTTCCGCTGTACGTAGTCAAGCAGTTGGGGGAATATCGTGGTGTACCAGGTTTCTTCGTCGCGGGCATATTCGCAGCCAGTCTTGGGTAATTAAAATCATATGAAACCTGTACTTTTTCTAAAGACACACCGTAAAAGCTAATCCTCCATATACACAGTACTTTCTATGTTATTGAAGTAAAACTTCTTTATACACTTGGGGAGTAAGCTGGTGAATGTGTAACGCGAACGGTGATTTCTTGATTATTTCGTAATTTCATCATTAAAAAATGTTATAAATAATTTGTATTATTTTGTTCGATACATTAAACATTTTACTTTTAAAATTCAATAATACATATCGCATGCTTAATCGTAAAGTGACCTAACTCAAGAAAGCTGATTTTTGAGAAATCGCAAATAAACTTTTCGTCATTTACGACTTATTCCGCATATAATTCGATAAAAACGACAACTTTATACGTTTATAGTAACAAGTTATATATTTTTTAATTATAGTTACTGAAATGATGTTGATATTGAAATGTTATTTTAATGATAATTTATTATTACTTTGCCTTTTTAACAAAAACCTATTTTAGTCAAATTAACAAAAAGCTGTATCTCTGTGTGAATGGAGATTTCGAAATAATTCTTAGATTGGCTGATAGAGAGCATTGAATTGATGCTGTCTGTATCAATAACTCACTTAAGGCCTAAATCGATCAGTTTACAATTAGGCATGCGATTTGTAGAAGAAGTTTTACTTCAGTCGTGTGGTCTAAAACACAGTCGTTTTTTTTCCTTTAACCCGTAAGCCATGTCCTTATTATTATTTTTTAATTAAACACTCCACTTTAAATACTCTTTAGCCTTATACTCTATTAATTAAATTAATCATAGACAATTCTGTATTAGGAATTCAAACGTAAACACAATTTCCATTCATGAAATTACTAAAAGACACACCAAATTTCTTTTAATGAAAATAACGTTCTTATTTTCTACGTCAACTTTGATTAAAAAAACATATAGTACTTTGTTACTTAAGCACTCCACCGTAAGACATGAACACAGCTCGGTTACTGATTTAAAAGCCTACATCATACCAGAATTAGGACGTAACTAGAATTTACCAGCCTTCATACCAGATTCAATTTGTGAAGTACCACTCCAGACTTGAAATTGGGAACACTATACATAATATTTAACTGCTGCCTGTCCAATGATTAGAAACATCAATCGTTAAGATTTATACTAAATGAAGATTTTTACTTTTTTTCTGGCTCCATAAGCCAGTACTAGGCCTGGAGATATTTGTTCTTTAAAGGACTTGACTCGTTATATTTTTTGCTCAATTGTGGTTTCTCAAATCTTTATTTACATTATGTAAACCCATCAATTTTTTTACAGGACCGTAGCTTCAGCGCTTAATTCTCTTGCAGCCATTGCATGCCAAGACTTAGTGACGGGCCTTTTAGGTATAACATTACCCGAAAATAAGGGAGCAGCAGTAAGTTTCTACTTTACTTTTTGCTCGCCCCAAACCCCCCGCCCGTTGACGCTGTGAAGGTCACTCTGACCAACAGCATTACACAATCAGAAAAAAAAAGAAAGTAGTATCTGGCTGTAGCGTTATGAATATAGTACACACAAATAATCGCTGCGAGCGCATAAGAATAGAAAAGATTTAATGCGTCAACTGAGTACTCGCTCTTAATTTACTGTGGCCATCCAACTCGAGTTAGGAGAATTTAACTCGAGTCAATTCGATTTAAGCACAACTCGAGTTGATCATCCCTAACTGCAGCAATCCAACTCGAGTTAAGGAGAATTTAACTCGTGTTGACATCACTAAATTTGCAGATAATCATTTGTTTTCTAATTTCTTTTAAATGTATCAGAATTCAGAACTATCAGACCTCTGCTAGGTGCTAATACTCAATACATTATTTAAAGTACACCAAGCGCCGTCTAGTAATTTTACAAATACAATTTATTTCGAATAGAAACAAAGGTGAAACTTGGATGTTGTATGGGTTATACTTTAGTTAAATTTATATAAAAAAAATATACTTGTAGAAGAAAGATCATCTAAATTCTTGGAAAATGGAAATAAACACGTCAGATTCATCAGAAGAGGAAGATCTTTCACGATTTAAAGAATCGGTAGACACATCGTTTGTGAAATTACTAGAAGAGTCAAAACAAAAATCGTTTAATGGGGACATAGCCGGTAATATATCATTATATTATGTTATATTTCTGAATACGGAAAGTGCATTACAATAAATAAAAGTATCAGTTCTTTTATTTTATTTTCATTATTCTTAATAATTACATTTTTAAATAAACCATTTAAAATAAAATAAAATAGATTTCTTCTGGACATGAAACTCCAATCCATAACTTTTAAAGTCAGATATGTAGGCTGAGTAGCTCTTTTGATGTAAGCATCTGAAATTTAATTTAAATATAAATAAAATCATAAACTATACTGATACAATTGAAATATTATCAACCTACTTATAGCAATATTTAGTTAGGTAAATGAATAAGTCAAAGTCCCTAAATTTTTTTTTGTATGTAAATTATATTTCTGTCACACTTTTTAAAAAGCTATGACCTAAAATATTGTATCAACATTTTGTGATAAACTAATCTGTATGTATTAATGACTCTCACCTCTTGCTAGAATTAAATTGTAAATAATTACATGATGAATGGAACAAGAGGAATGGAAAAGTTGTTTATTGAGATGAATATGACCCCATTGTGACCACATGTGTTCATTTGTGCATCAACAGTTTTGTTTTCAATCAACAACAACTGCTATGTATTCCTAAATATACACATTTTTTCTGACAATACTTACACAAAACAAACTTGCAAGATGTTATTGCGATTGCAATTTTTCTGATGAGAAGTATGTGTTGCTTAATCTTATTTTGCATTCTTTACTAATAATCTTATGAGTTCAGTGTCTTAAGTAACTTGAAAGTTGTGCCACACCCTTCTCTCTAATCTTGTCTTCTTTATAGCCTTTTAACATCTGTGTATAGTCTCTTGAACTTCATTTTCTACAGGATTTGGCTGACAGGATTACCTTTAATATTAACAGTTGTGTTATAAATGTGAATAATTTAGCATCATGCTATTGTTATAGATAAGCCCCACTCTGCGCGCTACCTGGAGGTGTCCACACATTACAATGATATAAGAGTGCCTGTGGAACTGCAAAAGCGTATTGGAGCTAAAATTTCTGCAATAATTGATAGGAATGTTGAATTTGTTGATGTTGACTATCGATTGAAGTGAGTTGTGTTTTTATTTGCATTTACTGCACACAGACAAATTTCTTAGCATTCAATGGATTGACCGTGCGGATTCCAGGTCCATTGCATTGCAGAGAGAGGAACCATAGCAATGGTGACCCGGTGACCCGGGACTTGTGAACTAGGTGTAGGTTTAAGAGCAAGCTTTTTTATAGTGAACACTAACACTCACCTTCACTGCGGAATTGGTGTATGATTTGTCGTAAAGGAATCCAATTATAATGTTTTGTCTTTTTAGTGATAAATTTCTTAGCATTCACAATGTGGGTTTTGGGTCCATAGTGTTGCTGAGGAAGGAACCATCAGTGCCTGAGACTTGTAGGTTTAAAAAATCTTTTTAAAGTGGTCACTAACAATCACCTTCACTGCTAATGTACCTTGCCCTGGCGAGCCAAAACTGGTGTGATTCTACTAGTATGGCTTTAGATGTCCTTTCTAAAGAACTTATGATAGTTCTTGACAAGCGGAGGTCTATTAGTAGGATGAATAGGGATTTTGCTGGTATACCCTTGCACCTCTACCTTATTAGGTAGGATCTAGATTAATCAAAAAAATGTAACCTTCCATTTTGGAACTTCGAAGCACCATTTTGACCCCCTGTGGCGTCAAGACCCACGACGTAAGACCTCCAAGATGGCGGTCAACTCAGGGAGGCCTACAGTCTGGTGAGACCCTACGTTTCACCCCCTTCCCGATCAGGCTGTCGAGGCCGATAGGGCTAACAGCATAAACCAAAACAAACAATAAAAATCGTGATCATTCTTAAATAATCATTCTTAAAAGATCATTCTCGATCAATCATTCGTGATAAATCATCACTAGTCGCTGACGGAATACTACAACATTGCTAATGTTGTTATTCAATAGCAATATAACAACTTGACCTTCGCATACGTAAATAATACGTGTTTACTGATTATTATTTTCACAGTTCCAAACACTATTATACGATTAATTTTGTTTATTCATAATTAAAACCCCAAGAAAGATGCACATATAATCTACATTACAATTTATAAATATATATTTAATTGTATTATTAATTATAGTCATAGACATTGAGCATAATGGCTAAATACATAATTTGATTTCTAATATGTTATATCTCTATAAATGATAGACAGAGGTAGGAATACATAGTAGTATAAAATATATAATAAAGTATGATAGTGAACACAAATCTTCTTTAATTTTTAATTACATCTAAATTTAACTATGCAAAGTATAATACTAAAATAAATTCAATGAATAATTAATAAATTCATCACGAACACTGTTTGAAATGATTTCTGTAGAAAACAATTACATATCGCACGTTTAGATAGATAGATAAGCACTTTATCGCACACACATTTAAGTAAAAACAATTATAAAGATATACAGATATAACAATAATATGATAATGCAAAGGCGACCTTATTGCTAAAAGCAATCTCTGACAGGCAACCTCGTAACATAGGGATGAACAATATGACAGCGGGATAGTGCAACGCTAGTTTACTCATAAACTGACCGATTACGTTATAGGTATAAAGTGATTTAATCATATAGTCAGTTTCGTTTCAACGTTGTCTCTCTGCCAATTTAAGATTTAGTTCGATATCTCCATCCAACACTGAGATGCAGCTACTTTTGTATTCTTAACTTAAATAAGTTTTAAGTCAAAAAGACATACAAATAATAAAAAATAACATTTCAATTTCTTTAATAACTTCATTATCTATTATCAAAAATACATAATTTTTTACTTTAATGCCGTTTATATTGAGTTACAAGCGGATTAAGTCGTAAATAAGATGTTTTTTGCGATTTCCCAATTCCGTTTTTTTGAGTTGTGTCAGTTTATCATGACTAAGTATGCAATATATTGATCTTAAAATCTATTCACAAAAAGTCATTGGAAATAAAAACCTATTTGTTTTGATGTATTCGATTATATGGTAATGTTAAAAGAAACATTAATAATATATTTTACTCACTGTTTATTCGTATAAATATTCAATATATAGAGACGTCTGCGCACGAACCTTGCTTTCAAGACACTGTGATACTTGCCCGTGAACTGTAAGCGACCGTTTATGTATACATAGTAGTATGTTTACACAAAACTGATATGATAGTAACATACATATGATAAAAAAAATAATTACAGGTGCACCCTGTGTGGCATCCGGTTTAGACTAGGGTCATTTCTGTTGATTTTAAATCATTAAAAGTCATAGTTATCTAGACTTTTGGCGGCTTCACATTAGTGAATTTAGCTCCGTTAACAGGTGTGCACGATAATGTGAACGGTTTTTACAGTATTCGCGCGCGTTCATGTTAGTTCCCCGATCAGTATCGATATTTTGTTACGCGACAAAGTGTTCGCGCCTCTTTCGCGCGGCGTTCGCGGGTACACGTCCAAATTCACGGCCCCGTGAAATTAAACTTCGCCACTGGGTTCAATATTATAATTTATATTAATATAATTCTGATAACTGCATCTTTATAGAAAGTCTGGAATGTAATTTTTATAATTAATAAAGACAATTATAATCATATAATAAGACAATTCAAAATTTCAGCAAGCAGCATTTTCCACGTCTATTTCGTGGCGTGAATTCACGATAATAATGTGGATACGCCATTTGAAAAGCCAAATACAATTTTATCTTGTCCTTATTTTGATTCCAAGCAAATCAAGCGCGGGACTTAGACCTCGTCAAAGAAAAAAAATCGCAAGAACCCTTTGATTGCCTTAATCTAGGCCTGTCGTGAAATCCGTCCTTGGTGAACGGGTACAGTCTACCTGCGTGCCCTATTTCAAGTTTATAGCAAAGAAAAAGGAAGACCTTACTAATTCATTTTGCGAGACTCCTTAGACTCCCTTAATCGGGTCTTGTTACAAAATCCATTCTTAGCGGACTCCTGCTAACTAAAAACTACCTTACAATGGAATATCATCTTTTTACACCGATTTTCCCTCGTATTCACTCGCGGATTAAAGCAAAGTAGTTTAGTTTCTCATGCATGTCATGGATTTCCGCAAAAATTTAAAAATCTATAAGTACGAAAAATAAATAAGAATGTCGATTATCTATTTTATTACCAAAGCATAAAGAGCGAATTCAAGAGCCACAAATAAATAATCCTTTAAAGAACAGCTTGTGGCTCCCGAGCTGAGGGTTGATCACTCCTGGTCTATTACGTCCTTTGGTCGTACACTGACATAATAATATAATAATAAAATAATAAACATTTAAGTAATTTGCATAAATTCTTTGTAATGGACTTTGAAAGAAGGTTTCTGTAAAATAAAACATGATTCCAAAATTTAGCTCGAGCGTATTAAAGTGTAGTAGTAGTGGAATAAAAAAAAACATACGCGCGTCGAATTGATGACCTCCTCCTTTTTTGAAGTCGGTTAAAAAGACATTAATTTGCAAATATTGTGTTTAATTGCGGATTTATGCAAGGTAATATGATTGTCATGCCTTTCCTACTTGACAGGCCTTTCCGCAAAGTAACGTCTAATTCTATAAAATGTTTTAGGTTAGCGTTATTCTCAATGCAGATGTGTTTGCGGAATTCTCTTGAGAGTTCAATGAATTGCTCGTAATTGGAGATCACATTAGCTAATGGGATAACTTTATTACTGTCTTCAGTAATTTGGTGGATTGAAATCTTTGTGTAATAGTGTGAAGAAAATTTGGACCATTTTCATATATTTGATATAGATTTTTTTTATATAATATTAATGCCATGAAATGTAGTTTCAAACCGCGATAACCCGATTTTTTAAGTAAATTCTAAAATAATTGGTGAGTTTTGCGAATATTACGCAGGATTTACGTAAAGTCGAATTCATAAGAGATTCTTCTTGATTGTTACGAATTCGTAATAGTAGGGGAGCTCATGAGAGGATTTTGCTCAATACAAATACAATTGGGTGTCAGAAAACAATTGGGTGTCAGACAATACAATACAATGTGGTGGAGGGTGTCAGATACACATTACAATTGGGTGTCAATACAATCGGATGCCAGAAAACCATATTGGGAGTATCCTCGCACCCTATAATATACCCCCACCAAATACGAACTATTAATATGGAGGGGATTCTGTATGACTCTTATAGGACCCTTAGAATAATTTAGGCCTCTCAGATTAAGATAAAGTAAGTTAATGACATTTTAGACTACTTTACATTTCCATAGTCAGTCGAATTCAGCGTGAAATAAAAAAATGGGAGAGTCACAAAGCTGTAATAAAAGTCCGCTTGTCTCTTGTCAAATATTCCAGAGCAATAATTTTTTTTTTATTGTGAAGTAAATCTTTCAAGGATTACGGAAAAAATATATATATATAAGGCAATGTAGTTAAAACCATCAATAACGTTTGAAACATATGCTCTAGGCGTTATCAACATCATGATCTTACTCTTACAACATTACCTTCTTTATCATTTTTGTTCTTTATCTAACTAATCCAATCGATCTCCACAACTCTTAAGTAACTACAAATTTACCCTCACAGGCTCCGCTACTATGAGAGTAGGTATATAACCTAAATAATATTTTTTTATTGTGGCCGTATTTTTAGGCAGACCTAAGGAACATTAAATTTGTTTATATAAAAAAAGGAACATTAGAGTCTCATGAGATAGATCCGCATAGGGTATTCTATTTCTTAATTACTCTTAATTTCCAACAAACATTGGTTCTCATCTAGTGCTTAACAGAAACCTTATTCGTTGGCAAAGACAAAAAGAACGACAAAAATCATAAAGAGGAAATAGTTAAAATAAATAAATCAACATAACAGTGAGCTAGAGAAATCCACATTGATTCTAACCACGTAACCGTCCATAATTCCACCTAATCTCTTTTATCAAGTTAGCCGTAATTCCCGTGGGGTCTTAAAAATCACAACCATGATCCGATTCGAAAAATCATTGCGGCAGCGGTTACTAAACATGGGGCATAAAGTGGTTGATATGAAATTCTGTTCGCGGATACGGATCTCCCTTGGGGCCCGATGTCTTATAAAGTTATTACATATTATTGGATTACCCACTTTACTTGACATACCACAGACCTTTGATGTCGTACGTGATAGTTTACTTTGATACATATGTTAAATATATTTGGGTTTTATTCTAACGCACTTTGTCCTTTGGGCGTTTCCTGGAATGTGTCTTGACTTCATTAGTTCTGGCGCTGTAATCTTTTTAGTTTTTTAAACTTTAAGGCTAGGCCGTTAGTGGGCCTAGTTATTTTTTTGCCAAAGAATGTAAATAGAATTCTAGAAAGTCTTATCTAAAACTTAACTTGATGTTTATGTCATTAATGTAATAAATATAGCGTATCAGATTTCAGATCTTTGTGCAATAATGAAATATGATAATTGTTCGGTTGCTCCATTAACAACGTCGTCGGTCAACATGCGAAGGTCAGGGGGGTTGCGAACCCAAGGGGTTGTGGGGGTCGGGCCGAGGACCTTTGCCTTACCGATGAACATAGCGCACCGGTTGGAGACCTTTGAACACGTCGAGTACACCGTGAGACATTAAAATACATCATATCTTACATTTCCTCTTTATAACAAATCAACAAGTATATATTCTGTACCAGCGCTATCCTTTGTAGAGTGCGTCATCGCTTATTCTTTGGTTTGTGATTATAACCACGCGCATTATTATCTATTACAAGATAATAATTTATTACTTGTTCGACATTTCGTTCGTTGTTAGTTTTAGTTCGAAATTAACAGGTTTCCTTCCTATCCTTCCTTTAAGATTTACATTTATATCGTTTTGTTTTGTGTCTTCCATTTTTTGTAAATTTTATTTGCATAACAGTTTTTCATTACCTAAAACAAGAAATATATTGTAATAATCCAGCGGTTTCTGAAATATTACACTGCACATTATTTAAAGTACTTATTTACGCAGATACGGAATGATACACTTCATTTCATTAAATTTTAACAAAATGTATGTATATGAATATTCTTTGAAACCGTATTGTATCGATTTTTTCTCCTATATTGTTTAAAGACCCAAAGTAATCCTATAACTTCAAAGTATACGGCGAGGATATATCACAACCACTTATTTTATATACGACGGGATCCTTTATTTATGTCTCATCGCATACAAAGGAGGGAAAACATCTTGTTTATGAATAAGCAATGTTTATGAATACAGCGGAAATGTACTAAATTTCCTCTGATATTCTTTTATGTGGATATATTTTGATTGACGCATGACACGTACACTTATAAGTATGTTATAGGGTTGAGTCTTTTAATATATACTTCGCAATTTTATTCTTCTATACTCCTTACAAAATTTTATAATTTTTAAAGGATATTACATAATAGTATGAAAACCACGTTTCTAATATTATAATTTTCTCCCAGTGGTTTTGTAATAAGAAAGAACTTTTTTTCGACAGTATTTTTAATAATTATTATTAAAAATATATACCTACGATTTCTTTGATCACATAAAATATTACGTGCCTGCCGTTAGCGTGTCCAGTCGTGTACCAACACAGCGACGTAGATTTAGCATTATTGCTCGGGTTATGAATGGAGCCGAAATAAGAAAGAGTTTTCTTTGATAGTCCCTTCTGTATGCGGATATCCTTTGACGGTGTTCGTATTTGTAACATACAATATATTTGTTTAAGCTAACATGAATATGATATTTACAGGTATGTTTTAAATTTTAATATTTAGACTGCCATATCAGTTACACATAATAAAGTTAACTTGCTCATTATCAAAAAAACCATTTTTGACTGCTGCCTTTTAAGGAAGGCACAATATGTACAACTTTAATTTTGAAAAGGTAAAGCCGAAAAATAAATTAAAATCAATAAAAATTAAAAGTAGGTATCAAAAGCATTGCATTATTAGGATAAAAAAACACATAAAAATGGTGTAATTAACGATTGGTTTTGAATTCTACATCCATTAACAATTTTTAAGTGTTTTTTTTTTTCAACTATGTTTAGATTGTTACATGTTCTTCAGTTAATTCATTATAAACTCGTATTAGTGGAAGGATGAAGGAGTTACTACCAAGGTTAGTACAGGAGATTCTGAGATAAGATAAACTTGAGTAAAGTCTAGTATTTTCTTAAGGTATTTTAAAAATAAATTCCTTAAATATTTCTGGGCATATAATGTTACTTATTGTATTATATAAAAAATTAGACCAATAAATTTTCTCCGAGTAGACAGACTGTCGAGCATAAAGTATTGCTAATCTATCAGTACAGCTTTTCAGAGTCGCACTCTTACCGCAAATAAGAGACACATGTCTTAAGAATCTTTTTCTTATTGTCTCTAATAGCAAGTCATGAATATGATACTATGGTGGTCACAGTACACTACAATATTCCTAAGCATTATAAGAAGTTAATTTGGTACGACTATTATTGTATAAATAATTCAATAATTTCTTTAGTTTGTTTTCATCTGTATATTGTAACTACATATACACACACTGCATTTAACTTAAATATACACTCACAGGCACAATTAACCGCCCACCTATATTTTTCGTCACCCTGTTTGTTTACGATAACTATGACTTATCCATTGTTATATTTTTTATCAAGTGGGTACTTCTTCAATGAATTAAGCACTTATACCCTTATTTCGTTTCTTAAAATTGTGTCACCGAAGCGTTTTCTGAATTTAGTCGTTTCGAGATAAATTTACATTTTTCTAAAATCTTAATTACTATTTATTTTATTGGCTATATAAAAATAAATAATTTAATTTGATATTTCACATACGCATACTTGACTTCATACTTTTTTATTTTGAAATCTTGGAAGATAAAGGAGTATAAAATAGAATTTTAACAATAAACAAAAACCGACTTCAAATTATCAGAACTGGACCGAATTGAAATGGGAGCACACGGGAGGCACCTGATTTCAAATAAAACAGATTCATTAAAATCGGTTTACCCAGATGAAATATACGAGGTAACAAACATAAGAAATACAGTCGAACTGTTGACCTTCACCTTTTCTGAAGTCGGTTGAAAATGTTTCGTCATTAAGTATCCATTATTAGATATTGCAATTTTCTTTAAAAAATAACGTCAATTCAACATACAGATTTTAAAAGAAATATTACCCTTCAGATTTATGTCAAGGTGAACTAAATTTTATACGCCACGTAATAAAGGTTATATTACCTTGAGCTTAACGGTTACCTTGTTTGGGTATTATTAATTTAATATTTCGTTTACACTACGAAGGAAACCTCAAGGGTCTTTGACCCTTGTTCTCTAGAGTTTTTAACCCCCGACGAAAGCAGTGGGTGTTATAAGTTTAACGTATCTTCGTCTGCGGCATCATAGTTGCTACATGAATGGACCGATTTTGATGCGGTTTCTTTTATTTCAAGGCTGAAGTCTTTGCTTATAATTTATTTACCTACTAGCTGTGCCTACGACTTCGTCCGTGTAAAATTAGGTAAAAAAAATAGATTCAATTTAGCGTGATGGTATATAGCTTATAACCTTCCGCGATAAATGGTCTATCTAACGCGAAAGAATAAAAGAAAGAAAATACACACATATATATTATATGAGTATAGATTAACAATATTTTCGTAAGTAAAGAATATGTTTATAACGTAAAGCCAACGAGAAGTTCGTTAATGCCTTTTTTTAATATAACCGGTTTATAAGTTAATTTATTTTAGAAAGTATATCATTATAAAGGGCATTTTTTATGATCCAAATGTCGTTTTTACAATTATATACCATTACATTATGCCGGAACCAGACATAGCTAAAAGTGTTTGTAAATTTTTGTCCTTGATGACTACAAAGTTCTACCAAACTTTGCACAGCTACACAAGGTCCCCGGCCACAATACATGATTATTGTAATGATCGTTCAAATGAAGGTCTATGTCTGGCTTCGGCATTAGAAAATGATATTAACATCGCCAGCATGATATAGTAAATTTTACCTATTTTAATTTGAGAAAGACAATTAGAAAAGAACGCAACACTAAAATCGGATGATGAACGAAAGATAGGATACAGGAGAATCAGTGTTGCACCTTAAGTGGAGCTGTGCGGGACACCTTGGTCCAGATTGGTACAAGACCGTAAAAAGTCGTACAAGCGGGGAGAGGTTCCACTCAGCAGTGGAAGCGAAAAGGCTGTGGATGATGATGTATTGAAAACCAAAAATCTATTGATACGCGTTTACTTTTAATTATTTAAAATACTTGCACGAAATTGAAAGATATTTGATGTCACATCAAGGGAAAGGCTTTCGAAAGCTTCACAAACTGTGACAAGGATGGAGGAAGTGAAAATTCGCAAAATTCGTGTGACGTGATTTATGGATGAACCCATAATACCATGAAAACCTTATAGCTTTCATTAATAGCGCTGTTCTTTTCTTATATTATATGATAAATAAGGGTACATACAGATATGTGATAGATAACAGGACATACATTCGTTATGTATTATATAAGAGTGAGGGCCTACTCGTTTCTAAAAGACCAATAGACTTAGAAGCCTTTTTGATTTACAAATACTGTAACACCCATATAAGACGGTAGTATTTCCGCATTATAGGAATATTCTCGGACAACGTGCGTGTACAACCCCGAATGCGCATAATATAATATTCTATAGCTTTTAAACCTACACCTGGGTCACTAGTCCCGGGTACTACGGGTTGAATCCATGGAATGCTAAGAAATTCGTCTCTCTCTATAATAACGCATTAATGTTATAGAATAATATGAATTCGTTCTAAGAGTAATAAAATAAAAAGTAAGAGAATACTCATAAGTACCTTGAATTCCAATTAGAATCCTAGCTATAAAGTTCATACTATTCTAATTAGATTACCGATTTCATTATTATTAGAATTAATCTTATGCTTGGCAATAAATATAGAAAAATAGGGTATTAATAAATATATAATACATAAAAGCATTCATAGACATCACCAACTATAGTGCTTTCAAATAATACGGAAAATACATTTTTCTAACATCAGAGGCCTTAGCACGAACGTTCGAAGTTAAGGAGTCGAGTGCCCTGCATGCTCTAACTTGCACGCAGAAGGACTTAATAGCTGGCTCCAATAGGAAAGTTAATTTAGCTACTAGTAAACTTAAACTGGTGCACGCCTAAAATGGGAAACTGTTGTTAACTTACTCATTTGAAGACCTATGCATTGTACACAGTTTATGCAATCAATGACTTATCTATCTTCATCAACATTTTGACGAACGTTCTCTTACAAAAGGTTATTATAAGACGGTGCAGAGTCAGCCTCTTCGTTACCCATGGTTTGACGAGCTAGCGAGAAAGTATGCAGTCGCACTTCTACGGTTGCGTTCCGGTCATATTCCGTCGAATAATTAATAATAATAATAAATCTTTTATTCCTCTTACTAAGCCTAATTACAATTTTAACTTAAATTAAGATGACATAGATGGTCCAGCAAGAAGAAATGGTTCCAACCTCAGCGTCAAATACCGGCGTACTAAAAATTACGCCGGCACTGGTTTTCAGGTCCAACCGATTTTTAATGGCTACACGGACATGACGGAAAACATACGAAAAATACATGAAACTAAACATAAAGCGATAAGACTTTAAAGTAAAACTATCCGAATAACTATTAACTACCTAATTTCTAAGCGTCATAGTGCCGCGTCAACACTGACGTGTCACCACGAGTTGTAATTGTCGTTAAAACAAAAAACGAAAAATACTTAACCTAAGGCTTATAAAACAAATTGTCAATAACTAATGGATACACAAAGAAGATAGAAATATGAGTAATAAAGGAGAATTTAAAAGTATAAACTAAAGTTATTCGTGGACTGAAATTGGACAACTCCGCCGCTAAAAGTGTGGACAAAGAACCTAAGCCGGAAGGTAAGCGTTGATCTAATTCTTTTGTATTTGTAGCAGATGTGATTTCAAGTTGTTTCTAGAGTTGTTAATTGATTTCAGGTCTCGGATTGGAGTTGGTATATCATTCCAACACTTAATAAATTCAAATGCTTAGTATCGGAGTATCGGACACCCCTAATTGTCAGTCGTGTGGAGTTGTGCACGATGTGCAACATATTTTGACGGAATGTGAATGGAATAAGACCGAGCGTCGCAATCTCATCAAATCATCTCCTTCATCGTCGTTTTGTGATTTTGACATCGGTTAGTGCAAAAGCGTCTTGGCCTCCCCATCATCAGAGCAGGCGAAGATGCTGTACACTTCTATTTTGTACTACTTAAAGTGTGTATAAATTTTCAATTAAGGTGCATATATGTAATTAGTAATAACGGGAGCGACTTTTTCACAAAGTGATCAAGTCCCTTGTAATAAATAAAGATTAAAAAAAAAAAAGAATTATCTATCTTATCTATCTACATTCTGGGCTGCGACAATATAATGGTTGTCGACGAAACTTTAAGGAGAAAGGATGAATAATATATGCATAACACACCTTGTGAAAAGAATTCTACTTTATACTGTACAACACACTAATTAATACCATTAACAACAAACATAAACATGTAAGCAAAGCAAACCAGACGTACTTGAACATTTATGGTATTAAAAATGATATCGTTAACATTATAGCTCCCAATAGTATTACGCCATATAAAAGCAAATATCATAACCGTAACGTAATTGTATGAAACGTGTATTAAGCCCGAACCTGTAATTTATGCAAATACGCATTAAATATACGCGAAACACAAAATACAATGTCTCATTGATGACCCAATTTGCATGTCAATGAATATAAATTTTGCCGTCTCGTAAATTGCATATAAACGTTTTAACCGTTGGCAGTTCGTGTGCGGTTTTATAGACCTTTAGATTACTCGAACATTAAATTTTAAAACCTACTGATTCAATAATGAAAAATAAAATTTACTTTGAAAACACAAATAATGTTATATACAAAGCGTTATTTTTCTGCCGATGAGTAGGGCTACCAGAGCTTCCAGGTTCAAACTTTATGGTTTACTGAGTTTTTGGATATGGAGATATCGCTTCGGAAACATTGAAGGAAATTGATAGCTTATTTGCAGTCGTTTAATGTAAAACTCGGTTCCCAAACTCCAATTTCATATTGCTAGCTGAAGCCTAACCCTTTGTTCCTATAGTTTTATGGAATACAGGGTAAGATTTTAGGAACATAGACTTAGCTAATAAATATTTTCAAGCATCAAGTGTTTACTAAATAACTTCAATTTTAAACTCTATCAAATCGGTACCAAGCCAGATACGAGTAGATTCTCCGTTAAATTGATGCAGATGGCACCGACTGCAGCACATCAGTAAGTGTCTACTAAATCGTATGAAAGTACTATTTATTTTTTGCTTTTTAGTTCTTCGCCTATTTGTTTTCAAGGCGGTTATCTTTTATAAATATATATATTTAGCCCTTCTAAACTGGACAATATCAGGTACTAAATTAAACGTTGACTTAATTAAGGATTTTTCGCGTTTTAAGACTACTATATTGATTACTTGGTCCGACGGAGTGACCACAGGTGAAGTAAGAGAGTCACTGAGTGGAGGAAAGCATTGGTCATCCAGTTGCGAGATGGGGCGATGTCATAATATGTGTCCCGGGTTGAACCTGGTCCAGACTTGCGCAAGATCGTAAAGAGTTGATAAAAAACGAGGAGAGGCCTATACCCAGCCGTGGGAGAGAAGAGGCTGTGGATGATGGTGATGGTTATGGTGATGATGATAATGATGATGCAATTTAACTTCTAGTTGTCTGGTTAAAATAAACAAACGTTATCAGTCTGCTGCTAAAATACGATGTACTAAAACTCTTAGTCCACTAAACTAGTTAAATAAACACTTCTTATATAAAATTTTATTTCCTATTTGTAAATTCAATGCACACTGTCTTTAAGGAAATATTTTGTTGCTATCTTAATATTACTTTCGGTGTGATTATTACATTTTAGTAGATGCAACAATAGCCCAACTGGTGTCGTAGATGGAATCTCGTATCTTTCGGATTCTAAGCCGCCCTTGTACGGCTAAGTTGAAGAAGTAGCAAATAAATCGGGCAAATTCGAGTCAGACTCGCGCACTAAGGGTTCCGTACCACCACTTAATACTTGATCAGGTTATTTTAAGATTTATGCTGTTCATAATATTTCCTTTAATTTGACAGTCACCGAATTTTTTTGTGATTATACAAATTTACGGTTTTGCTTCTTGCGAAACTTCATGATTCTAGGTCAACGGAAAGTTACTCTATAGGTTTTGGTTTCCTTTGCAAATGTATGGGAAATGCAACATTAGCCATATCCTTTCGTTGCGTATACTTAGAGGGTTGATTTTGTCACAGCTTTATAGACATATTTGGTATTAATTTTAACTTCATACTTCTACGCGTATCTGAGAAAAAGGGTCTTGCCAGACAGATGGACAGAAGTGGGGGTACGGAACCCTCAATATATTTATATACAACAAAATAGCATCAACGAAAATGATGTCCTCTACCAAAATACTAATTACATTTTCCGCCCCGCGTCGGGTTAATTAACATGAATTTTGTTTCGCCTTTGTGTAGGAGTCTCCTTTACTACGGGAACAAAGAACGAATCAACAAAATATGGTTTCGCTTCTGGCAGCCAATGGAGAAGAGCCTCGAGTGTACAAAGAAAAATATTATTACCTTTTTATACTTTGTGTGTTTACGTTGGATAAATTATGTCGAAATTTTATATTCAATTTGTATAATTGTTATTGGTAATTATATTTCTGGGAAATAAAATTATGAACTAATAATTAATTTGTTTGATCACTTTGGAGTTTTTAGTGTTTGCTGATATACTGCCAGCTTGTAAACTGTTCTTGTGAAAGAGATTCAGTAATGGCCAAAATAATAAAAAAAAAGCAATAGCAATAAAAATATAATACTTTTCATTTGCTAAAATATCTTTTTAAATACTTTAATGCAAAATAAATTGTTTTATCTGTCAAAGAAGCCGTCGATATATCAGTAAGCTACGGAAAACTGTAATAACATTTTTGACTAGTAAATAGTTTGATCATTTTCTTATAGAAGGGAATATAAAAGAAAAAGTTTTATTAAATAACTGAATTTTCTTATATTTGCCTATAAAACATGCTTGACTGATGACGAATTTCTAATGTTAATTCTAAATTATATTGTTTATTTTTCTATTTTAAAATGTGGCAGACACTATACCACATTTTCTGTAATTATGTTATTAATTATTTTATGCTAATTAACTTTATTATTATTATTTATTATCTTACTATAACTTAATCTTTTAATATGTTGTTAATAAACGCTTAAAAGTAATGTTCTTGTTTTTTCTTTGGCCTTTGAGAGTGGGCTCTTCCCAGAAGTGGACACAATGTTGACCAGCATGGTGAGAATTGGACTATTGGCATTAAGTGATCTATATTACTTACGAATTGCAGTACATTTATATTTAAACATCATCAAATTTCTACCATTTTTTTCTAGTCACTATTTTTCCCATATAACATCTACGAAATCGCAGTTCATACTTGTGTATAGAATAAAAGAGAAAAACATGTAGAACGATCTCTCGTAAGCTATGTAGGCTAATAGCCACGAAAGATTTCGCAAGCGATGGTGTTATGGGGTCAATGTCATGGTGAGAGTGCGGGGGTGGATGTTCCGTACTCGAGGTCCATAAATCTATAGGCGAGTGACTATTTCGGGCGCGGTGACTCGGAATTAAAGCATATTACACTGCCCTGTCATTTAACATGAAAAAGCTCGCATCCCAGATATAGTATAAATAAAACATCACCATCGTCATCTTTAATATTTTTTAAACTTTGCGGTAGTTATTAACTACCTTGAGCTTACAACGCAATAATACTGTACATCACATTATACAATTTTTTTTATTGAATAACATTTGAACATTCCCAATAATGTAACTACTTACGACGACGGTATATTTATTACATTCTTTTCTTTCTCCTTCTTTACACGTATGACTGTAACTACATTTTCTCCTTTGAAACGTAAGTCATCTTAGATTTGAAAAGTTGAGTAAATTATAAAAATAAACCAATGCAACATTGGTTGAAAATACTTATTAAAGCTTTAAAACTACATCTATCGCTTTGCAGTTTTGTAGAGAGTTTGTGTCAATGCAGCTATTATTTTTGGGATAAGTAAGATTAATGGTTGATATGGCCAAAAATATATTTGCTTACCTGCTTCCTTAACAATTTTGTGTAAAGCATATAGGTCTAATGGTTTTCGTTCCACTGTAGGAATTTTCAAAACGGAGCCTTGCAGCTCCCAAAATTTGATTATTTGGTCAAGAAAATTTAACTTGACTCTCGTTATAGCCTGCGGTCAAACAATTGTTTATATATTTAACATTTGTCATTTTAAAATTAATAATTATATTTCGAATTTCTTACTAAAAGAATAATTTTCATATAAGTTATTTCTGTCTGACAGCAGCATAAAAAATATATCATAAATATATTTTTTACAATATTATACCCCTGAGTGACTTAGGAGTTACATTTGAAGGAAGAAACATTCAATTCATATAAGGAAATTTTAAGAAACACTAGCGAGTTTACAGAAAAAACTACTTAAGTATTAAAATGGCAATCAGCAGAGTATCCTTAAAAACATGTTCTTCACTTTACATCAATCCTTCCACTGTAAAAGTTTGTGATTGCAACTTGTCTCTTTTTACCCACTGATAATAGAGATTTTCTGCAAAATAACTTGACCTGTGACTTGCCCTCATTGCAAAGTGATACACATACATCTACAAATTGTAGATGGTTCAGACGCTTACAAATTACCTCTAATTCATTTAACCGTTGTATCCTCGGCGTGAATCGCAGTCTGTCCACGTCTACCGCAAATGGCGGCTGCCAATGCTGAAACAAGGAAAAATGGATTGAATAAACGGAAATAAAAAACGTTAAATAAGATAAGAGGTTTAATATAATGGGTATTATCAATATATATACATTGATACTTTATAGGGCAATTTTTCAAAAGTGCAAAAGTCGCGGCGCTTAATTAGTAGAGATCGCCGGCTGGTCGAAATTCGGTCACTAATGTTTGGATTTGTGTACCACGTGCCATATGCTTGTAAATGTATACATGTGTGTATAAATCGTTTGGCATTGGTGTGCGTGTAGTAATACTTCGTACGTGCGGTGGTAATTTTAATATTTATAAGTTATATTATATAAAAATATTAGCATTCGCACACCCGCCTCTATATTTACTATATTTGTGCCAAATATCATACTCCTCCGTCCGCGCATTTGAAATATGTCACTAAAAGTTTTTGCTTCACATTTTAATGTATAAATATTTTGTCAAGTTTTTTTCTAATAACTATCATTCATTGATACACCACTGTGTATAGATGTATAAAACACATTGATAACATTATAAACAATTGAGTTATTGAGATGTTTCATCTTTTCTGGTATCTTTTTTCCATCTCCTTAATATCTTGGTGAAATGTTCAGCTTAATTTGAAATCGTTTTAACCTTCATTTAAAATAAAATTGAACCTATTTATTTATTATTAGTTAGCTCAAGAACACATTTTTACAATATTTTTTGTTTTTTTTTTTAAATTAGGTTAACCTAACATTCTGCGTTTTTTGGTTGTCTTTTGAGTATTTTTTTGGTTTTAGGGCACCTAAATACATCAACAACATCAAGACAAAATTTTTGTTGCAGACCTGTGTAATGAATATTTTTTATTTTTTTAATTACCATTGCCCCACACTTACCTTTCATCATCTTTATCATTGTCAACCTATATTGATGCAATGTTGAGTATAGGTCTCCTCTTCCTTACACCAGAATTGTCTATGCTGGGCCAACCATCTCATAATCTTACATAACTTAATTACCATTCCTTAACTTCTAACAACTATTCAATCAAAGTTTTCAAATCTAGATTTTACCCTAGTTATCAATTTTAATGTGGGGTGTTTCAATTATTCTGTATATACTCGTATGAACCATAACCTTTAAATTAAAGTTAAAAAAAAACTTTAGATGAAAATCTAAATTAATTCAGTCCTTTTGTTCCTACTATATGGGCATTTCCATACTTAACTCTACCTATAATGAAGAAAAAAAGAATGGATATTGGTAATAATTATATATTTCCAAAAAAAATATTTGTGTATAACAGGCGGCTGTTACCTATAACACAGGCATTAAGTTGTCTACCTTTTGAACAGACGTCCGTGTGTCATATAGCCCTATATATTTATTTATTTATTATTTATTTATTTATTCATTCAGGAGTGCTCCGCGAGCTTGTGCTGATCGGCGGGTGCGCCGCTTTAGGTGCATTGGTGCCACTGGCCGCGGGCGCGCACGCCGCCGCTCGCGCCACCTCACGCCCACGCACCCGGCCCGCGCACTCGCACGCGCATGCCCCGCGACCCGCCCTCTACAGGCCTTACCACAAGTTTATCGGTAAGGTGTTTTATTTTAATATGGGTTATGAATCTGCATCGAGATTGGCCTAAAGCCCTACTTGCGGCCGCGTTTTAATTGAAAGCTCTATATCCGTAAAGACAAAAAAATTACCTTTAATTTGAAATCTAATTCACTTAAAAAACATATGAACGAAATTATCTTATTGCGAGATCTTAAACCCAATAGAGTTTACAAGCTCTTTTAAATGGGTAAGATGTTTGTTTTTTAATACATACATATACCAGATAGATGACATTAAAAAGTTTAAAAATATTAAATAAATGAGTATTGCTATTACGTATATGTCGCACCGTACGATTAAAGTGACACTAAGACGCAAAAATACCGACTTAAAGTTTAACAGATCGATATTTAATTCTATTTTTTTGAGTTCTCAAAACTGTTTATAAAAAAGTATTTCTAAAGAAGAATTATTATGCAATTTTTGAGCAATAGCTTAATCGCCGTTACTTTAAAAATTAATGTATATAACCAGAATAAAATCAAGAAACTTATTAAAATGTGTATATAAAAAATAATAATATAAGAGTTTTATTACCATCAGATACCTGTTGCCGGGTGGCTCGAAGCCAACGCTGCATGTCAGAGCAGTTGGTCCTTCTGTCCGCACTGTGTGCGTTGGAGGCTGTACCTTTAAAGTTTAACTACTTCGCCACCTTTTGGAGAGACGTAGCCGCATCACCGGTGAGTTGTGATTTATGAATAATTTATAATTATTAGTAAAAATAGGTAAACTTAAAAAAATGTGCTACTTTTAAGAGAAGACCTTTATGATGATTGTATCAAGTTTTTTTTATTACGAACATGTTTCCAACATACATTTTTATATAATTGATTATGTATATCACCAAGTAATTATTGTTTTTTTTTGAACGTGATAACGTCTTATAAATGCACGTACGAAAAAGTGTCACGTTCCACTTGAGCCAAGCGTGCAAGCGCAAGTGCGGTACAAGCGATAGTTAGGCACATTCGGTCGAAGCTTCCGAGGATGTCACGAAAAATTATCGGTCGTAAACCGACTTTACAGGAAATTTTTTTTATTCTAAATTTTCCCCAATAGTGTTCTTGCGCAATTTTAATAATTGTAAACAAGAATTCAAGTAGCACCATAGATAAACATGAAATTTTATTTATATAAATTGTTTTCCTCATTTGTGTAGGCGGACGCGAAACTTGAAGAAATGGTGATAGAGTGCAGCGTGGTGGCCGAATACGTAGACGCAGTATTACTAGACGAGCGGGACTCGCTCACAGACCCCGCCATCTACGAGTTCATGCAGCATTATTATCCTAAGGTAACATTTTTATGATTTTTTTTTCAAATTAGTATCTATTTTCCTAATGAAAGTTTTGCTAACTTTCTGAGAGACATTGTTTTATAAAGAATATTAGGAAAGCGATTGATGTATACCAAGTGTTGTAACTATCCTAGATAAGCTTTTTGTTAGGAGAGGTCCCGCCGTAAAGATTTTATTTCTCCTTTCTACTGTTGAAAGATAGAGATACATATCTCTCACAGAGAGAGAGAGATACATGTCTCTTTTACA
Organism: Charaxes varanes; assembly: GCA_024363005.1. Classification (NCBI taxonomy): domain Eukaryota; kingdom Metazoa; phylum Arthropoda; class Insecta; order Lepidoptera; family Nymphalidae; genus Charaxes; species Charaxes varanes. The sequence goes on from JANCMC010043217.1 coordinate 744,626, forward strand.
ATGTGGAGTTGCCCCAGACCTCCCAGACAATAACCACATATTATCATTATATCGGGAGACTTGGAAACCAACATTTGCATGTATGTCGGCAGTCACTCAAGTCAACCGCTTGCCCTTGTGCCCTTTGTCTATATATGTCGGCGCGGGATGATTTTTGTTAACTTGGAACTAGAAAATGCGGTCTTGTTACTTGGTAACTATAAAGAATCTGTCTCTAATCCTTGAATGTGTTAAAGCGTTATCCAGGTGACAATAAAATAATAAGAAAGAATTGATGTGCCTTTATTAATAAGTTATTATTATAACCAAAAAATCTTTTAGGAGGACTCCTACAGTAAGGAGCTGATTTATATATATAAAACTAGGCTAATGTTTGTGTACAGTTAGGGTCGGTCGGGTCCGGTGGGTCGGGGGTGACGAGCGTGGCGGGGAGCTTATTCATACACTTATTTCCTTTTGCGTGGCTTAAATTAGCTCACAGCCGAAGCACGCTAACAACATTAGTCTTGCCTTAGGTAAAGCGGCTCAGATATCTAAAGGCCGCTCACGGAATCTCCATGCCTCTAGAAAAATTTACGATTGAGAGGAAATTGAGTTTAAAACACGTTTTCTTCGAATCCTTCTAGCAAAAATATTAAATTCGACGCAAGTTTCAAATATACTGAATAAGTCTGCTGATGCAGATATTGACATACTATTATGTCGCATATTCAGAATTAAAGTTATATAATACAAATTGTTAGAGATTTCACATTGGAGCTTGCGGTTGATTTCATAAACGTTTTGTGCGAGGCAGGAAATTTCTGGCAAATAGAGCTGTTCTGGATTTATTGACATTGACGTGACGGGGGTAAAATTTCAAGTACTGACGCAATTTCCGATGGTGCAATTGAGGTGCTTCGGTATATTAGTACATACATATCAATATCAGCTGCTTCAATTTGACAGCATTCAACGTGGAGCAACCCGAATCGTCAGCAACCAAGCTCTTTCCGATGGGCTCGATTCTCTGGCAATGCGGACAGATGTGGGTTCACTCTGCATCTTTTACCGCATGTATCATGGGAGTGTTCCGAGGAATTGTTCGAAATAATACCGGCAGCTGCATTCCACCAAAGGACATCACGTCAAAATTTGAAATTCCAGCCTCATCACCTCGATGTCCTAAAGTCCACAACCGTACGATTCTCTAGGAACTTCTTAGCTCGTACAATTCCTCTTTGGAATCAGATGCCAGCTTTGGTATTTCCAAACATATATGACTTAGGGACCTTCAAGAAAAGAGCATAATCATTTCTCAAAGGTCGAAACGCATCTGCAAACACTATCATGGACATCGGTAGTTATAGCCCCGTGTTATATATATAAAAAATCACATACATACATTATACTATTAGAATCAGCTATTATATATAGCTCACACCTAAAATAGTATGTTGCAGCAACAAAGGATGTGCGCAGTTTCGACAATGAGGTATTCAGGAGCACGTCGCCAACCACCGGACATGTCTGTGAATACATAATCATATCCAACGCGACGCGATTTCTGATAATTTTACCTCGACCTTTTTTAAAAACCACCAAATATTATCTGTATGGATCACAATTTAAGTCTAGATCCCTCATCTTAGTGTAAAAGTGCGCAATTCAGATATGCCACGAGGAAGAAGACCGTCATCCAAAAAGTCTAAAGTAGTTTTTCTTTACTTCAAAAAATATCGAAATTTTAAATACATTTTGCTTTAACATTTTATAACGCCGGAACCAGACATAGATCAAAGTGTTTGTATAGTCGACCAAGAAAATGCTTTACCATTTTGGATGATGGCTCCTAGTTAAAGTAAAACTCCTAGTTAAAGTTTACTAAGGGTTATTGTTAGAAATTAACGTAATGTATGTAACAAGCACAAATAAGCCTTTTAACTAATCGACGTGCAAACGGTATTCGACCTTAGTGTGGCAAACCAGTTTCTCGGTCGATTATACATTTTTGTCCTTGAAGACTACAAAGTGCTACAAAACTTTGCGCAGCTGCACAAAGTCCCTGCCATAAAACATGATCATTAAAATGATCATTCAAATGAAGCTATGTCCGGCTCCGGCATATTACCAATTATGGTAAAAATAGATTTTTAATGAGAAAATGTAACTTATTCAATGTACAATACATTGACGTAGACATTTTTCAACATAACCTTGGCAAATTTATCTATGCACTCAGGCTTACTTAATTTTTGGTTATTAGACAATTATTCGTTTATATAAAATTTTCAGATCATTATCTACTTAAATTCCCTTCCAATTGTCGATAGCTTTAAGTGGAAGCTTTTTTGGCTCATGTAAGAACTTTAGTTTAAAGATTATTTGTAGTATAACTGAGCCAGACATAGCTCAAAGTGTTTGTACATTTTTGTCCTTGAAGACTACAAAGTTTCAAATATTTCTTCTCTCTATCACATGTATGCAGATGATGTCCAAATTTATTGCCATGCATCTTTAGAAAATCTGAAAGATGCAGTCACTTTAATTAATTGCGACCTATCTATTATATCTGACTGGAGTAGGCAATACGGACTAACAGTCAACCCTAGGAAGTCGCAGACCATTGTAATTGGCAGTCAAGGCCTTGTCAGAAAAGTTGACTGGGATAACATGCCAAATGTTATGTACAATGGTGTAGTTATTCCATACTGTAGTTCAGTGAAGGACCTCGGCGTTATTTTAGATCCAACGCTGTCCTGGTCTACACATTTAAAGGAGCTTAGTAAAAGAACATTCTTGGCGCTGAGTTCTTTACGGCGACTGCGGGCTCTCCTTCCCATACCGACTAAAATTATGTTAGCACACTCTTCAGAAGGCTCGCAGATGCATTGCCGGCCTTTAAAGATGGGTTTACGCTACCCGGAAATCTCACAAACTGAACTGAACGCGATAACAATGCCAATACTAAACGTGACAGCATTGCTACCAATTCACGCCGATCTTCTGTACTTACTTAATGTTTTATTTCTATGTGATACATGGTTAAAAGGCTGTTTTAATGAAGTGTTTTATATTTCACTAATAATAAACCATTTATTCCCCTCACAGCCTTTAAATTAAAAAGTAAGATGCATAAACAGTACAATAAAAAAAACAGCTATCGGTAACCTTTTATATAGTTTTATTCATATTTATTACATTTAAAATTATTACCTACTAGCGGTCCCAGACTTTGTCTCGCCTGAGTTTTGGCTTGTCTATCTGTAATTGGGCAATTAACTAATCACCTATCATGTCTTTTCCATGAAATGAGACATTAGCGGAATGTTTTATGCGATAATAATTTTACATATCAGGTCTGTCAAAAAGGTCGACCGTCGTCTATTTCAAGTGTTTCGAAGAAGCGACCAAACCTGCATTTATTGTTATTTTATCATTATTTACCTTTCTTTCTTTGCGATTATATTTCATTATTTACCTTGAGTATAACGCCGGACGGTACTGTAATAAAATTAAAATAATTTTTTTTCACTCCGCCAAAGACTAAATAATTTTATTTTTACTTTTCGCTCACGCAACCACATACTGTTGTCGGACAACAAAAATAAACATATATCGTCAATTACCGCCAATTTACGCTTAAAGTTTGACCCAATAAAAAATGACACCCAAACCTAAGAAACCTAAGAGGTCAAGCAAGTCGAGATCTTCAAGAGCTGGGCTAATTCTCCCAGTAGGAAGAATCCTCAAGATCATGAGGAAGGGGAACTACGCGCCAAGAATCGGTAATACCGCGCCCGTGTATTTGGCAGCTGCCTTGGAGTACCTCGCTGCTGAAATATTCGAACTGGCAGCAGAAGTGGCCGTGGATCACAAGAAGTCCAAGTTAACACCGAGGCATCTACTGTTCGCGATCAAAAATGACGAAGAGCTTAACAGGATGTTGTCGACGGTCACCATATCGCAAAGCGGAGTCATTCCAGCTATTAACGCCCAGCTTCTGCCAAAGAAGACCGTCAAAAGCAACTCAAGTCAACAATCCAGTCAGCAGTATTGAGAAAAAATATATATATGAATTATAATGTATAAATATTTATTAATTTATTCCTCTATGTCGAAGGGTCTAAAGGACAAAGTCCTTTTAAGGACTGCATCTGATTTTGTTTCTAAACGATTGTCAATTCACACATTCGAACCGCCTTATTATTAGCGTATAAACTAAAATCACACTTCAATTAGTCTCGAGTTTATTATGATCTATTATTACGTATATCGAATATATATAACGAAGAAACAGATCGACAAAATTTGTTATAATACTCAATTTCAAGACACTAAAATTACATCAGTTAATAATTAATTATGTGGTACTAACCATTTCTGAGAGAAAAACGATGTGATTACAAGTGTACCGAAACTCGAAACAGTGATAATTTGCAGCCCTGAAAAGGGCTTTGTCTGTAAATAATTTTTGAGGCGAACCTTTGACTTAAATAACACTATCCTTTTATAAATATTTTTTGTAACACCATATTTTACGCTCGTTCACCACGCACTCTTCGCGCCAACTGAATATCTTTCGGCATAATCGTAACCCTTTTAGCGTGGATAGCGCAAAGGTTCGTATCTTCGAACAATCCGACCAAATACGCTTCACTAGCTTCTTGTAGCGCCATCACTGCTGAGCTCTGGAATCTCAAATCGGTCTTAAAGTCCTGAGCGATTTCCCGGACCAATCTTTGAAATGGGAGTTTTCTTATTAACAATTCGGTGCTCTTCTGGTATCTTCTTATTTCTCGTAAAGCAACGGTTCCCGGCCGGTATCTATGCGGCTTTTTAACGCCTCCAGTTGCTGGGGCGCTTTTTCTAGCCGCTTTCGTCGCTAGTTGCTTCCTTGGCGCTTTGCCACCGGTTGATTTCCTTGCGGTCTGTTTGGTGCGGGCCATCTTGAGATGATATTATTTAATTGGAATGACATCACGCAATGGCGTATGCTATTTATAGGCTTCTTTTATCCCCACCCAAATTTACAATACATTTTTCTACACCCTTATCTAGTAGAGAAAACATCTCAAACCTGATTGGTCTGTATCTTTAAGTATTCATTAGTATGTAATCAAATCAAAATATATTTTATTAGTTTCAAAATGTTGAACTTTCTGTTGCAAAATTTTCTCCTCTTTATGAATCTTTATCACATTTGAAATATCTTTAATAGTTTTTGAGATATAGGTAAGTAAATAATGAAAGTATTTCAACCTTAATATAATAATTAGTATTCATTTCTTAATATTAGAAATAGTTTAGGTTAAAAGCTGTATATAAACACGAAAACCTTTACTTTCTTTTAATAACAGAATATATCTATTGTTGCAACGGAAGAATAAAGTTTAAATTGAAGAGTAATGTACCAACTGAAATTTACCTTTAAAACTATAAAAGTGTTACCAACAATTAAATTCCCATATATTATATCATGTACTAAGGTATGTCTATCGTTTTAGCCGCTACACACGTTTCGTTAAATCGATGCAAAAAATCTGATTAAACTGTGTGAAAAAACTGTTTAAACTGTGCAGTTTTGTCGATACGTGTGTACGAAAAATCGTTTTCGATTATACTGCACAGATTTTACAGTGACTTAATTGTACAGTTTTATCGCAACGATTTATCGATACGTGAGTAGCAGCTATTATGTTTACTACTATTGTCCATTATTTGGTTATGACATACCACTGGCATAGACTGAGTCTAGGTCAAATGTCTTATTTGTCATCTTTGTAAAACAGTTGCACTATTCTTTCAATATCTAGTTAGGACTAATAATATTTGAAACTATTTAAGACTCGTAACTTCGTCAGCGTTGCATTCAATTATTTTATACAATCTGGATGCTCCTTTATTTCTTTTGGAAAAGAATAATTTATTTTTCTCGTGCTTTAAACAAGCAATAATTAATAATTAAATCAAATTGAAAAATAATTTACTCTACTTTGTTAGCACATACGATAGCCAGTTTTTGAAATACATAAATTTTTAACGACAGTTTATAATATATGCTAATTTTTCCACATAAGGCTAAGATTATGAAGTTCCTTGCACCCTGATAAGAGAATAGTCCATAACAATTTCAGCAGACTTAATTATAATAGACTATCATTTATAGAAAGATTAAAGTAATAAAAATAGTTGGTTCTCTTGTGTATCTGTGACGCAATCCTTATCCCACACTTCTTTTATCATATTTCGCTTTAAATCAATATTTATTTTAACGCTGTGTTGTTACACATGATGATCTCATATGCAGTTTGTATATCAAACACAATGCCGAGTGCTTAGCACTTGAAATTTAGCTTATGCCGCCTTATCGCTTCTACTGCATTTATAGTTGTCTGTCAAATTTTGCGCCTTATTCTCGTAATGAGCCTTGAAAGGATCAATACATCAACGGGTAAAAGGGCTAACTGTTACTTTAGTGCGGATAAGCATCAGAGAGTATGTACTCATTTCACAAACGCCGTCGACTCATCTTTGAGCCTGATCAACCGACTTAAAAAAGGAAGAGGTTCTCAATTCGACTGGTTGTTTTATATTTGTTACCTCTTCTACTTCCTCTTACTCCTCTACTTTCTATCTTTCGACTGGGTGAACGGATTTTGATGATATTTTTTTTAGTTGAAAGTTGGTGCTTTCCGTTTGATCCCAATTCAATTTGGTCCACTTCAGTCAATTGGAAGTCTGTTATTTTTTTTAAAGAAAGAACGATTATATTAGCAGTTACAACTCCTTGAGAGACGATATTTACTAAAACTGATTTTTATTAATAAAATTTCAACACATTTTACCGTATGCTATAAAAATTATTGTAGACTAGTCTCCGCCCTACTTCGCATCGCTTTAATTGAAATATACATGTACCAAAATCAACACTAGCTACTTTTGCACTCTGGGTTTCAAAACCTTTTTAACTGTAAAAGACTTTCCAAAATCGGATAATTAGTAATGGAGATAACTCGGTAAATAAAAACTCACAAACTTTACCTCTTTGTAATATTAGTATCTAAGGTATACTATTTAACCTTTCACCTTCGAAATAACACATCTTAACATACTATTTGTAGATTCAACTAAGATATATCAGTATGCTCGTCTAAATGTTAACTTTGAGAAGTAGTTCAGTGCCACACAACCTGCCACAGTTGTTCAGAAGTTGCCCCTTTTGCTATTTCCGTCTCCATAGTACATGTCTTCGGTCAATTAACTAATTTTCAAGTCCTTAGTGCCTGTGCAAGGTACCTCCTACGTTACGTTGCCTTTGAATAATATATATTAGATATTATTATTTCTAATTTATATGGATAGTTCTGCCGACCTTCAGGAGTCGAAGCTTAGTGTTAAATCAGAATGATACTTATTTAAGTCTGTAGGGGCATCGCCATACACAATTGTCTGTATCGAATCGTATAGAGTCAGTCGAACACCGGTGTATCGGTAGGGGTAGAATGTGCATACGACTCATAAATACAATATTTCCCAAGGAAAAGTATTTTATTCAGACCCAAACTTAAGTTGAAAAAGCAAAATATGTTTCCTACTTTTTGTATCATTAGTAAGATTCCATCTGCGAGCCGTCCGTTGTTGCAGGCGTCGGTAGTCACTTAGATGAGTACCAGCTGCTCGTTTGCCCCTTGTTATATAAAAAAAAGCTATGTATGGCGTCACATGTCAGAATTGAAAAGGCTAAAAAAAGCTGAAAAAAAATTAAAGTACAGTTTTGTTTTAATTTTTTAAAATACATGCTTAAAGTTGGAACATTTGTGACGTCACACTAACGGGGAGGGGTTACAGAAATTGTGACAATCTGTGACAAGGAGGGGAGGAGGGGAGTAAATATCGTAAAATTCGTGTGACTTAATTTATGGATGGCCCTAGTAGTTCCTGAGATTAGCGCGTTCAAGCAAACAATAAACAAACAAACTCTTCAGCTTTATATATTAGTATAGAGTAGAGGACCCGACAGCCATTGCCTTGCCCGAATTTAGGGTCGTCACTTATTAGTGGATTAACCAATCTCCTTTATGTTTTTTTCTCTAAAACGTGATATTTTATGAAATAATATTTTCAAATGGCACGACAGTCAAAAAGGTCAACACAAACGTTATATATTTGAAGTAATCTGAAGTATTGAAAAAAATCTACATTTTACAGTATTTTAAATAATCTTTCGATTTTATCTCTTTCTTTTCTTTTAAATATTCCTTGAAGAAAGGGAAATGAAACAAAACACAGAGAAAGTTTTAGCGAGACTAACGAACAAAGATTGATTTTTATATATATAACGAGCGGACCCGGCAGACATTGTCCTGCTCGAATGTAAGCTATCCTATCTTTCAAGTTGGATCAAACTACACACGGTGTGCAAATTTGTTTAAAATCGGTTTAGTAGTTTACGAGTTCATCGCGGACAAACAACGTGACGCGTAATTTATATTTATAAGATTAGATAAATAACAAGAGGGCAGACAGGTAACCACGTGTCGGTAACCTAGTAGGTAACCAACTACTAGGCTACCGACGCCCATGTACACTTGCACAAACAGAAGACACGCAGATGCGTTGCCGACCTTTGAAGAAATGAATATGCTTTTTAAATGTGTTTCTGCAATCTATCCCATGAATATTGTATTTAAATAGCTTGAAATATTTGAAACAGCTGTTTCAATTCAAACAAACGTCAATATGATGAATCATAGCCGAGTTAGTTGTGCGTGTTTTGATGAAATTGTGTGTTATTATTGTGTTTTGAAATCGATGCAACGTACGTAACGCAATTGTTTTTCCAATCATACAATATGCGCTGTGCTTATCGTTTATATAATTTACGAAGTGTAAGCTTCGAACTTTGTTTTTTAGAGTCCGTACCTCTAAAGGAAAATAGGAACGATTATACGATCACTTTGATGTCCCTCTATCTGTCCGTCAATATATTTTCTCTCAGGAACGCGTAGAGGCATAATTGATACGGAATATCTCTACGTATACAAGATATATGGTTCGCGAAAGAAATGAAAATCTAAATGGTACTTCCTGTTGACCCAGAACTATGAAATTGTGACAAGAAGCTATACATATCTTGAAGTATAAGGAAAAATTCCGAAAATCGTAAATTCGTGAAAAAAACACCAATTGCAGTGACTTTGTCAAACTTCTGAGAAGTATAACTTTTAAGATAACCTAGAAAAGTATTACGTGATGGTACGGAACCCTTAGTGCACGAGTCACACTCGCATTTGCCAGGTTTATTTTATTCTGAATTTTGAGATCGCTTCTAGGTATCGTTGAATGTAAAAGAGATAGCGTGGAATATAAAGTGTATAGAGTACTAACACACTCTCTGCAATTTAAGCGGACCCTAGTACTACCTACTTCTTTTCTTCTACCAGGATAACGATTGGTGGAAGACAAAGAAGAAGATAAAGTATAATAATAGATTCTTCTTCGCCAATCTAACTTTAAGGGGAACAACAGAACTAAAGAGTTCTCGGCAAGAACTTTTGACCTGAAATCCATAGGGATTTCAGGTCAAAAGTTTTTGCCGTTCTAAAATTGCCCACTTGAGGATAACAAATTTATTGTTTTTTAATGGGAGTCATTATTTTTAAATCACATCGATATCCTCAATTTATTTAATTAAGTTAATTGTATTTACGTCATCAATGAGGTCAATAGTCAAACAATCATTGCCATAGATATTTATTCATTCGGGGAATACAATTAAATTTAAAAAATAGACAGATTCATAGAACACTATGAAGATGCGTTAGAAAATATTTTTTTGGAGAATCATCTTTTAAAAAGAATTGAACTTATACGGGGACGGGGACGGGGACGGGGACGGGGACGGGGACGGGGACGGGGACGGGGACGGGAAGGGGAAGGGGGCGGGGACGGGAACGGGCACGGGGGAGAGCGGGAGAGCGGCGGGGGGGGCGAGGAAAGATCACAATTTTTTTTTGAGTAAATATTTTTTGTATACCTATAACTAAATATTAGCGCAGTTGGTAGTGACCATGACCTCTGCTCCGTGTGGAGTGCGTTCGATTCCCGCCTCGAGTGTGGGTGTATTATCTATAAGAATTTTTGTATATATTTAAAAATATATATATTTGTGTATAACAGGCGTCTGTTACCTATAACACAGGCATTAAAATGTCTACCTATGGAACAGACCGTTTGTCATATAGTCCTATGTATGTATGTATACCATATCTATAAATAACCTATTAAAAATGTCTGTCTGTTTGTTCCGGGTAAAGAACCGAAGCGTCAGGACTGTTTTCGACGAAAGTTTCACTGTCAAATAGCTGGGGTCGAAAGTCCCAGGAATTGTTTTGGTAACTTCCGTTCATAAAGGCATACATAAAATTACGTATTCTTAAAAAAACATTTGTTAACTTAATCTTATTAACTGTAGTTATTTATTATACAATAGAACTTAAAGTGAGTCACTTCTTTTAGACAATATTGTATTTACCCCGCGGCGGCCATATTTAATGGGTGAAAGTAAATTTAGAACGCGACATCGACAATTAATATCGCCCAGTAAATGTATAAATTGCACAGTTTTGCGAAGACGCCAAATGCAAAGAAAACATTAAACGCGAATTGAAACATATTTTCTGGGTTTTGTTGCGGAAACGGATGGAGACAGACAGACATTGTAGCTGGAACCGCGCCAGGAGACCCGGCAAGGAACAATGCCTTTTTTCGTTAGAAGCAAAGGTTGGCTACTGTCCATCCTATAAAAAATGAAAATAGTGTGGATTTAAATTTTGCGTCAATGTTGGTACTGTAGTTAGGTTCAGTCTACATTATCAATATTTATACATGTATTTAGACCACAGATCTAGAAGTTCTTTATATTTCTATAATATAAGTATTTTATGAGGGTTTTTATTTATTTAAGATTTGAATTGATAAGTTTCTAGATGTCTATTCTAATAAATAAAGATGAAAAGTTTGTTTGTTTGCTTGAATGCGGTAATGTCAGGAAGTACTGGAAAGATTTGAAAAATTATTTCAGTGTTATATATCCGATTTTTCGGAGAAGACTACATGTTATAATATCACGTTAAAATTACATCTATATTTTTTTCTAATTTTACGCGGACGAAGTTGCGGGCTCAAATACTATAATTTGTAATTAAAAGATTTGTAATTTAAATAAAATTGAAAAGTGTGTTAGTGATTTCTAAATAACAGCCTTTTCTAAAACTGAATAATAGCCAAACAACTTCTTGATTGTAGGTGTCGTAATTTTTGAAATGGTTTATTTGAATTTTGACACAATTTTTAGAGAAAGATAGAGATAGAATTATATGGCAGTGACACATATTGTAACTTTTTAATATGGAAACATTAAAGGTGACCGCTTAAAAATTTCAAAGTGAAATTGTGTTTTTAAAGATCCAACTCATAAATTTTATCATAAGCCTTATGCTAGTATAGTATAGTAATGAGTCTTATGCTAGTAAAATATAACATCAAAGAGGAATTAAAGACGTTGTTGTATTTATATTTTAATCCTATTCCGTTGTGCAATTTTTCTCTTTGAAACTCCTCAGCTTTTCTCATTCCGCGCTTAAATTAAAAACAATTATGAGACGGGGTGGCGGGCGGGGGGTCGAGATGAAAAATTAAGACAATTTGAGCTACGCCCGCCCCCGGATATAGACAGCTACCTTCACTATCGCGCGCTGGACACAGATTAAAAAGTTTTGACACATTTTTGTATTAAATAAGAACAGATTTTCGTGATATGTTATCTTGACTAATGCTAAAACAACTACATTCAGTATCGCGCGCTGGACACAGATTAAAAAATAAGTAGAAAGTAAAAAATAAATATATTCTTGTAATAAAAAATAAGCAATGATTTGTGACATTTTCTTGACCAAAGGTTTTTTAGAGATCATTCAAACAATTAATATGTTGCATTGAGAGTCCTATGAGAGAGACCTATGAAAATTTAAGAATTTTCACGTCTAAACCGTTCATGCGAATTTAGAATTCAAAACACTAGTTTTAAAATTTTTGTTTGTCTGTTTAGTTATAACGGGTAACCTCCGAAACATCTAAACCGATTTTGATGGAATTTTCACTATTTTATTTTCAACCATATAATCACCCTGATTATATTGTTGAAAAACTTAATGTCCTAAAAAATTAATAAGATCACTGAACTCAACTCGGACATAGTAGTTGGTTACTAGTACAAAATAAAATTAATCGCTAAATTTTCCAGCTTTTTTGTCGTATCGTTTATCTCTAATGGTCTTAAGACGCAAATTAAACCGCCTTACCTCCGGGTCCGTCTGTCCGTCCGGCGATCCGCCCTTAAGGTGCCCCCCCCCCCCTGGCATTTCCAAACTATTAGACGTAGAGACTTGAAATTTACCATGAACATGCTAAAAAATCGTTAGGAAAATTATTCCGAACGAAACAGAACAAAAACTTTTGATGTTATTTAACAAATACGTTTATAGCGTATCAGATACGGAAGCCTTCTATATAGCCTTCTATAACTAAGGACTATAATCTATCCGACTTCGACGTCACGTAGATAAAATATAAATATAACTGCGCCTTGGAAAAAAGTTTTGGTAACGATGCCTTAGTGGCTCTTCACTAGGGGTTAATGCAGGTTTTTGCCAACCGCTACGGGCCCTACAGCACTATATGTAATGGATGGTCTAGTTTTTTAATAAAAAAATTCATCGGCTAAATGTGATAGAGGCACAGTTGCATACATTCGTAATAGTATCGTACATTCCAACAAATCATAGCAATAGTTTACGACGTCTAATAATGGCCGCCATATGTCGCGGGTTGTTGTACGCTTTAGCGCCATTACAGGCCAAATAGGGTTGTCAATTGGTTATTTTGGGCACGCAAATATTATTTATCATTCTTCTTCTTCGATTTTCCAATCTAGTATAAGGTCCGCTTAAAAAATCTCTCAGTCAAAATCTGTCCATTCGTTTCGAAGATTACCCGCAACAAATAGACATGATGGTCAAAAAGTATAAATTTGTTATTGGTCTGTACAAAAAATCACAAGGATTTAAAAAAATATATTACAATCAGAGAGTAAAAAAATAATAATATCCGTTAAAAAAACATAGAATATCAGCTCTCAACCCTAAAAAGAAGGTGGGATTTTACATTGACAGCCCTAAGAGGATATTTCGTGTGCTTCCATTTTCCGTAAGCCGGCAAGGTCATTTGTAAGACTTAACCTGAATTATTCATACGCTGTTGTTTTCCCGCCAATTTGTTTTTTTTTTTTACTCGAAAGCGCAAAGGTGTGTAAATATTCATGCTACATCATTAGGCGGGAAAGTGCCGAATGCATAATTTCTTTGTTGCGAAAAAATTAATATTTCATATCTCACCTGCTTGTATTATAATGACCAGCAAAAAAACATGGAAATAGTAAATATTGCAAGGGTTAAATTAATACAGAAATTGGAAGCGCTACCAAAGTAGGCAAAGGTTTTCTTGTCACTAACTAGACGTTATTTTTTTATTTTAAATTTACCTTTCTCATTGTAATAAATCGCGAATGATCTCTCAGAGATAGATACTACTGATAAAGGTTTGTATATTTATACATAATAAAATATATATGACTCCTGACACAGGCATTTTTAATCATGCTTACTAGTTTGGCTCCGGTTACAGAATATAGCTATAAGTTTCTGTATGAAATTATTCGATATTATAAGGCTTAATGTATGTAGTTTAAGTTTTTTTTCCAAATAAACATTATTATTATTACTTACGCAAACTCATTTCAATGTCAGCAGTAGATTTCCCCAACAATTTTCGACACGGATATTTCATTATTCACTTGGTTGTAATTGATAAGAGTTTTTTCTTTATATTAACATATAATTATTTCGAATGGTAGTTGTTTGTAAACGGAGCTCAAACGGCACGGGTTTAAATACTGATTATCTTTTGAAATAACTGTTTCAAACGAATTACAACAAGTTTTCTTGTCAAAACACTTATATTTAGTAATTTATTATCGTATCTATATATTTTCAATAATAACGTTAGCTTTCACAAATCACGGTTATATTTATTCAAAGTTACAGCACGATTATTATGTAAACGAGTCACCGAAAAAAAGCAGCTTTCGTTGCCTAAATCTTCTTGCGATTTTGTCAACGAGATTAAAATTTTCTTATATTAATTACAATAGACAAAATTTTTCTCTAAAAATATATTTATGCCACAGTTTTTAATTTAATAAAAATAATTTTCAATGAAAAAAATTCCGAACGCTTCACGATTTTCAGTCAGTGCCAATGGCAGTTAAATTAAAAAAGTTAAATTACACCTTACGCGAACAGGTTCAAATGCGTACTGGCTGCATACACCTTCCTTCCTGATGTCCGTTTCCGAAAAAAAAGCTACAGGTACAATGGCTGTCAAAGGACCCGTATGATTTTGACAACTTCGACAATCTTCCTTTGTTGTCGATAACATTGCATAACGGCTCCTTTATTGAGAATAGATTGTTGATAGATGCAAATCTCTACATATTTGGGGATGTCATCTTTATCTATGCAAATAAATAAGATTGAAGTGTCCGTGTATAACGCAACAACCGCGAAATAAGACCTTTTTACTAAGACCGTAGAGATGTCAGTAATAAATGCATGTGACCGTATACCACAAAATAACAAGCATTGGAAAAAAACAATATGTCTTATGACTCGTGCAATTGCTACTTAAAGGTATATACAGCATTACAAAAACCTCCTCAAATATAACTTACATTACATAAAACAGAAGAAAAAAAAGCATTAAATTAAAAATATATATATGTTTATATATAACAACAAGGATGGGGCAAAAAAGAACAAAAACGTTAAATAATTGTGTCCATTATTTTTTTTATAGGAATTTAATGTGTTGTAAAACATGTCTATGCCTAGGCATTGTAAATTATTAAAGTAATTAAACATTCGATTAATAATAAAAGACAATTCGAATAAATAAATTTTTGAGTTTTATGAAATATATTAGTTTTAGACCATATTTGTAATTATACTTTTAAATATTATGTTAGTTTAAACGCCCAAGAATACTTTATTCTTATTATTCATGGTCCCCGCAGACTCGCGTTAATAAAATCAATAATAGAGTATACCGCCGTATGCCTTTGTTCCCAATACATCCGCTATATATTCAACGATTCGATTTCCTGTGAATTTCCACGCGATTATCTTTCGTAACGCGATTATTTTAATGTTTAGGACTTGTCTTGTCATTATCATTAAACCTGTGTCTATTGTATTAGTAATCATTCATATCTAGAATACAACTTCTACTACTAGTATACCTATATTTTTTATATAATATTATACCTTGGACTTACTCACGTAGTCACTTAAAAACAATATTTCCATTTGAAAATTATTATAACAATCAAGTGTGTCAAGACACGCTTATATAGAAGGATTCCGTACCTGATACACGGATAAAGGTACTTGTTAAATAACTCCTATAGTAAACAATAAATTTATTACAGAAGCAGAAATCTATGATATTATGAAACCAAGTTTGCTTCGTGTGGCTTTCTTTGCTACGCGCTCTAACGCGATTGAGGTGTTTGTTAAGTAACTTCAAAAGTTGTTGTCTGATTACGCTCAAAATAATTTTCTTAACGAGTTTTTAGTATGTTTTATTAACATGGAAGATTTTGAATCTAATAGTTTGAATACTAAGGGATCCTTCCTACTCGAAAATGCCCATAATAAATAAAAGCTGTGAAAGAAACCCCGCCTTTATTTCAAAAGAGCTATCCAGAGATACCCCACACGGTGGGGTTGCATGAAAAAAATATCCAGCTCCTCTTCACATGTATGGGAGCCATTTCCAAAACGAATATTAATTATTTTATAAAGATGACAAAAAAATCTATACGCAGTATATAATAACTGTACGGAATTTCATGCATTTATACTGACAGTTGTAGAAATTAGTTAGGGCTAACAGACGGATGGACGAACGGACAGAGCGAAACTATATGGGTTACTCGTAGGACTACGGAACCCTAAAAAAAAGGAGCATCAGTTTTAAATTTTGCAAAGCATGAATGTTGTTTTTGTAGAAAATGGAGACAATCTTGTAGCTAATTTAAATTTTAGCAATTCAAATGTATACCCTTGAATCGGCGGTGGGCGGTCACCTGCTCCGGTCAGGTACCGCACTCGTTTTGTTTCACTGCAATTGTGGACTAAAGAAAGGGGTCATGTGCGTCTTAATGGGAGCATTAGGCTCGTAACACACCGCACCGCACGTGCTGGATCATAGACCAGAGCAGACGAGAATGGATGCTGCTCAGGCATTCGGACTTAACCTAAAGGGAGTTTGTTAAACATTTCAATAAAAGACGATTTAGATCTCGTGCTTTATTTATTTGTGCTTACCATGTGTGTGAAATTATAGCCTCAGTCTGTTTCTGAGTTCTTTAATTCTCCGAAACGAATTCGAGAGGAACAGATTCGGAAACGCGCATGTGAATACTATAGTTTATTTGGAAGCATATATAGGCTTATATGGGGGCAAAAGCGTGGTGTAAAAAAGTGGTTCACTTGACTGACCACGAACACCCAATCACAGACAAAGTACAGAAAGCTTGCATAATCGTTACCGACTGAGAACTGAGTACCCTTTTTTTACGTCGCATCGGTTTGGAAATCCTGGAGCAAGCAGTTAATTTCTCAAAGATATGCATGGCATGAGATGCTTGAAGAAAATGCATCGCACCACCATGTCCAAAAGTAGAGTCTATACTTGATACAGCGCAACCTCCCGCCGGTGTAGACGGGGTTTAACATTCGGGTGGGATGTATGTGTGTCCATCACGTTGGGCGGCATGCGACGCCGCCCGTGCTCCGGCACGTGGGACAAGACCTGGGGGGTGATGTTGCATCGTATTCATGAATGCCGGTGGGTTTTTAGGACGAGGGCCCGCCCCTGGTAAAGTCTAAAGGGTCCATTTCGTAGCGCAATAAAGACGCAAATAAATCACTGTTCCCATACTTTTGTCAGACAAATGTTAATTATGGCAAAATTACTTGGTTACCATCCACCTGTGGGAAGGCATACCAAGGTGGAAAGTGTTTGGCGAAGAATAAAAGGTGGGAGCGTAGGTCGACATGCTCAACCATCGGAAAGGAAGATTTTCGTGTCTGGGCTAGTTGGAGTTGTACGTCGGAAGGTCTACATATAGTAATCGTAAGTAGAAACTTCGCTAGTGTGAGTTGGTTTGTATGGGGATTTTCAGCGTTTGTACTGCGGACGTCGTCATCCGTACAGCGCCATCTAGTTTGCTTTGGTGTAACCTTTTTCGACTCGACATCGTTGCCATCTCGCTATGTAGCGGCGACTACACACCTACATTACTAGCTATTGTCGTACAAAATCTGATAGTTTCTCCTCTGTGGCCGTTGCAGTTGGAACCACACTAAGAGTTGGGGCAAATATGTAATTGGCTTATCCTGCCTGACCTATGGAATAGTACTAATAGATGCAGTTACATCTAGCCTTCGTTTCAATACGCCGTACTACATATTATAATTGTTTATTGTATTTACTCGCGGAAATATTACAGCGTAATTCCAATAACAATTGCGTATTTACCGCAATGTTGTTAAAGCAGTTTAAAGGAATATACAAAATTAGTATTACATCGTTCTGATACTTTATTTACATTTGACCTAAAAAAACATTGGGTGTATTGAAAGTGGATACAAAAGATGTCTGACCTTACGACTCTTGCTGATAAACCGTCTGATAAGATGTGCAAATAATGCTAACATTTCTTTTCACTGGTGCTTTGTAAGGTTATCTAACCGATAAACTGAATGCTATCAGTCATCAACAATATACAAAAATAAATCATAATTCATATTATCTAATCATTTTATGATATCATTATTAGCGAGTGGTAAAACAACTCCTCAATACCACTAATATTAGGCCTACTGTTGAGTATAACTCTCTATCATCTACAATCAGTCTTATAACACATCTTTATTTGCATAAAACGTTTCATCTCACTTTTATAACTGACTTGCCATTGACAGCCATTATAATCCGTTAATACAGGGACTTCAAGACCCTGGATGGTCTTATGTACTTTTGGTGAAACAGTATTTTCTGTACTTTATAATGTATTTTTCTCCACAACCTTGACCATCAAACAGTGGTCACTTCAAGTGGTAAAAGATTCGACTCATTTCAGTAAAAACGAAAATGTATTAAAGAACTATTTAAAAAAAAGTGGCTAACGATTTCCTTGATAATTCTTTTAGTGGCCCAACATTTTCGAATCAATAGAAGTTTTGAAAATGTTTGACGATTCAAAAGAATGTGCAATTTGAATAAAACATCATTTGATTTAATTTGATTTGAATTTTCGCCTTTCTACCATTAAGCCAGTAACTTAAGGTTCAAAGAATAAGATTTGAAGTAATCGATTCCCATAAAGTAACAATCCAGTCTTTATCTCAGGGTCTAGCACGAACTTTTTGAACCGAAGTAAGTCGACGACTTTACTTAGGATGAAAATGTTCGTGTTAGGCCGGTTGTCAAGTTTTTATTATGTCACGCTTTTACTCAATGCTAATGCAACCCGCGTTGACGTTAAGAAGGGTCCGCCGTGGGTCTAACACGAACATTTTCATCCTAAGTAAAGTCAACTCATCGACTTATTTCGGTTCGTAAATCTCGTGCTAGGACCTCTGAAATACGAATGAACAAAGTCGGGCGGCATTCACTAACTGAAATTTAATCCCGGTAAAGTCTGGCGGCCAGGCTAAAATCTTTTAAAGGTATATAGAGCACTTCATCAAGATTTATGGCATCAATATCCCCTGGGTGCAAGGTGCAGGCTTTTAAAATGTGGAGAACCTAAAGTGAATTATGGACCGGATAAGGCACATTATAAATCTATTGTACTCAAATCACAAGCTTAGCTTACTTTTTTCTTTTAAATAAAAGTATAATCTATAGTAATCTATAAAGCTAAAGAGTTTGTATGTTTGCTTGAACGCTCTAATCTCAGGAACTACTGGTCCGATTTGAAAAATTATTTCAGAGTTAGGTAGCCCATTTATCGAGGAATGTTATAGGCTATATATTATCACGATAAAATTGAATATTTTTTACCTAATTTGACGCAGATGAAGTCACGATAATTCATTATTGGAAGTCATTATAATTAGTCTATATCTAACTGCTGGACTTTAAAAATTAAGCCTTCGTTTTTGGAATAACATCTTTGTATCATTGGTATCTAAATTCTAATGGAATACAAACAAATAAAAAAGTATGTTTCCCGTACCGGGAATCGAACCCGAGCCTCCTGGGTGAAAGCCAGGTATCCTAGCCACTAGACCATACGGGAGTTGGGTCGAAATGCATCCGCTGTGCGGGCCCCTTCAGGAGAAAAAAAAAAAAAAAAAATTAAGGCCTATAATAGGTGAAACCTTCGACCAGTGACCTCGATGCTCAGAATTTTAATTAAGCTTTAAAAATATAAAACAAGTTTTCCTATGTTGTTGTACGTGTATCTAAAGGCTGGCATCAGTCGCCGTCAGTAGTCTATGAAATACTAGATGTTATCGACGACTTGGTCCGCGTAAAATAAAGTCAAAAAATAGATTCAATTTTAGCGTGATGATATATAGCCTATAGCTTTCCTCGATAAATGGGCTATCTAATATCGAAAGAATTTTTCAAATCGAACCAGTAGTTCCTGAGATTAGCGAGTTCAGGCAAACAAACAAACTTTTCAACTTTATATATTACTATAGATGAATAGATATAGAAGTATTGATTGATGGCGGATACTTAAACATCGATTCCCGCCAATTTTGGGCTTAATCGATGAACAATCAGTCGTTTTTAATTGGCCCATCACCATGTTACCGGACGTGGACTGGTTGTAGTATCTACTTAAGTCTACACAGACGATTGACCATAGTGGTTGGAAGTTGAGGTTTTTGGTGTGTTTGAGGAATGAGTATTTAGCATCTTCTATCAACATGGAAAATTTCAAGTAACAACGTCTAATAATTTAGAGGGTACCTTGCGGTTGAACAGACGGATGGACGGAAAGAGCGGAAATATAAAGACTTGAGATATGCTTCCTGGATTGGATTTCTATCGATTGGAACTGCTGTCAGTTTCAGAACTGTGTCCCACTGCTGGACAATGACTTCCCCCTTCTTGATCTGTATATTTTTCGTTTATAGTGTTAAAATAAAATGTTCAGGCTTTCTTTGTACCAATTAGTTATACAGCATTACATTTGTAGAAGAATAGTTAAACATGTAAGAAATACATCATTTTAAAAGTTTCGGCTCATAAACATTGTAGTATTTTCAAATAATGATCGATAACTATGGTTCGAGGCTTTCGAAAATCAAATCCTAGAAATTATGTAGACTTTATACGCTTATAGATTGTTATTAATGAAGATGTCAAACGTAAGAGCGACAAATTGTAAATGCGGGCTTAGAAGTAATAGAGTTGCTTAGCGTCCGACGAGAGGATCCCGTTAGCGAGAAATACGCAGGACTTAGCGAAACCCTCACTGATACTAAGTGGATAGAAAAAGAGTATTTGCGTGTATTGATTGTCGTCTTAGAATATGCTGACTCGTACACGGCTGCCCCACATCAGCGGCGCTAAGGTAGAGATGGCTTGTGAGGGGTTAGCGTTTCGCTCGTTCAAAGGGAACTTTTACCATCGTTAATATTATTTGTATGTATAGTGGGTTTCACTGATTTTCGACTTGCTTTACCTCGTGAGCATGTAAGTAATACTTCGCTATGTGTTTTCAAACCAGAAAGACGCTAGATACATTCATGGAAATTGATAGATGAAGAGAGATCCTTTGAACAATAAACCTAGCCATGCTGAAAAGAAGATTTCCACAAGATATAAGAAACAAAAATGAAAGCTACTTGCCGCCCGATGCAAAACTCTTATTCCTCTCTTCTAGAAGTAAAAACGTATTCTAATATCTTTTGACTTCATATCACTGTTAGAGTAAATACTACTAACTTATTTGCTATGTTATTAGTATTAGTTATAATTATGAACGAACCAATAATTATAATTGAATTTATAAAAGTAGATGTATTGACTTATTTTCTTTGTAATCTTTGTTAAATGTCTTTCGGTATTGCCAACATTATGATCATGACGTAAGACGCATGTTATGGGTCGGTAGCAATGGCAGCATCAGTGACATATCACCATTACAGTGCTACTGTTATCGACAAAGTAATATCAGGTTGTGTCGGCCATAATACTGAAATAGTGACCTATACAAGCAAGACATTAAATATGTCCGAGCTATTTGAGATAGGTTCTTGAGACTAATAAAGACAAGGTGGCACTTGTTTCGTTTATACCACTTGTATAAGTTAAAGGCCACGAACTCGACCCACCCAGAGTAAGAAACATTGCTTTCAGCTAAGACAAATCCTACGCAAGTACGGGCACCGCTTTTCGGCGCGTGCTGTAACCCCTTACCTCAACTTAAGCACTAAGTCGTCATCTGCTAAGTTATGATAGCTTTACAATGGCCGTAGATCACGCCGCCGCGCGCCATCCATCACGACCATTAAGCCCAGCGCTTAACGGCTACCGGTTGCCATAGACGTGTGCGCAGTTTGATTAAGGTGGAAATATGATGCCACCGGGTAATACTATTCTAGCAATAAGGCAAGAAGAAGTTGTAAATCCAGATTTAAATACAAATATATTAAATCCAAAACATGTTATATGTGTCGAATACGAAAACAAAATTCTATTCTTGGCGCTCTATGAAATTGTAACATTGTTTACACTCAAGTTCTGATGCGATAACAGGTGATCATAAGCTACCAATATATGTCCAAACAAATCCTCGAATCATTTACCTTTGATTTATGAGCACTGCACGTACAAAGTCAAACATGTTATATGTGTCGAATACGAAAACAAAATTCTATTCTTGGCGCTCTATGAAATTGTAACATTGTTTACACTGTCTCTTTCTGCAGCTCTATATATAGTTTCGGACTGAGTACAGTAAACAGATGTAGATTTGAATTATGAGCACTGCACGTGCAAAGTCAAACACAATATCTGTATCGAATACGAAGACAAAATCTATGCTTTAGGCTCATACAACTTCATAAAGTTGTAGCATTATAATAATAAATGATAAATAAATATATAGAACTCTATGACACACGAAAGTTTGTCCCTAAGGTAGAAAACTTAATGCCTGTGATATAGGTAATACACAAATATTTTTTTGAAATATATTAATAAATACTTATGGATAACTCACCCAGACTCGAGACGAGAATTGAACCCACGACCTCTGGAGCGAAAGGCAGGGTCCCGGCCCACTGTGCCAACGGGCCAGTCTACTAGTGTAGTGTGACATTGTATACATTGTCTCTTTCTATAACTCGATGTATATTTTCAATCCAAATACTGTATACAGATGTAGATTTGAATTATGAGCACTGCACGTGCAAAGTCAAACAAGTTATCTGTATCGAATACGAAGACAAAATCTATGCTTGAGGCTCTATGCAATTGTAACATTGTATACATTGTCTCTTTTTGCAGCTCGATGTATAATTTCAGTTCAAGTGCTGTATACAGATGTAGATTTGAATTATGAGCACTGCACGTGCAAAGTCAAACATAACGTAAACTATTATATCACTAAGCAATTCTGCCCATGATATCTAACAGTTGAGCAAATATTGAATAAGCTTGCGTGCTCAGTATAAACACAATGGTCTCGCAAATTCTACTGATGTTGAATCTGGCTTGCAATTTGCTAATGTTTTGTTTACCGTGGTTGAATAATTACTCTGTACCGCAGAATGATTAAATATACGAGTACAATACAAAATGGTTAGCGTTGATTTCACTAATCACTTTATGAATATACGTTATTTAAGTTGTCTTTGATTTTAAAAGGCTCAAACACGATGCTTTGATTCGGTGGCAGTCGTGGAAATTTGGTAAAAATATCTGTATGTTCTTAGATAAATTATAATATAACTAATATGCTGAAGAGTTTGTATGTTTGTGAGCTTGAATGCGGTAATCTGAGGAATTACTGGTGCGATTTGAAAAGTTCTTTGAGTGTTAGATAGCCCATTTATCGGGGAAGGCTATATGTCGCCATGGTAAAATTGAATTTATTTTTTGTACATAATTTTATGCGGAGGAAGTCGCGGGCAAAGCTAATATAATATAACTAACATATAAAGCTGAAGAGTTTGTTTGCTTGAATGCGCTAATCTCAGGAACTACTGGTCCGATTTGAAAAATTATTTCAGTGTTAGATAGCCCATTTATTGAGGAAGCTGTAGACTATATGTAGCATCACGCTAAAGTTGAATGTATTTTTTTTATCTAGTTTTACGCGACCGAAGTCGCGGGCACAGCTAGTAAAATATATTATATACTAGTGGGTCCAAACAGATGTCCTGAGATGTTTATTGTAAGACATTGTATGACATCATTTATTAAAAGATGAAACTACGCGAACAAAAATACTTCAAAGCTTTCATCTGTCATGAGAACTAGGTGAGAAGAATCATTTTCAATTATGTATAATAAAACCATTTAATTTACATGACAGGGAAGCCACGGAGTAAAAGAGTTATGTAAAAATCTATGTATAACTCGCAATCAAGCAAATAAATGAATTTTAATTTTGAATTTGAAGTAAGGTATTGTGACTCTAAAAAAATCTTAAAGGTATCAACGTCATCAACGGCCCTTTCATCTTGTACTGATGATTGTTTAAGGACGCAGTGTACACCTCCGTGGATGGCCGTGCAAACCAATCCTAGATCGGCAGAACCGACCTCAACCAGAGCAGACGAATTAAGAAGGAACAAAACACAAAAACAATAATAATATGTAGTAATTTATTTATTTCAGGTACAGAACACCCACATAATAATTGACAAAAATGTTTTTTTTACTATAAATAGTTATAAACATATATAATTAGTTATTGTTTATACACACAGTGAAGGTGAGTGTTATACAGTGATGTCACGAACTCGTCACGACTAAGTGTCTCTCTGTTAAGAAAATCTTTTTAAAATATAAATGTGTTTCCAATTGTCATAAAACAAAGTGAAATTAGATTATATTAAGCGTTATGTTTTTTCAACTGTCTTTATACCTCCAACGCAAGAAAGGGGTGTACTAAGTTTGACTTCGATGTCTGTCTGAATAGAGGGTATCAGGGGTTACCTAAATTTCGACTTTAATGTTACATAGGTAGAACTTATATATTAGTAATCTTAATATATATTATTACGCAAATAGCTATATTCGCCGATAAATAGTCTATTAGTGAAGAGTCCTAGGTTTGTACGGGAATGTTGTGTGTTATAAAGTTTTAAAGTATTTTTGTTACGAGAGAGTCTTTTGGGTATGTTATAGGTAATGTTTGCGAGGAGTTCCGACATATCCAGGCTTCCATTAATAAGCATGTAAAGAAAGAAACTATCCAACATTTGTCTGCGACTACTAAGGGGATGCATTTATAGGAATATCGCACAAGACTCGAGTAATAAAGAGTACTGTAGTAATCGTGGCTATTTGAATATTAATTTCGTGTTAGAAGCTTGGCTCAACGTGAGATCTTATAATTCCTTGATAGTGAGAGCCATATGATCTCATCTTAACAATATTTTGTATGAAAATATTTTTGGTGGGATGTTTTTAATGTTTTTTCTATATCAAATAGGAAGCAAGCGGTATGATCGAAATTGGCAGCAATTTGATAGCAGTTCTAACAATGCAGATTATGGTATATACATTGTGTTACTATGGCGAAATGTTAAAAGAGGAGGTGAGTGCTTACACACACACATAACTGTAGATACAGTTATGTATGAGAAAGTTTTATGCGACATAAGAAATAAATGAATGTAAAAAAATTAAAAAAAAATTGAGGTAAATGAAAATAATTTCGTATAGAATACTGAATAGTCTTTGGGCCAAATATGTATTATTAAAATGAAACAAATAATGTTGCAAAACTTCTTAAAATTTTCGACCTTTCAAATAGTTTTGTTTAATAAAAATTATAACTGTATATTAATAAGTAGAGCGTGCGTAGTTTGTATAGAAGAGGGTGTGCGAATGCCTATATTTTATTTATAATAAATGCATTATAAATATGTGAAATTATTAAAATAGAACCTCACGCACACCAACATCAATGATTTACACACCAATGCATACATTTAGGTAAGAATATGGTATGCACACAGAGATATAAGAAAAAGGTATGCAAATCTAAAGATTTCTGGCAGAATGTAGAGCAGCCGGCACTCTATATATCGATAACTGGTTATATCTTAATTACGGCTGACATTGCATTGCTTCTAGAGCGAGGGAATAGCGGACGCCGCTTATGCAAACCTCTGGTACGAAGGTGGCACGCGCTATCAAAAGTCCATTATTTTCATTATTATGAGGTAAATAACAAAAATATTAAAAAATATATATGTTCAAGCTCAAAAGAAGCTTTATTTTGAATATAAAAGTTCCTTTAAATAATGAAATATTTGTCTGATTCTGAACAGTTTAATCATCTCAAAGAACCAGTAGGAAATTAGAAGGCTACAGTTATGAAGCACTGTTTTGAAGTATTACCTTATAACTGTATTTGTTTTCACTGCCATAAGTACTTATAGGTGTCTGGGCACTTATGGGTGTCTGGGTACTTAGGGGTGTCTTCTGAAATCAGTGTTGGAAGTGGTAGCTCACTACCAACAATATACTAAGAAGACGTCCCTTTTTAGGCGATCACACTAATAGTTTAAGTTTAACCTAGTTAGTTTGTTAAGTTTCCGCTTGTGATGTCACAAATAAATATCTTTCATTTCATTTCAAATATATTTTTCTAACCCTGACTGTATAACAATTATCTGGGCATTCGCTACCGCTTACAGATACCTGGGTCTATTCCCAATCCTAAGTCAAGTACCTCCTCAAAGAGTTCATATTAAGTTTAGAACTTTTCTTTATTCCTTTCCTAAAACGAGACAAAAAAGTGTAAATATTTAGTAATTTTAAGTTTAATTGACTGAAAATCTTTACAGTTAAGGAAAGCGATCAAAATTATCAAAAGCAACCTTTCAAATAAACAAAGCATTAAAATTCAATAACAATATTCGTTCGGAGAGGTACCGGTCTGTGTACGATCAAAGGGACATAGAAAAAAAAACGTTGCTTTATGCGAATAAATGGAAAGGCGATGGTACGCTTTACGGTCGGCTATAAATAATTTAATAAGACATCTTTTGCGAAGAGTCCTATTTTTTTCTATCATTATATTATCCATTAGCAACGGACAAATTGAAACCTTTTAACAATTCTATTGAGCCGTTTCACAACAACCATAGTTCTAAGTAATTGATAGAATCAGGCGTTACTTTGCGGAAATCCATGACATGCATGAGAAACTAAACTACTTTGCTTTACTTTTAATTTAAGCTTAGTAGGAGGGGAAAAGGGAATATTAGACATACCTAAAAAGTATTCCTAATATTCTTTTAATTAAAAAAAAAATATCTTATATGACAAAATATTTACTTGCAAGCTGTATATTTTTGTGCGAAATTGCAATTTGAAATATCAAATAACACAACGTAGCAATAACACATTGCAATTACTATAATTTTTTTAATACTAAAGATAAATATTAAACAAAATTTTCACGGTTATCTCACTTCATTTTTAAAAGAATATATATTAGGGTTATACTGCTATTCAGTAATTCTCGGTTTACAGAAGAATACGACAACACAATCCCACGTGGATTTACAATATTACTAATTAATATTGTCATATTATTGTGTATGTATTTTTTAGTTTTTAATATATGCTCCATCATCAATTAGTTCGTTACAAGAGAAAATAGTAAGGTACTCACCAATGACCAGCTAATTGGTCAGCCATCACCACATCTTTATTGCTGGGCTTCGTATCAAATCGGTAATAGGAGCCGTTCCATAGCTTGTTCTCGTAAGAGCTACGCGCTTGTTCTAGTAGTTTTGAGAATTCTCTTTCGTCTTCTTCGAAGCCCAATATCTGGGCCATCTGACGGACCGCACTCACGGACGCTACCCAAAGGCCGCCGCAGTATGCGCTAAAATGTTAAATATGTATAAGAAATATGTTTATATCATGTAATTTTTCTTCTTCTTCTTAGTTTCAATGGAAACTAAGTAGAAGAAGAAGAAACAAAACAAAAGGTGCAACGCAGCAACAAAACGTGTTTGCAATGGCAAACACGTTTTGTTGCTGCTCAGAATGTGACCACATTGATCGCCCTATTAGAGACAGATATGAGGTTTTTCCTGTCACCGGGTACAAACAATGCCTCTATTGTGACCTCCCCCCTTCCCCGCGAGGAAACGAACATCTTTTGTTACCAGCCCCGGCCTCCCCACGGAAATGGGAGCTATGAACCCGCGGTCATCTGTTTACATCAGGTTGGGGGACAAAAAGGACATACGATAATTTTGCGCTACATATATAAATAAAGGAGTCCTTAAAACACTGCTTGTAAGGGTCACATTCTTTTGTACAAGTTATATTTTTAAAATATTAGTCTAAGCACTGTTTGTAACATACTATAATATAATCTTTGTTTTTTTAAATTAGCCTGTAATGTCCCACAGCTGGACAAAGGCCATATAGACATGATCTCAATAAAACAAAAAAAAAATTAAAAAACAAATATATATAGAACTGTATGCCACACGGACGTCGACGATATTTTTTGTAGGAATATACGTATAGATAATACACCTAGACTCGAGACCTTCCTTTAGACCGAATCAAACTTCGATACCGCCTAGCTATTGTCGTACCCACTTTTAGCACAAGTTTACAAGGTAGTTTTTTTTTAAACAATATTAATTAATTTAAAGTGTCTAAAATTTTCGTTTCCCTCTTATTAATCTAAAAAGCTTGTTATAAGTGGGTCCGATAATACCGTAGGAACGTTCGTGTATGAACCGGGGATAAGTCAAACCCTTCTACCATTGAGCTACTGAGGTTATATAAAAGAAAAATTCTAAGCGATATAGGTGGGATGATGTACTTTTTCTTATTAACATTTCGCAAGTCAGATACGTATAAGCCACGTGCTAATGCACAATGAGCCACAGACTGCTTTTATAAACTGTTTAATACACTATACTCAAGCGAATTCCCCGCAGCATCTCGCTATTTAACATGAATAAGCAATGTGTGCGCGCCAAAAAGGGAAAAAAAGCGAACGGCAAGGTTTGAACGTTATTTTCTCATATCTAAACGAGTGCAGGAAAAATATACTGAAAGGGCGGAATTATTTCTCGTCACCCCAGAGCGGTGAGCACATTACCTGCCGAAAAACCTTGAACCTTCATTCAGTAGAAATTGCAAATAGAAAGGGCCCTATACATTATTGATGTTGGGTACACTTCTTTTATTAGTGTTCGGGTGGATTTATATTCGGGTGGTTCTTGGAAAGTGTCGGTTCGTTTAGTTTATGTCGCACTATATGAATATATTGTGACTTAAGTTATTGTATACATTGATGATTGACTTCTTCTTCTTCCTAGCGTTATCCCGGTTAAATACCAGGATTCGCTTAGATTGTAGAAGATGTGGCTGTGGGGCGAGTTAAGATAACCGATTGCCATCTGACGTCATGCTCGGATCCCCCACGATTTCTACAACCCTACGACTAATATCACAAAGTGACATTAATCGGGTCCCACGGTTTTACGTGCCTTCCGAAACACGGAGGAGGTCGGATATCAAATATAAACCAGTGTTAGAATGGCTCACCCATCTATCACCCGGTCACGCCGGGTGGTGGCGTGGGCGTGGGCGCCGGCGGTGTCGGCGTGGCGTCCGCGCCCGCACCTAACAACCTCCCAGCCGTAAACCCGCTAGCAGGTGAGTCTCGCGTCTGCCGCAATGAACGCACGATGCATGTGGTGTGTTACGGTTTAAAATGTTACTTGCATCGTTTATGTTAAAGGTAAAACTGCATTTTTAATTTCAAACTACAACTTAAATGCGAAATCGGCGCTCGATGTGCGGACAAAATTATTAAAACTCTCGGTTATTATTTTTTACAATCGTTCGGTTTCTTCAAAAATTGCGTAACGTAATATTTGAACGCCCTCTAAACTGTAAACTAATATGAGCGTATTGTAAGAAGAGTCAAAACGTTATCGCCTTTAAATTTATTTGTTGAACCGCAGTGTCCATATTATATATTTTATGACTGGGTTCTATCACTAATTGCTTTAACTCATCACACTCTTGTGTATTGCATTCATTGTGTTAAAAAATATCACTCATGGAAAATATTTCAGAAATGCATTATACCCATTACACACGTATCGATAAATCGTTGCGATTTAACTGTGCAGTTCGAATTGCGCAATTTTTTCGATACGTGTGTATGTAAGATCGTTGGCGCTTAAACTGCACAGTATTATCATAGCGTTTTGGGATGGCAATCGCTCATTTCGGCAGTTCTTTACGGAGCTTGCTTATTGTGATTTATCCGCACACTTAAATCGCAACCATTTATCGATACGTATGTAACGGCTATTAGTTATATGTATGCGCACCCACAGTAATTTAGATCAATGTATTTCTTCGCTCCGAATTTACTAATCTACCTGAAGTGGGCACTGACTGGTGGGACACTTACGATACTCGAAGACCTGATATTTGATGATCATATATGACGAAAAAAATTTAATAATAATTTAATAAATAAATGTAAATATCAATTAACAGCTACGTGAGATTAAGAGAAAGTTAATTAATTATGTACGGAAAGCATGGACATACTAACATGCACGATGATGGTCTGTTTTCCCTTCACACTTTAATCTTGGCTTAGGACAGCCAAAAATACCTATTTCACTCATTCGAATGACTTTTCTTTTAATAAGTGTAGCCAAAAAATGAACTAAATTATAATTTTCATCGCGTTTAATTCCGACTCACAGCCGTTATTAAATCTTTCTTATAACTGACCAGTTTTTTCCGCTTACCAACTGTTTCTAATAGCAAATTAACCACAGAATGTAAGGCCACACTTTTACAAATTTTTAGGAAATTTGGTCAAAAATGAAGTACCTATTTTTATTACATAATTATAATGAGCAGCGAGTACCGAGTACCCTCCTTAAGTATTCTAAGTGTCTCACCAGTACTCTGTATATTAAGATGAGTGGCTATAGGGTACATATTTTGTCCTTTTTTTTTATCTATTTTTCAAATATTTCATCATACTTTACTTGGTACAACTTATGATGGCCTTATGTATGGTATGAACATATATTTTGACAACAAATTTTAGGGCTTAAATAAATAAATAACAGAATTATTCATATTTGATATTTGTGTGTGCTTTTTCATTGTGTTAATTTAAATAGCTGAGGCCCTAGCGCGAACATTTCGAAGCTTTTTTGTTTTTAATGTTACAAGGAGTAAACAAGCAGGCAGCAGTGCCTACCGACGCCCATGGACATCTGCACAACTAGAAGGCTGGCAGTTGCGTTGCCTCTTATCTGCTCTAACTTGTTGTTTGCCCTCTAATGATATTCCGTCGGGGGAGGCTAACTTTTTTTTCTGTAAAGTTTTCGAATTATGAATGCTACAATAAGGCATTTTGTCACAAAGCAACTAAGGCGATCGCTGTGTTAAAACAAAAAAATAGCCTAGAAGAGGTCATAGCGATCGCTCTGCGATCGCCCGTCCGCTTCTAACATATCCACAACAGAGCTACGATTCGCGCGGAATGAGTGATTTTCCCTTGGGGGAGGTTGACATTCTGCCCTATTTTAGCATTTATAACTCGAAAAAAAAGTCCGCCTCCACCGACGGAACATCACTCATTACAGTGTTTTCTTGTTGTTTACAACAAGTTCGAGAAGAAAAATAAAAATGGCCAAGAGCGTGTCACGCTTATATAGAAGGGTTCCGTATCCGATACGCTATAACCGTATTTGTTAAATAACTTCAAAAGTTGTTGTCCTATTTCGTTCAAAATAATTTTCTAAATGAGTTTTTAACATGTTCTATCAACATGGAAAATTTTAAGTCTACGTCTAATAGTTTGGAAATGCTAGGGGGGCTGAGCATTTCAATGATCATGTAGCGTGGCCGGGGACTTTGTGTAGCTGCGCAAAGTTTTGTAGTCTTCAATGACAAACCTAATCATTTTTGTAATAAAATTTTATCCCTACTATACTTTCGGTTGCCTGGAAGAAATCGCTATTTAGCGATAAGGCACAGCAACAGCTGCAGTGCTTGTTGTTACAAAGACTAAATATAGTGTAATACGTATTCTTGTGGTGTACAATAAAGATTATTCATTCATTCATTCATTCATTCATTCATTTAATCTCACGACTAATATCATTCAGTGACATCAATCGGGAGCCATTGTTTTAAGTGTCTTCCGAAACACGGAACGTAATATTGCGAGATCAAACGTAAGATTAAACAGCGATCATTACTTAAACAAGGAATATTAGCAAACAAGTTAATATATTACATTCATCTGACAGCGTTTGCTGTACGGCTGTAATTAGTGGGATTAAGAGATTTGGCACCGATTACAATTTGCTAATTAGTTTTCTAATTAGTCGATAACACGTCAATAAAGTTAAAACGTTGTTATTCTAAAGTTTTTTGCAAGAAATTAACATTTTCGGAAGTAGAGATAAAAAGAAGAGAGATTTTTTTCGAAAGATGGTATAAGATATTAACAAAAATAATATGTTATTGAACGGATAGTAAAAATGAAACCGAGAGCGTGTCAAAACACGTTTATATAGTGGTTACGGCACCACGCTATATTAAGTATGTATGAATCTGTGACTATGTGCCACGCTGCTTTTTGTAGACGCAAAACCTGTTAGTTTTTGGCAGCTGTACATTACGATCGCGTTATCTCGATGTGCATCAACATTGGCCTGTCATAGTTAACAGCTGGACATAAGCATTCTTAAAATCGCACCAATTCACCGGGTCTTTGGCCTGTGATACATTCACATTCTGCCAGCGACCTTACGCTAGTCGTCACTCTACCTAGCAGAAGGGCATCCCACTAGCTATGCCCGACTTCGACATGCAAATTCATTTAATTTTTCTCTGCAAATGTATTTTCATTAACAAACACAGCTGTTGAAATTCATCTAGATCGACTTGCGTTCGCTACGTTTTGGGAAATGTACTATCGCAAAATTAAATAGTCAACATTCTCCGAATCGAAATGTTTCGCTCGGAAATATTTTACAATTATTAATGACATTAAAATGAAGAGAACCTCACGGGAAATCTTACTGGGACTGCGAATTTTGTAATAATTTATGCATATGCATATGTATATAAATAACATTGAAAAGTAAGTCTGTAATTTTGAAATAATGTTTGCGTTCTGGGTCTGGAAGGGAAATTCATCGAATTTATATATTAATACGTGAAGCGAAAACTTATGGTTCCATTTTACGAAAATTGCGAAGACGTACAGACGTGTATCATATGCAATAAATCGTTATAATATGCAATATTAATATATTAAATTCTTGAAATAAAACCACACGCACACAAATGTCATACGTTTTATACACACATGTATTGCATGATCTCAAAGCATAATCGTGACAGCCGTATGTTATATTAATTGTTAATTATATGAATTGACATTTTTTTTATGTGACTAGAACAATATATGTCGTTGTACATAAAAAGGTTTGTGGGTGAATTTCGACCAGCCACCTATTCTAGTACTAGTAAATTCGCTTCTGTCTTACACTTTTAAAGGAAAGCATTCGATTATTGCAGTTTACCTTTATTCTAAGTGACTGCAGATATTAATGAACAAGTGCCCTACCAGAAGGTACCTAGATCCCGTTTTATTTTCTTCTTCTCAGGTAAATTAGTTAGGGAACGAAAAACAATTTGCTTCAGACCACAAAAAGTCTGGTCCGGTGGTTGACTCAACGTTGCGAACTTTTATGACGTCATAAACACAAGATGAAAGTATGTATAAGATAAGGCCTTAATAAACTAAAAACGCTTTTTTGTTATACACCATTATGTTTGTCAGACCTGGAAGAAAAAATCATATCATTCGTCCATTAATAGTAATCTATACTAATATATAAAGTTAAAGAGTTTGTTTGTTTGTTTACTTGAACGCGCTAGATCTTGAACTACGGGTCCCATATGAAAATTCTTTCAGTGTTTGATAGCCCATTTGTCGTGGAAGGCTATAGGATGTATATGATCACACTAAAATTTTTCACCTTATTTTACGTGAACGAAGTGGCGGGTAACAACTAGTATATTATATTCCTCTATTAACTAACAGCATATTTTAGTGCTGGTTATATCCCTATACTGTTAGTCTATTTATTGAAGTACTTCGAATAGATCAAAGTCTAAGCATAAACTATAAAAACGAAACACCTACTAAGGACGATGAGAGGAAATCAGCCGTGGCGATTGGGTTTTTATCATAGCTGGGTTATTAAGTGACAGACGTTAATGCAAATTTATATTATTTATCTTCAAACTTAGTAGCCAAGTCAGTTACCTATCCTAAATTTTAATATGAATTGTTTGGACACGTAACCGGTTACGTCGCTATGGCGTCTCGGTGAGGTAGGACTCTAATAGGGAGAGGAGAATAAAAAGTTAGATATCAATAGTGATAATGAAGGTACCGTCAGTTGCTACATATTTATTATAGGTGCTTATATCCCTGTTTCATTAAAAAGTAATGCTATGCTTCTTTTAATGACAACAAACTGAACAGACAGCCGGTATTGTCGCGAGACTATAAAAGCACTGCAAGAGAGAATTCAAAATTAAGAAAAAAATCTATTTCGAGGTGCAGAACAAAGACGGTTCAGTCAGACCTTGACATCAGAACACATTGTTTTTTTTTTTTCATTAACAAGGGAGGCAGGGAGAACATTTCATCTCGCACGTAAATAAAAAGTGGCCAAGAGCGTGTGAAGACACGCTTATATAGACGGGTTCCGTATCTAATACCCGATAAAGTTAGTCGTTAAATAAGTATAAAAGGTTTGTAGTACGATTTTGCTCAAAATATTTTCATTACCGAATTTTTTTAATATGTCCTATAAAAAATTGCAAGCACCTATGTACATATATATATAGTTTGGAATTCTTAGGGGCGGACCGGGTCACCTTGCGAGCGGACAGACGGGTGGACTGAGTGAATTTATAAAGGTTTCTTGTAGGCCTTCTTCTTTCTTGTTTCCTCACTGCTGAGGATCGTGACCACACATGATTAGCATCCATCGTTGCGGTTGCGATCAATGCCGGAGTGGACCGCACAGTGTATACTGCCGCCTAATGCCGTCTTGATGGTGTCAGACAAACGTAGGCGCTCTCCCCTGAGAATAATTGCAGACAATTTTTCCAACAATTATCCTTTTATTGTAGGACTACGGAACCCTAAAAATCGTAGCGTGGCTCTCGAGAACTATTTGCGTTACTAGTACGAGTACGTTATTGATGTGTTACGTGATTTCGATGATGTAAGTTTTGCTCCGGATATTTTTTAGTCTCTTAAATATTTGTCAAACAACCTTTTATTATTGTCGTTGATGCGAGTTATATTAAATTTACGTCACGTTCAAGTCCGAACAGACCACATCAGTGGTGAATAAACAACAATATTAAAAATTCTTCGAGGTATGCCTAAGGCCTCATTCGCACGAGAGTTTTTTTTATCTTGCGTTAAAAAAGCGGTCAAACACAACATATAAATTTCTAAGTTTATGTTCACACGGCAAAGCTTTTATAACGCAACGCTTATTTGTCGAGCAATGTTCTAATTATCAACGCTATATATATTTGTATACGGTATATTTCCCTATCGACGACGCTAAAAAAGCGCCAACGCTGGTATTTAACGCAACGCTCTTTAAACTCTCGAGCAAAAGCTAACACTTGAATAAATTCTTAGGAATGTTCAAATTCACTATTACTTGGAAATATACCGGAAATATAATATGGTTTTAAAAACAAAAATCCCAACACAAACATTTTAATTTAAAACGTTGCCATGGCGAAACCATATAGCTCGCACTGTCTCTAAGCTATCACATCTCTTTTAGAGCTACGCTTGTAACTCTACACGCCTTTATTCTACACGTCTTAACTTCACTTTGCTTGCTTCGTTGTGGGGGTCACTACCGTGACCCCATACCCTTTATAAAATTTCTTTATCATTATATTCTTATTAAAAAAAGAAGTGCCACTTAGGCACGAAATCACTTCTTAGAAATGAAGAGGAAAACGCCTTGTTGAGAAAAATTGCTTGATTAGATAATTTTTACACGAGGGCTATTATAAACACTTTCCGATAAATACAAAAAAAAAATTGCTATTCCACGGTTTTATAAGTGGCCTGTAGTATATTTCAAATGCTTCTTTGCCACTTTACTTATACGGGTTGACTGGTGAGACAGTTACGATACTCGAGGACATGATATTTGATGGTCATAAATGACGAATAAATTAACATTATATGTAAAATATCAATTAACAGACAGTCAACTAATCATGAGCGGGACGCATGGACATACATACTGGCGTGGACGCACGATGATGGTCCGTTTTCCCTTCACACTTTAGACTTACGACAGGCAAAAATACCTATTTCACTCATTCTAATCACTTACACTGAGTACCCTCCTTAAGTATTCTAAGTGTCTCACCAGTCACCCCTCACAGCTACCGTTATAAGATAATTCAATTATGCATAAACAAGGTCGTTGTTCGAGGAAAAATACACTCATATCCATAGGAAATGTGATTTTTATATGCGGGTTGTATTGTGCATTGTAAGCAATGGGAGAAACAATTCCTTATATCTGTACTGGTACGTTGTTTTATGGAAATCCATCATATTAGAGACCCTTCCGAAACACAGGGGAGGTCGGATATCAAATATAAACCCGTGCTAGAATGGGTCACCAATCTATCACCCGGTCGCAGCCATAACAACTTAACTTAGCGATCGACTCAAATGCCGACCACTGATTAGGCCACGACCTCCTCAAACCTTAAGATAATTTGAATTATAAAATAAAGAAAATTGTAAATTTTTTGTTACATCACATAAAAATGCGGTGGTGTTGTTAAATTAATAGAAATCTTACGAAAAGTATAAATCTTAAAATGACCTGGTACAGTATTACGTGTTGGTACGGAATCCTTAGTACGTGAATCTAAATTGCATTTGCTCGATATAATTTATGTAATTATCTTATTTCGAAATAACGTATTATTAGTAGTAGATTTTTACTCGATATTATGCATATTTTTAGGTGGCCATTACTTATAATGAAACGGCCTAAAGCGCGTCAAGACACGCTCATACAGAAGGGTTCCGTACCTGATAGGCCATAAACGTATTTGTTAAATAACTTCAAAAGTTGTTGTCCGATTTTGTTCAAAATAATTTTTCTAATGAGTTTTTATCATGTTCCATCGACATGGAAAATTTCAAGTCTCTACGTCTAACAGTTTGGAAAAGCTGGGGGAGAACCACCTTACTCAAACGGACGGACGGATGGACAGAGCGAAATTATAAGTGTTCCTTGTAGTACTGCGGAACCCTAAAAATGAAGAAGAGATGAAATTTTGACAGATATGCCTAAATATGATAGTCTTCTTGATCTTCACTTCAATTGAGTAACGGAAATAATTTAAGTACACTTAAGTATAGTAAGTTAGCTAACAATATATTATGTAAAAAATATATTCTATATAAATAATTACTTATATTTTACCACAGCCATTGAAATTGTACAATCGCTTACAATATACATGAAACTGTTTTACCGAAACTATTCATTGGTCTAAATAAAAATGTACCGAATAACAAAGTTGATTATTTTGTGGTTAGACAAACAAATGTAACTGGTGAAACTAAACACCAGCGGTGGCAATTTCGTCGAAACAATGTTTGTCCCTTGGCGATTTATAAGCGATCGACAAAATCAACACGCCGACAAAAAAATTTATTGGCCGACAAAACTATTTTTATTGACACAATTTTGGCCGACACTAAACAATGTCCGGGGCTTTTAATTTTTACGGCAAACTTTATTGTGCTTTCCGAGTTGACCCCAATTATTGTGTTTGTTTGATTGTGTTATGATTAAAGACTTTTTTGGTATGTAGAGTCGACCAAAAAAGCGCTTTACCATTTTGGATGACAGCTCCTAGTTAAAGAAAGGCTGCTTAGGGTTATTTTTAGAAATTAACGTAATGCATAACAAGCAAATATGAGCTGTTTAAATAATTGATGTGCAAACGACATTCGACCTTAGCGTAGCAAACCAATTTCTTGGTCAAATATACAATTTTTAAAGAGGTATATGGGTACATACTTCCAGCCTTAAAAGCTATTACTCCAATTATTCCTGATCAGTTCCTGTTCGATAGTTATGTACGGTTGTGAGATCTGGACCGTTAAAGAACACTCTCACAAAAGACTAGAGGCCTTTGAAATGTAGGGCTACCTGCCAATAAGCTGGATCCAAAAACTAAGGAATGACGAAGTTCTGCGACGCGCTGGTGAAAAGAAGGCCTTAAATGTGTCTGTCAAAAGCAAAAGGAACAGCTACCTGAGTAATGTATACTCAGGCACGATCGATACCGCCTTCTGTGCCTTCTACAGGTGAGAATAATGGGAAAAATAGAGGCAAAAGATGGCGTCGATAGACGAAGGAAGTAGTGGCTTAGAAATATCCGAGAATGGACCGGGATACTCAACGTCGCCCAAGTATTTCCTTTGGCCAAAGATTGTGGGAGATGACGGTCGACCTCCAATAGAAGACGTGTTCCTGTTGATCGGTAAGGTCGTTTGAATTATTTGGGGAGAAGGAATTATCTTCTGCGCATGTAAAAGTGTCCAATTACTTTTTCATACTAAATATCAATTATTGTTGGTAATTTTAGCAAAAAAAAGATTGATTATATAAGAACTTGATCAATCCTGCATCCTGCACATTAATGACATTTCAACTATTTTTATTAGCGTTATTCCCGTTTAGTACCAGTTTCCGCTTAGATTGAGACGACCTGACGACTGACGTCGTCACCGGAATCTGCATAATTCCTACAATCTCTTGACTAATATTAGCTCCGAGTGATTTTAATGCGGACCCACTATTTTTTTTTTTTTTTTTTGAGGCGGACTAAGAGCCCCTATCGTTACTGCGACCAGTAAGATCTATTGTAACTGCCTCATTTTATAGCTCATCCTCAAGACCAGCAGAGCACGTGATATTTTAAAACGCTAGGTGATTATTAATACAAGAAGTATCGCACAGTGGCATTCGAGGGATAATTGCTAAATAAATGGTATAATTTTACTATAATGGTATAACATAATATAATTATACTATAATGGTATAATTTTTGGTCACTTTTTCTTAGGTTTTTTATAAATGGCAACAAATCAGAGCAAAATTAAAGTCTATGCTCCTTCTACATTCAGATATTTTTGATGTTTAATATTCAATGCTCATTATTTTTTCATGCTTATGAAATTATTTAGGTCAAGTAGCCAAATGGACGTTAAATTAAATATATATTTTTGATGTATTTATTAGACAAAATTTTCAGTCCTAAAAATTTTTTCTATTTAATTAATACTTAAATAGAAAAAATTATTTACCCGCCACGACTCCCAAGGAACCTATTTCTAAGTCGATTTTTTTTTTAATTAAATTTAATTTTAAATTACTTAGAGACAACATTTTTAGTCTCAAATACTTTTTTTATTTAATTATTTAATTTACCCGCCACAACTCCCAATGAAGCTCATTTCACGTCGATTTTCTTTAATTTAATTTAATTTTGCACGTTGCTCTGTTAGGACGTTTGTAAATATATTTTTCGAAATTATTTTAATTTTATGTCATACCAAATTATATTATTATCAATGCATGTTTATTATATAATGTTAAATTCCAAATGAATGGTTTTATGTATTTCTATAAGTTAATTTAATTTAAAATAGTTTCGAATTTACAATGTTACTAATACTTAATATTATTATTTTATCAATAAATTGGGGAGAAAATTCCCAAAAATCAAACAAAACCTGGAGGTTTAATTCGAATCCTCTAAGTGAATACTAATTCAATTCTTGATTTATGTCTATTATCTATGCCAACTTCACTAAATTTATTTCGCCAATGTCACGTTATCTGACGACAAAACAGAGGTAAGCGAATACTAATATTAAGCGAAATACGTCTTTATCATCATTGACAATGATTTCGATCTTGGAGAGAATTGTATGGCAATATTTCGTAATATACGATACTATGAATGTCGCGCACAGTACCGGTACGTCACGGTACAGTCACGTACAATGAATTAGATTTAATATAAATAAGAGTGTAATTTCTTTACTAATATGAAATAAACGAGCACTTTTGTACTGCTGCATTTTTATTTTTCTCTCATATAATTTACTTAATAATGAGATCCTTAAACAAGGAGAAATTTTCTACTTACATCATAATACCGGAGCCAGACATAGCTCGAAGTGTTTGTACATTTTTGTCCTTGAAGACTACAAAGTTCTACAAAACTTTTGAAGTTACACAAAGTCCCCGGCCACGCTACATGATCATTGAAATGATCATTCAAATGAAGCTATGTTCGGCATAATAACAGGAAATGTTTCGACCTTGATATGTAAATATTGTATAAGTGCATACAAGACTTTACATACTAGAATTTTCTTCTACGTATCTTCTGGCACGTAGCATTATCCTGGTCCAGCAGCAGGGTTCGCTTTTGCAGAAGAACTAGCTGTGGGGCGAGTTAAGGTCTGGCGTCTATCTCTAATTACCGTCTGGCGTAATCCACGGAACCCCCACGATCACACGACGAATATCCCTCTGTGACATTAATCGGGACACACTGTTTAACGTGCCATCAGAGACACAGAGCAGGTAGGTCGGATATTTAAAAAATCTGTGTTACATTAGGTCCCCCATCAATCTTCTGGTTGCGGTAAGAACTGCCTAACCTAGTGATCGACTCAAATGCCGACGACTGATGAAACTACAACCTCCTCTTTCTTCGTTTTCCTCCTCCTCTTTCCTCATTCTAGAGTACTTATAACAACAAAAATATCTAAAAAAAATTTTGGCACCGATTTTTTTATATAAAGAGGGGTAAATGTGCAGACGGCTCGCTTGAATCCAACGGCCATTGATCCACTACCGGAGGGCTTGCAGATGAATTGAGAGCCTTACAGATGTAGTTAAAATGACATACGCGAATTTAATTTTAGCTAAAAATTTTCAAGTCAGTACAAGAATCCTCGAAATTGAACAAAATTATTCAATTCAAAATGCGAACGAAGTCGCATAGAAACAGGTAATAAGTGAAATTTTTTGAAGGTTCATGCTATTAGCAATTATATCGATTTAACTTTGTCATTACCGGTACCAGGTACAACCCATTGATTTCATTAAAGAATTAAGTATCAAAGTGGCGACCTTGAGCTAATTTTTTGTAAAGGAACCTTTTTCTTACCGTATATACTTATAAAAAACTTTAACTCATGTTATATAAGAAACTATAGACCATGTAAGCTACAGCTTGTAATCTGGTTCTGAATGAAGATTTATTTATATATTAAAAAAATATAGCAGCTAGCGGACCTAGCAGACGTTGTCGGTATATACGGTATATATATATAATCAATCGTTGTTCGCGAGTCTCGCTAAATCTCTAAAACGGCTGGACCGATATAAATTCTTTTTGTTTCGGGTCATTCACCTTATTTCAAGAAAGTTTCAAAAGAAAATAAACAAAGGAAAATTCGAAGGATTATTTTAAAATACTAAAAAATACAGAATTGGTAGCTACTTCAGAGACTTCAAATAGACGATCTTCGTACTAGACCTTTCGACGGACGTGCCATTTCAAATTATTATTTGATGAAACATTCGGCCATTGTCACGTTTTATATTAAAAAAAAACATGAAGGAGATTGGTCAATTTACTAATAAGACATGCCTAAATTCGGGCAAGAAATCGTCTACTGTGAATACTAATTTCATTGCAATGCCTTTAATATTGATTATTTATCAACAGTTTTCCTCGATCGAATTAACATATAAAATTTGCAATATCTAATCTATGGTTATTTAACGATTTAGATACTATAAATCCTTGTTTCTAAGTGAACGTGTTTTCAGCTATCAAAAATACTTAAGATCTTGTTTTGGAAATTTGATTATTTATTATTGTTGTTAAGTGAATTTTCTAGTTAAATAAGATAATGTGTCGGCATTAAGTCGGATACACTTAAGAAAAAATTGGTTGGCTCGTTCCGCACTCTAGTTTGCACGCACGGCTAAAGCGGAACGTGACGATGAGTCATGATATTAACTTCGTGCAGCCGGCGTTCATCGATTTATAATACGTTATCACGTCAAGAAGAGCTCAATTAAGTGAAGAAAAAATAAGAGAAAAATAAAATAAAACATCGCCATCGCTTGACAAAGATATTTCTATAATGCCGGAACTAGAATTAGCTCAAACTGTTTGTTTATTTTTGTCCTTGAAGTCTACAAAGTTCTACAAAACCTTGCGCAGTTATACAAAGTGCTCGGTCACTTAATATGATCATAGAAATGATCATTCAAATGAAGCTAAATCTGGCTCCCGAATGAACGCTTCACAGCACACAGACAATGTACTCGTAGCAAGCAAAAAGGCTGTATGTGTGAATCTGTGCCACAAAAGAAGAAAAAGCTGAAAAAAAATGTGCCAGTCTCCGATTTCCCGCCCTTAGCTTGCAGTAATGAAAACTTTCCCGCGCTCTTCAGCGACTCTGGCACAATTTTCGTGACCTTGACCGCTCGAATCTAACCGCAGTTGGCCCGCAGAGCTCGCGTTAGGCAGACGTTGTGAGTGCTCCGGATTCTGGATAACTCGCGGCACAATTTAAATTATGGTGAGTCAATCGATTATCAATTTTAATATAAAATAAATTTCCAATAAATATTAACACTTTGATCACTCGTATATGTTTGAAATATTTGGAAGATACGCTTCGGGAGATGAAAGAAATTTTAGATGAGTTGTATAACGTTACGTCATGACTTCGATGATAATAATAGAGTTCCCTTATTACGATAGGAGTATGATTAGATAAGAGAGTTTGTAAGCTTTCGTTTTATAATTATACACGTTCTCGAAATAAAATATTCACCCGGTCGTTGCCATATTGATTTTTGCAAAATCTTCGCTGCACTTTTACAATTTGACCCGAGTTGTTATAAAATATACGTTCCAAAAGAGTTTTTGTCACGAAAAAC
The DNA here is from genome assembly GCA_024363005.1 of Charaxes varanes. Classification (NCBI taxonomy): domain Eukaryota; kingdom Metazoa; phylum Arthropoda; class Insecta; order Lepidoptera; family Nymphalidae; genus Charaxes; species Charaxes varanes. The sequence goes on from JANCMC010043217.1 coordinate 787,171, forward strand.
TAATTATGTAATGATAAAAGAATTGTGTGGATTGCATTTATACAGACCATTTATGAGACCAATATATTTTCTTATATTAAATCGTTTTTGCCAATATTAAAAAACATAATTAAAGAAGAAAATTATTTTCAATGTTTAAATAAATTTATATACTTTGTCTTTACAATAATTGTATTTCTTTAGTACAAGTTATTAAGTTTTATAAACTTAAAAGCTGAACCGTAGGTACTATATAACGTTGATTCTTCAACCTTTTCTTTGTTCTTGCAATTAAACCTTAAACTGCTCATATAACACTGCTATATATTTAGATTACATGCAATGTATATAATGTGTATATAACAACTGTGTTATTTACATGTGTTTGCTGATGTAGTTTTTCACTAGTTGCACATGCGATGTCGGCCTTTGAGAAATTAGTATTCTATTTTTTCAATGATCGCATCGTTTGGGAAACTGCTGCACAAAAATGTTGCGTGAGGCAAGGAATCACATGTAAATTAAATTGATTTTATTTTTATATTATTAAAAAAGGATAGCTTACGTTACGTACAACGTTAAGATGTGTACGTCTCAAGTAGATTATGAAACAATAGTTTATATTTAAAAAAAAAAAACACTAAACGGTGAAGCGAAATGAAAAAATTTACTCCACCTAATTATCTATCCATCTATCCTTAATAATTGGAAAAAAACATTTACAAAACAGATGATAACATATTATCAGTGAAAATATCCTATGTTTGAATACAGCTGCTTGTTATCGATACCACAATGGACATCCGATCATGATTTTGATTGGACAAAGATTAATATTGTCTAATGTTTTTCATTCTTTACTGATTGTTCATTCTTTACTGTCTGTCCATCTGTCTGTTAAGACCCTTTTTCTCAGGAACGCGTAAAGCTATAAAGTTTAAATTAATATCAAATGTCGAGGTGCGCAGTTGTAAAAAAGCTTAAAGCTGTAAAAAAAAACAACTCTCTAAATTTACGCAATCAAAAGATGGCAGTTTTTGGCAATTTGCCATACATTTGCAAAGGGGAACAAAACCTATTGGGTACTTCCCGTTGACCCAATCATGAACTTTGTCAATTTGTCAAGAAGTTGTTGCCCAAGTAAAGGAAAAAATCCGAAATCTGTAATTTTTTGTTGCAACAGCGTCTGTCTGCCTATCCGTCAAGACCCTCTTTCTCAGCAACGCGTATAGCTAAAAAGTTGAAATTAATACCAAATACCTATTAGGCCTGTGAACCCTTAAAGCTTTGTAAAAATCAACCCTCTAAGTAATCTCAATGAAGAGATATGGCTATTTATGTCTATGTATGTATGTGTATACTTTTACAATCGAAACTAGACGTCAAAAGAAAGTTCGTACTTTCATTTTACACGACTTACATGACCGAAACGTCGAAGATTTCTGATTTCATTCGTCGCTAACAATATTTAACAATAAAGTTGTGTAAAACGCTAGCATTAATGATTCATTTGACGTTCGGTTTCCAACCTTAAAAGTAAGTAAAACTATCGAGAACGTTCATGCTAGGCCCTCTGCAGCCCTAGCACGAACATTTCAAATCGTTCGAAGTCCAAGAGTCGATTATGTATCGACTATGTAGGATGAAGATGTTCGTGCTAGGCCCACAGGAGGCGATGCTTTATCGTGTCAGGCTTAAAATTAATACTAATGCAACCCGTGTTGACACAAAGAAGGGTCAGCTGTGGACCTAGCATGAGTATTTTCATCCTAAATAAAGTAGACTCTTCAACTTCGAACGGTTCGAAATGTTCGTGCTAGGGGCCTGTGATCCTAACATATCGTAGAACTGAAAACTGTAGACTTAAAAGTAAGTCTATTTTTGATCCACCCACGACTCGGGGGGTAGCAACCGTGGGCGTTCCAAAATAAACCTAGCCTGAATTGTGTGTATGGATGTTGAAAAATGGAATTCGTTACTTTATTTCGGGACACAAGTTTATTGCTCTTAAACAGCTTGCGTCTTCAATATTAGTCTGTCCGTTCGTCAGTTTGTACGCTGTCATTTGCGCATCTTCTTCTTCTTAACGATATCCCGGCCCCACAGCCAAATCTAAGTAAACTTTGGTAACGTTTACTTAGATTTGGCTGTGGGGCGAGTTAAGATAGCCGATTGCCGTCTGACGTCATACCCGTAACTCCCAATCTCTACAACCTCACGACTAATATCACTCGGTGACATCAATTGTGTCACTGTTTTACATGCATTTCAAACTACGGAAGAGGTCGGATATCAAATAAAAATCAGTGTTAGAATGGGTCACCCATCTATCACCCGGTCGCAGCAAGAGCTTAACCTAGTGCATGAAATATTTAACTACCTTGAGAAACGTGCTTTGAGGCACATCGGAAATTCAGTGTAGTGCTGTGCTTTGGTGGCGGATTCGGTGGTGCAGCTTTCGGGTTGCAGCATTGCACCGATTTTCACTCGGATTCATTGGCGGATTTAAGCAAAGTAGTTTAGTTTAGTATTTCATGCATGTCATGGATTTCCGCAAAGTAACGCCTGATTCTATCAGTTATTTAACCTAGTGATTGACACAAATACCGACCATTGATTAGGCCACGACCTCCTTCCTTCTGCTCCTTAGAATGTAGTGTAAATGTCGGTCAAGTCTAACACTAAGTCCGTCAAACATGGGGTTTTTTTTTAAATTTTTTTATTATCTTTATTGCACAACTAAAATAAAAAAAAATGTTGCACAAAAGGTGAGCTTAATGCTAAAAGCATTTTCTGCCAGCCTACCTTAGACGTCCAAGAAAAAATTATCGAAATGCCTTTTAGCGAAATCTGTCAATATCCATACTATCGGTATAACACGCTATAGATTTAAAGGGATTACTCGTGAGGTTGTAGAGATTGTGGGGATTTCAGGGATGACGTCAGACGGCCGTCGGTCATCTTAACTCGCCTCACAGCCACATTCTCTGCCATCTAAGCGGACTCTGGTACTAGACCGGGATAAAGCTTGAGGAAGAAGAAGAATAAAGTACTAATATGTATTTTGAAAAAGCTCTCGCTTAAACTGCTCTTATTAAATATTCTGCAAGAATTTTAGACTCGACAGTTCAATGGTAAAAATTAGTAAACCCATTAAGGCGTTTGGTTCAAATACTGTTCTGAATGAGTAAAGGAATATTAGACACTAGTTGTGTAAAATTATGTTGCAAATAAATAAATCAATTTAAGCGTCATGATATATAAGCTATGCCCTTCCTTGATAAGTGGGCTATCTAACACTGAAAGAATTTTTCAAATGGGACCAGTAGTTCTTGAGATTAGCGCGTTCAAGCAAACAAACATACAAACCAACTCTTTAGCTTTATATATTAGATATACAACCAATATTCTAATCCCCAGTAACACGGTACTTATATAACGCATTAATATTATTGTATAATATATATCGATACCTCCCACGTAAATTGTTGTATCCCCAAATTCCCAGCTTCACAGTAGAGCGTTACAAACAACTAATTTCTAATATAACAGTCATTTACATATCATTGTATACAATAATGTAATCGTCATTATTGAAGTTATAAATGACGAATTATTTCAATTTATACGTTTGTAACGCTCTAATGTGAATCTGAGAATTTGGGGTTACAACAATTTACGTGGGAGGTATCGAAATATCTGTCCAGTGACGAATTTCATTGTCTAATTACACAATAATACACCTGAATTTTCTTGTTATCTGCTTCCCTTACCACGTGATCGGGTTAACTGTATATTCTATACCTTTCTACCCTAAAGAAGCTGTGGTGTTCAGAACAAACTACGTGGGAAATCTGGTAGAACGCCAAAGCCAGGTAACAATAACAACCCGGCGCGTTAAGTACTTGTGTTGAGTGTTACAAACGAAAATAGCGCACCAAATAAAAAGTACGTAACACGGTAAAGTGAAAAAAAGAATGGCCATAAATATGGTTTTCCATCAAAGTTCAGCGACCTACCGCGTGCAACTTTAATGCCTATCATAAAACGTCCTCGGCGAGACTGATTAAAGACGCAATACGCGTTTAACGGCTTGGGGAGACGACCGATATATTTTTGTTTATTTTGCCTCACTTGCGTAAATTTCCACACAATTCCAGCTATAATGGTGGAGCCGTTTAATGGCGTTAACTGAACACACCCCCGAAATAACGTTTCATAGATTTATTATCTATAGATCGTTGACACAACGCGTTCTGTAGTTCCCCTCAGTAAACATGTCGTAATACTTTAAAGAGTGTGACCGAAATTTGACACTAATTAATATAACTATAAAAACTGAATTCAGCTCGGAAAATAAGGCATTCTTGGATCCGACCGAGCCACAGACCACAAGCTATTTCTTAAAATTTGTTGCTCTTTTAATACGAAAAGTATATGCATTTTCCTATAAATAATCCACTCTGAAAGAATTTATTAGTAGGAATAGTATAAATTTAATGTACTTCTAGTCAAAAGCTGCATTAACATTTCCCGAGGGCCTGAAAGACTTCGAATCATGAAGACATCATGAACGATAGCACCATTTTATTATGATGTTTATTGGGTCATAATTTTACGGACTGACGCATCTGCACATAAATTATGCAATCTATATTTTTACGGCATTTCTAAATAAAGACGTTTGAATCGAAACATATTTTTAAGGGTAGTTTGATAGATCGTAATATTTTATTGCATAATCAATGTTATGATGTTAATAGTATTCGTTAAAAGCGATATGATTTATGGGCAATGTCTTTATGTAATGGCTGATGTATGGGTGGCGGAGAAATTTCACGCGGCTCGCGATAAAGTTTTATCGCGTCCACACGTTTGTTATTAACAACGGCTTTTCGAAGAGGTGTCGCGTTTAGACCATTTTTCTTTTGGTTTATATATCACACGCTTATTCATAAACTGAACGATTACATTTTAGGTGTAAAGTGAGTTATTGGTACAGGCAGGTGCGTTTCGACGTCCTCTATCGGCCAATCTAAGAATTATTTCGATATATCCAGTCAACACTGAGATATAGCTATTTCTATCTTTTTAACTAAAAACTTATTTTAGGTAAAAATACAAAACAATTACTAAAAATCATTAAAATAACATTTCTGTTAATAATATCGCCTGTTATAGACAAAAATATTTGCCTGTAGGAGCCAGACATAGCTCAAAGTGTTTGTACATTTATCCTTGATGTCCACAAAGCACTACAAAACTTTGTACAGTTACCCAAAGTTTTTGGCCACACTACATTTGAATGATCATTCAAATGAAGCTACATCTGGCTCGGGCATAAGTATAAGTGGAATTAACCAAAGGCTTACTGTACTCTTTCTGCAATTTTTTTAAGAATGTTACTCTGTTCTTTTGTTTATTAACTCTACCACAAGACACAGTAAAAAAAATCATTATAAAAAAACATCAAAAACTTATAAATAAAAAAAAACCTTTATTTCCACAAACTATATATTGTAATAAATTAAATCAGTATTTACCCGCAAACTAAATACAAATTCCCTATATCTTCAGGGCCACCTTAAATTAGAACTATATATTTAAATATATATTTTTTGATGGTACCTGCAGAGGTAGTATATTAGCTGTTGACTATCCGAATAAATAATAAATAAATATTAATACTGGCTCTAAATTTATTGAACAGTTGTCAACCCTATATGTAGGTGAGTGTTTCTGAGTGGCGCGCCGGCGCCTGCGCCAGACGCGCTCAAGTGGTCTGAAAGCGCCGCCGCCGGCCGCGTCTGCGCCGCCCGCCTTGCCCTAGGTCAGACGAACAGGCCCGCCACTTATCGCGTACATTATGCCTTGGACACTTGCCTGCTATGTGTTCCTCATCAAAGGGAACTATGATATTCCATGATTATTTATATTATAACTAAAGTATTACCAGAAGAGCTTGTCGAGTTTTCGCCGATGTACCTAACGGGAAAAACTTATCGCTTTTTATATTCTTAAATGTCATTCAGCGGGCTATTGAAAGAGCTGTGCTCGATATTTCTCTATGGGTGAATTCCGGAACAAAGTCAGTTAGCCAATGAACGAAACTTACCGACATAGCTCTCAAGACTAGCAAGTTGGAGTGACAATGGATTGGTCATATTAGTTGTAGCATTCAAAAAAGATAGAGTAGAAAAGTTTTTGAGTGGAAACCACGTCCTGGCACACGGAATGTAGGGCGCCTACTACTGATGGATGTATATACATATATGTATAATAGCGAACCCAGCAGACGTTGTCCTGCCCAAACGTTGAGATTATTTACTATTTACTACATTCTATTATCCTATAATAATATTCCCGTTCCCGTTCCGTTCCCTTACCCGTTTTCGTATCCGTTCCCGTTAAAAAAGTTTAAATTGTGAAAAGCGCTATGGTTATATAAGAAATAGTTTAACATGGTAGTTAAGTAATTTTAAATTTCAATTTTCTTAATTTATTCTTTTATAAGAACTTTCTCTTGATAATAATAAACACAACGAAAAAAAAGAATTAGTCAAATTAGTCCCGCCGTACTCGCTCGCGTCATAGCCGCACGCGTGCTGATACATGTATATGGAGCGACGAAAAGTGGCGGTTAAAATTTGGCTTAGAGTAGCGCGTGCTTTAGAAGAAGCCTACATCTAGCAGTGGAGTCATAGTGGCTCATATAAGTATGTCGAAGATCTGCCTGCTGGGTTCGATAGTTGAAAATAATAAAAAAAGAAAAGGATTTTAATCAACTATGAATTCTAACAAACACCTTCAAATTCCTAAACATGACTTATTCACGAATTATTGTAAAGCTAGTTGTTAACCGTGACTTAGTCCGTGTAAAATTAGATGTCTGGTGGTGGTGGTGGCTTCATCGATAAATGGGCTATCTAATACTGAAAGAATTTTTTAAATCGGTTCAGTAGTTCCTGAGATAAGCGCGGTCAAGTAAACAAACTCTTCAGCTTCATACATTAGTATAGAATTATAGATAATAATAATATTAATTACAAGAAATACGGAGTTTTTTTTTTACATGGAAAGCTTGAGATTTCTTACAAATTGCAAAGAAATGCGGTACGTTTCAATAATGTAAAAAATTCATAGCGGTACACATACAAAGTTCCCACACATGAAAAAAACTAAAACGCATATGAAGATCTTTTCCCTGCTGCGTTCACCGCGGCTTGGTTCTTAAGACATCGTCATAAGGAATGATTTCATAGACGGTTGTTTGAAGTGGACCAAGCGATGCACGTGGTGTCAAGTGCCTGCACAGGTGTAGTCAATTCACCCACAGCGAGGTCTTCAGTTTTTATTACCACATGATGTTTGCTAGTTGGTGGTTTTGATGCGTTTTTCAAACAGCAGGTTTTGAAGTTTTAGCGCTCTTTAAAGTGTATAACTTTGTCTTCTTCTTCTTCCTAGCGTTATCCCGGTTAAGTACCAGGGTCTGCTTAGATTGCAAAGGATATGGGATGTGAGGCGAGTTAAGATGACTGATTGCCATCTGACATCATCCTCGGAAACCCCACGGTCGGATAACTTGTGAATTTCGGGCTATCCCTTCTATCGTCAAGTTATTTAAGGTTTTAGAGCTCCGTAGTCCCACAAGGAACCCTTGTAGTTTCCCTTTGTCCGTCCGTCTGTCAGCCCGCAAAGTGCCGCCTAGGAAATCATATGGCCTCCCATAGAATTTCCAGAGTATTACATGTAAAGATTTAAAATTTTCCACGTTGACAGGGCATGCCAAAAACTCATTAGGAAAATTGGAGCGAACAACAAATTTCGGTGTTATTTAACCAATACTTTTATCGATCATTAGATACGAAACCCTTCTATATAAGCGTGTCATGACTTTATTTATTTTTTTCTGAAATATAGTACATAACGACGAACTCACGGCTCTGGTGTGTGGAGGCGTTGACCCCACGATGCAGATATAGTGGGCGCCGCTCTCGTCCAGGGTGTAGCAGATGGCCTCGATCATATTTCGGTGGTGGGCGAAGATCAAAAACTTCTGATTGCTCTCCTTTAACTGCTGCCTGATGTATTTACTGTGAAGAAAGCCGTTTTTGGCATTTACTCCTTAGGTATCATCATCATTTCAGACAGGGTATACCAAATTTTGGCCCAAAAGACCTGGGTCAAAAGATGAAACTTTAGGTTCTGAGTAAAGTCTCCTGTACTCAGGACTACCTATTGTATGGGTATCGAGTCAGTCGGAGTACGGAAACAAGCGAGCGGATGAGCATAACAGGAAGGGCTTGCCAAGTTCGGACATGGTAGATGATAGGACACAAGCCGAGCGTGATGGTAGTTTCATGTGCTATTACGGCGGCTGTGTAGGACTGGGCTAACGAGCTGGCCTTAGCCGGATGGAGGGCAAGAGGGGGGGGGGGGATATATCGATATTATACATAGTTTAACTAATTCTAAACCGTCGCAAAATCTAAATTTTCAAGGGTTTTCGGTGTCACTATGAAATCGATCAAAATGCATTTAGTTTAGTTTCGTTTTGTTTTATTACACTTTCAGTATGGTGTCGCAACCTTAATGTCAAAACGTGTTAATTTAATTTTGTTCCTCTAATTCTGCAGGTGTTTATTTAACTGCTAAAATATTGAATATAAACATTGAGATACTAATGTTTTAAACGCTAATCCAATCCGAACATTTTCGATGGCAATTAAGCGACGGCAGCGCTCATGTTACGCTGAGATAAACGGCTATATAAATCAGCAATAAAGCAATATAGCGCTTTTGTCTTGCTAAAGAGCCAATTGGGATTAATGTACTCTTTTAATTTACCTTTATTACCTTTTACCCAATGATATTATGTACAAAAGGAGTCATATTATTGCGTGAGACGGACAAGGTAATGGTACATATTTAATTTATTTACATTACGTTTACAATCCTTATGACCTAAAGGAATAAAATGTTTTAATGACAATGAATTTCTGGTTCTGTCACGGTATGGTTGCCTAATATTTCATTATGTTAAGATAGGCAGTCGTCATATCATTTACATACACACGGAATCACGCACACATATGTATACACACGCGCACACACAAGCACGCGCACACACCCGCACGAGCACACGCCCGCACGTGCACCGGGAGTGTGCGCACACGCATGCAGGCATGCATACGCACACACACATACACACTCAGATACACCATTACATAGAACTATTCTACTTAACATAACACATCTGCGGCTACCCTTAATAAATAACTAACATTGTAAGTTATAAATAAAGAAAATCTATTTTTGGCTTAAGTTAGTATTTGTTATTTTCAGTTTCTTTTGATATTATATGCTGTAGATTTTTGTCTTAGAAATAAAATAAAATTAATAAATAGTTGGCGTTCCGTTTCGAACTCATGTGTTATGATAGACAGATACCATCTCGGGTAGAACTAGTGTTTCTGATCGTATCAGTTTATGATGTATAGATATCATCTCGGGTAAAGTGTATGGAACACTTCTGTAAATGCTACACAAATAAGTCAAACTCGAAGATGGTTAAGTTATCTAGATAGGTATTACTGAAAACTTTATCAAAGTCAGCCCTGACACGCAAGCCACCAATATCGCCAGTCGACAAATTCACAGCTATTTGTCACTTGTCTAGACGGAACTGTCTAGCCTACTCTGTCGTCCTGAGTTACTGTCTATCGGAAATCTTACATCTTGATTAATTCAAACAGTGTCGTTATAACACTGGAAAAAGCGCTTTCTGAAGGCAGTGCGAGTTTTTGTTTGTGTTGTGAAATTCGACGGCCAATAGCTCCTTGATACAATTTTTTTTTTTATATGTTACAAGGTGGCAGACGAGCAGGCAGCAGGCACCGAAGTGCCTACCCGCGCCCATGGACATCTGCACGACCAGAAGGCCAGCAGATGCGCAGCTACACAAAGTCCCCGGCCACACTACATGATCATTGAAATGATCATTCAAATAAAGCTATGTCTGGCTCCGTCATTACAAACACAATGAGTTCATAGTTGTTCCAAACCATAGATTAATTATAATATCTATAATTCTATAATAACTCAATGTTCCATACTCCTTTAAAACTTAAGTCTAGTAAATTATTTGGGGTACACTTAAATTTCGTATGCACCTTGCACATTTTAAGTGCACCCAGATGTAGGTACTAGACCGGGAGAGCGCTTTAAAGAAGATTTTATTCCTCAGTAATGCTCAGTGTGAATTACGTCTAAGACCGTACGTAAAGTGCTGTGTATATTTACGTATCGCATGATTGCATGCCGGTTACTGATTACGTTGCGTAACTGATGACGTCATCTAATTGGTTACGTCATAACCGCGCCCCTGACTCGTAAGGAGGTCATTGTTACGATATTACACCAAGGTTGTTGCTATTCCTGATAATGAGCGTTGCTCTAGCTTATACTACAGATGCTAATGTGAGTTTGTTGATTAAGTGTAGATGTTACGCCTTTTCTCCTATATCTATCAATAGGTGTTTACCGTGACTTAGTTCGCGTAAATTTGCGAGAAACCATAGACCTCCTCAATCTGAAACTCTATGAAAACCATTCTTCGCGGTTGTCTTACTATAAACTACTTACTTGCCAAATTTTATCGTTGTCCCGCAGCTTTCGAGATTTAGTGTTTACCTTTCGCTTTTAAAGATATAGAAATCTTTTTAATTGATTACGTCATCACCAGCTTAGCCCTGACTTGAAATAAGGTCATTGCCAGGCCGTATTACTTCAAGGTTGCTGCTACTCTACATTGGTATGCGTTAGTCTGACAAATGCGAATGTGTTTGTGTGTTACGCTTTTGCTCTTTAACAACTCATACGATTATCATGAAATGTTGCATTTGCCAGGAGTTCAGCTTTTGATATTATTATACCAGAGCCAGATATAGCTCAAAGTGTGTGTACATTTTAAACCTTGAAGTATACAAAGTTCTACAAAACTTTGTGAAATTACACAAGTCCCCGGTCACACTATATAATCATTGAAATGATCATTCAAATGAAGCTACGTCTGGCTCCACCATTACAAACATTGTCTAGAAAACTTCACACATATGGTGTTAAGAACTAAACACAGATCAACCAAGAGTCTCTGGTATTAAATTAAAAAAGAGTGCTATACTCTTTGGTGATTCACCGGGCATATAATTCACCGGCCCCTCCAGTGCATACACACTCTTTTTCCACGAATTCAAAAAGAAGTCGCAAGTCGAAACAACAGCCATAACAACCATCATCAAGGTATACAGACTGCAGGTGTCTTGACCCAGCAGAGGATCAAGACACTCAAACATCCTTCAAGACACTACAGTCTATTTCATCATCAAAAACCATAACCAACCGGAAATGACTAGACTTGACTTTCTGTTTCTTTCTCTTTCTGGAAGTTTTCTCTTCCGGACCCAACAGAGGCAGTAAAAAATATTGAGCCCGATCATAGTTCGTTCTTTTTCAAGAATATTCAAATATATTATGTTGCCTGTACATTCTCCTTGAGTGAAGACAGTGAGGGTACACTCGCGCTCATCTCTCGGCCTCCTGCGCGAGGGCTCTCAACGAGATATCGCGAAAGTATTTGCACGATAATATATAGGTGCCTTTAGAATCTATGACATATATGACAATCCCATCAAAGCGAATGATTTTTATAGATGAAACTTTAATAGCGTTTACAGGAACATTGCAATTTTACTTATTTATATAGGTAATACTATTATAAATAAAGCCTATATAATTACCTATATAAATAATAAATTAATAATCTATTATATAGCTAGGTACCCTGCTTAATTTAACTGAGTCAACTATTTTATAGGGAAAATTTACTTGGAGATTCCTCTCGTGACAGGTACATACAGATACAGGATATTAAGAAAGGGTATGTGGAAAGCCCATTAGCAAAAACATATGGAGGTAATTTCCAGTTTATTGGGACCGGTTTATGGGAGGTCAGTCTCTGGGATTCCCTGAATTAATTAAGATCAGTTCAAAATGTGATATTTTGAGCTTGTCAAATAGCTTAGAATCAAAATGGTACATATAAATAATCAAACTTCTCTGAAAATTAAATACATTTAAGTGAACTTAGGGCACTCTCCTAATCGCTCACCGTCTGACAAAAAATTGTTTATTAGGATACGACATTCCGGCGGCCATGAGATAGGCCGAAGACCGAGTAACTTGGAAGGCATGATGTGGCCAATTTTACGATATGGTCACGATATATACATATATATTAACACGAACGAGAGAACATCAGAGAACTGATTCTCGACTCCCCGATTATGAAAGAGCTCGTCGGCTTTTTCTTGTGAAATGTACAAATTTTTTTTTGGCATTTTTCAATCTGTATACTGTATAATATCATTTTTAATATCTGTCCCTATGGAATTTTAAATCAGATACATATTTCTTCAATATTCTTACATCAAAGCGCAATGTAAATAAAACTTCAAAGTACATAAAAGGGTATCGCGGCGCGGGTCGTTGACTCGTTTTGAGCGTCAACATTTTGTTGACGATTGCTTCCCAATGTTCACAATACATTACGCTTGAGATGGGAATGGCAATAACTGGCCAATAAACTTAGTCTTTGAATAAAAACTCAGCAATAAGCTTAGTTTCTGACTGATAACTCACAAATAAACTTAGTCTTTGACTAATAACTCACCAATAAACTTAGTCTTTGACTAATAACTCACAAATAAACTTAGTTTTTGACTAATAACTCACCAATAAACTAAGTATCTGACTGATAACTCACCAGTAAACTTAGTCTCCGACTGATAACTCACAAATAAACTTAGTCTTTGACTAATAACTCACCAATAACTGCAGCAATTATGGCTCCAGTGCTCACACCAACTATGTAGTCAAACATTTCCTCCACCCGTCTGCCCGTCAGACGTTCCAGGTGCCTCAGGATCTCTATGGCTATAATTCCACGTATACCACCGCCATCTATTGATAGAATGTTGGGTCCGCGACTTTTTGTAGGACCAGTATAGCCCATCAGAGCGAGAGCCTGAAATTTAAAAGAAATATATATATATATATTTATGAGACTAACTCTTTCCCATGATTTCGTCCGCGTAAAATTGCTAGTGCCCCTATGAGACCTCCATACTATGACTTTATCGAAAAATCTTATGCCAGGCTTATAATAGCTTTTATCATTCCTTTTGATAGAGTTTTGAATGCATGCAAGATAATGCACCGTCTATTTATTTATTTATTTTTTAATTTTATTATTAACTTACGAGCCTCAATAGCTCAAATAGTAAAGTTCAAACACCACCGCCGTTGGGGTATTGAAGCACCACTCCTAATACAAGCTTTTAATTTAAGCTTAGTAGGAGGGGATAAGGGGAATATTAGACGTACCCAAAAAGTATTTCTATTATTGATTAAAAAAAAGTTATCACTCAAACTATTTCGTGTCGTCTAATGGCCCCGGGCATGCAGTAAGACTATTAAAGGGCCGTTGTCACATTTTTAGTATCAAGTGACTTTTGTAATAGTGCTTTTCATAATAATAATTCCTATTCATGTGTAGGTGAAACATTTTGCACGATAATCAGGGTATTTTTCGCGACCCATTTATAAATGTCTAATAGACCGGACGTTAGCTCTATGATAACGCATATAAATATATACAGGATTATATGACAGACGGACGTCTGTTCCTAAGGTAGACAACTTAATGCCCGTGCTATAGGTAACAGACGCCTGTTATACACAAATATACATTGACATTGATATGAATACAATATCAATGTCAAAAGTCCAGACTCAATTTTACCAAAGAGCCATGGAACGCAGCATAATAGGTGTAAAAAAACTGATCGAGTTCGCATCACCACCCTGCGTTTTCATCACTGGAGTAGTGGATGTAGGGAACAAGTCTGAAGCAAATCTGAAGTGGGAATGGGCTGAGCATGTAGCTCGAATGGACTGAAAGGTGGGCCAAGATTGGGAATTCCTGGATGGCCACCACTGGCCGCCCTGCAGACTGAGAAAGAGGTGGCGCGATGATTTCGATGCCTTCGCGGGGAAGTTGTGGATGACATTGGCTCAAGAAAGAGGAAAATGGACCGAGAAGGGGGAGGCCTTTGCTAATTAAAAAAAAAAAGATATAAACTAGTGTTCCTTTCAGATTCAGGTATTTATCAAAATATTAAAAATGTTCATTAATTAATCGTTAAACTCTTATTAAATAAGTTCATATTATTGATAAATGATATTACCTAAAATACATATTGTTTAATATGTCAGGTAATTCATTATATGCCTTTATACACAAACCATAACTATTCTTCATATACTATAATGTTGTTTTAACATATGGAAGAGCTAGTCAGTGTAGTCATACTGACCTCGTATGTACTCATATATACCATCACTTGACGTGACAGCATTGCCGCCACTTCACGCTGATCTTATGTGAGAAACAGGTACTGGTACCCGGCCGCGTCAGCCCAATTCGGCTACAAGCATGGCGCTACCTCTATTTAGAAAGACAGGAGTAAGGAAAAGGGATGGAGTAAAGGGATATAAAAGTAGGACGTGCAAACGAGCAAGCAGCAGGCTACTATGTGCCTACCGACGCCCATGGAGACCTGCACGACCAGAAAGCTAGCAACCACACGACTAAGCCCCTAAAACGGTCGACATGATGTGTGTTTATTGTTAGAGGTCATTGTATTGGGCTGTGCTCGCACAATCGTAAACTATTTAACGAGCAATCGAATTGGAGCGTTGCATGTAATTCGAATCACAGTGGAAATTACATAATTTACATAGTGTCGATTAATTTATTCACATACATACTTATGAATAAAAGTGAATTTAAAGTGAATATGAGTGAAATTGAAGTTTTCTTTTTTAACTTTTCTTCTTCCTAGCGTTGTCCCGGTTAAGTATCAGGGACCTCTTAAATTGCAAAGGCTTTCACTGCTTGAAGTTTTCTTCTTTAACACCAAATTTATTTTTTTTACTATTACATAATATGTACGACGCTTAGAAGGCATTAATTTCTAGTTTTGTCTTTCTGTCCTGTCTATTAATTTCATCACTTACTAATCAGGTCCGATTGTAAAGGACTTTCTTTGTAAGATATTATTTTAGTATAAAGTAGAGTTTGTACAACCTGTCCCCCGGTTAGCGCGTGGTTCCCAGTGAAAATTAACAAATTACAGAGTATAATTTTCTGGCTCTGATGGCTGATATATAACCCTTAAAATCAACGGAGCTTTGTTCATTCAATTAAAAGAGCACTAGCGAACACTAGAGAGTCACTTTGATGTCCTACAAATATAGCTCACCCTATCAAATTCTACAAAGACCGATGTTAAGTCGGCAACGTCCAAGAGATTTACTAACGAAGCGACCCTAACTAACTAGCTACGAGTAGAAATCGAGTAAATAGACCACCTATCAACTTAAAGTCTTTCATTCCTTCACCTAGTCAAGCCTTAATGACGTATAAACTAATACTAAAGGTTATGCGCTGTAATTCAAATAAACATGACTACAATATGGGATATTAATTCAAGCTTAAATCACAACATCCGAAGCGGCAGGACAAGTTGCGAGCAATTCATTAAAATGGTCAAAGTGTCTGATCTGCTTGATATATGGTGGACGGGATTGTGTTTCATCACAGGATCCGAGGGATAGGCTGAGGCGATTTAGTTATTCAAATTCAAATTTCTGAATCAACATAGCAGAATGGGGACGAGCAGTGTTCGACATAGGCCTCCTCCCTGGAAAGCTAATTTTGTACCGTTAGTTGTAATCAGCGACTTCCTGAAATCCAGTTTAGATTGTTAGGCCACCTGGTAAGAGTATGCCCCGCCTTTCGCTTTCCCGTAATTTTGAAATGCTTTATAGATTAGATTGAACAAGATCTTAGAAATCATTCAGGAATTTTCGACTCTGCTGAAGTGTCACTAAGGAAATCGTTGGATACCAATTAAAAAATTAAATATGTATAATTATGTTTGGCATATCAACTGTAGTTTGTTACAAATGTTTCTTGTAGATGCTTCTTCTTTTACTGATGCACCTTGCATTATAAGTAATTATGCTGTTTGAGATGTGCATTCGAAGAAAATCCTTTACAAATCGAACAATTTTGGATCGTCAGATATTGAGGTGGTATGGGTGGAATTTTGAATTCCTATGCAATTTTATTTCTCAATAATATACATTAATAAATATTATATAGTCACCTTTAGGAGGATCCTAAAAAAACTTATAGTAAATGTTTTTATAAAGTACCTTGCGCCTGTAAAAGCAAAAATCATAAAAAAACCGCTATTGCTTGTAACTTGCAAAGGTTCCGCTGTAGTGATTTGTTCGAAACGCCACGTGGCCGTTCGAATCACTCAACTCCGTTAATTATTAAAGGCAATTAATGCAAAGTTTGCGTACGATATTTTATTACGCGCCTTGTTTGTTTTGACATGAACGATAAACACCTCGCTCCAATAACTCATGAAAACGCACTGTTAATTGACAACCTTTAAATTGGATTTTACTTTGTAGGAGGAGGGGCCAAAGTAAATTTATAGAAACCAGTATAAATTCAGTGTCAGTAAAATGTAGTAATAATCTTATTTGTTGATGTAATTTAGCTGTCGATGTAAAGTGCTAATTCGGGATAAAACACGACTAGAGTTAACCCCAGTTTAAATTATTGCATTATAGCTGGATTAAATTGAATTAATGATTTATTTTGTTTTCACAAATCAATAATTCCGTTTCGCAATGATTAAAAAACCAACAGATTCATTCATATAAATGAAATGCACGTGTGTAAAGACGAAATTATTGTTTTTTACACAAAAAGGTATATTAATAATGTTTTACAATATGTCTTGTCCAGGGATTGGATCTTATTTTTATCTGGCCAATAACTGTTTAGATCCACTACGGGTAAGTTTAAAAATTTTAAGTTTAAATGACGGGCTATGCTTGCTATTCTTTTGTTCCACAGCCGAATTGGGCCGGCCGCCTAAGTTTGAGCAATTAATGTGGCTACATTTTGGACTTTTAAAAATATGCCATTGCCACAATGCCAAAAAAAAAGACTGCCATTGAAACGAAAAAAAGCAGAATGTATTTAGGTATTAATATACTTATAAGAACTATATTAAGTAAGGCCTTAACAATTTGTCTTTATTTTTAGAAGATGCAGATATGTTTGCTCTCTGGAAATTAATAATTGGGAGCTTCTAATTCTAATTAACTTAAGTATACTTTAGTTTTTTTTTTCATTGAAGTTTAATTATGGTGTTGCAAATTAATATTAAAACATGTTAACTCAATTGTTGTTTTATGTTTAATTATTATTTGTTTAAAATAAAACTAACTATTTTAGATCCTGCCTTTTAAAATGTTCCGCAAATTCTGCCGGTGTGTGTATATTAAAAATATAGCTATAATATTATTTATTGCCTACATATTACAGAATGGTATATTGTTAAAATGATACGATACTCGGACAAATCGTTACTCAGAATGACAGCACACATTCTGCCTCGATACGAATCTCGGATGCCAATTTGTAGGCTACACGGCGGCTATTTTTATCCTACGGATAAAGCGTTGCTCCGGGCAGGTGATTTACGGATACATGTACATTTCACGGATACTTGGTTGAATATATTTTTCTTTTTTTATGATTGCTATATATTATACAAATATTTTTGGATATAATGTGTGTAGTAACTTTTAATTTAACCTTTATAATATGTACATTAAATAGTTAAGTTAAAAAATCTTACTTAAATCTGAAAAATCGAAAGTACATTCCCTATTTGATAATATTATAGAAAACTACACAAAGATAAAATATCCCTTAAACTACGTATACTTACCTTCTACACTCCCGTGTTCACGTAAAATATTCCTTTTACCTAACCTAACACATTGAACACGTAAATAAATATTGCAAAGAAACATATTCTGGACAGTTTCACAATATTATGAAAACAGGCCGACACAACAAAGTAAAACGAAACAACATTAATCAAGAAGTACAAAGAGGGAACTAAAGACGTGCATGCTAAGACTGTGCATGTGAAGCAGTCATGCTATGCGAGTGCACGGATACATACGCTCTGTCGAGTTGGGCAGCCTCCGACTCCTTGAATCTGCAAGCAATTAAAACAATATGGAAAAGAAAGATAGATAGACTTAGGACACCTAAGCGGTTCACTTCGCTTCAGTGTAGCCAACTTGTAAATATTCTCCCCAAAATATGGGAAAACTGTCACTTGCACTTCAGGTAATTGCAAATATATTGCTTAAAGGCTCGTTTTTATCATACTTGAAAAAGGAATAAGGAAATACGATCATCCTCTGAATTTGAGTTTATCCCATCTAATTCTCATGTTATTCCATAATATACTGTCTACATTATCTATCTTGCGAATAATATCTTAAATAATTGGGACTCCTATAATCTGGAAACTGTTTAAACTGTAGCCATTTTAAAGCCAGTTTGTTACTGAACAGAAAAATATACATAAATGGAATATTAAAATCCATATAGTTTTATGTAAATAAAACATTTTATCTAAAACTTTATTCTTAACTTTTTGGGAGAATTTTAAAAATTGTAACGTTGGCTACACTGGGGAGAGCTTACAAAAATGCGGGAGTTTGTGTAACACCGAGTAGTTTGTGCTAGTTTGTGTAGTGGTAGGCTTAAGTTGTGGTGGCAATAGCATGGCATATATATTTAAAAAAAAACTAAGAAGATTTCCTGGGCACCAAATACACAAAAAAACCTATTTTATATTTCGGAAAAAACATAATCGTCTCGTATATAGATAGCTTGTACACATTTTTCTTGGTTATTCTCACAGATTACTTCTTTGGAATATCAAAAATTAAATAAAACATATTTGCCATTAATAGCACAACTCGACAAAACTTCCATAGAAAATGAACATACAGTTTATCTTTTTTTGTTGAAATAAATTTTTTTCAACATTAACATTAAGCGCATAAAGTTATACACAATATTATCAACATTTTTTTTTATATAGGCTTCAATTTTGTTATGTATTTAATTTATCAGAAATCTAAACATATTCAGGAGTAAAGGGTCATTCGTATCGAGTTTCAATTGACTTTTTCAATAAAATCATTTAAATCTAAAACCTGTCTTTCTATCTTCAACTATGTAATCAAAATCATTTAGGAAATTGCAAGGCGTATACAATATTTTAGAAAATCTTCTTGCAACTTGCGTTATCCCGGTCTAGTACCTGGGTCCGCTTAAATTACAGAGGATGTGGGAACAGACATGTCAGTCTTACAACACCCCTCTTGCTAAGGGGGTTAAAAAATAAATAACAAATTAAACAGCGTCGCGTTGCGACAATACCCCAACGGTGGTGGGGCTTGAACCGGGTACCTTGCGGATTTCAGTCCATACCTTATACCGTTGAGCTATTGAGACTCAAATTGATTCATGAGGATTTCGTCTCCAGGGGGAGGATCTTCTTTTTTCTTTATCCAGTAACTGGTTAGATTCACCACGTGTACGCGACCCCGGACCCTAGCTGCTACTGTCACTCCCCCAACATCGACCGTGACAGTAATATCCGCATCCTTCCTCTCCTTTCATCTGCCTTTATATCATTTTACTCCATCCCTTTCCTTTACTCTTGTTTATCTAATTATAGGTAGCACCATGCTTGCAGTCCTTTTAGGCAGCCGATTTGAGCCGGCGCGTTCGGCTACCAGTACCTCTTTCCCACATAAGATCGACGTGAAGTGGCGGCAACGCTGTCACGTTAAGTGATGGTATTGCTGTCGCATTTCGTTCGGTTTGTGTGACTTCGAGGTAGCCTAATATCGTCATTAAAGGCCGGAAACACATATGCAATCCTCCTGGTGGTGCAGATATCCATGGGCGCAGTGATAGGTTATAGAATAGGTAGCTCGTTTGTCCTTTGTAACATAAAAAAAATGAATATTAAAATTTAGTCATATCAAAATAGAACATTAAACAATGCAACATTAATACATATTACGGCTTTCATCGTAACAAGAGGCAATATTGCAAGTCGAATGCTGAGCTCGTTGAGGCCTCTCGAAGAGATTTATCTGCCAATAATATCAAAACATATTTCTCAATACAAAACTCTTGAGACGATTGTTCTGTATAAGCTGAATAAAATGCGTTGTTGTTCGAACAGAGGTCATTAGATGTTTAATTCGAGACCCTTTAGTATCAAGCAATACTTATTATAAATGGTTTGTTGCAACAAATGTTGAAGACGTAAGCGTTTTGCTTCATTGTATTAATTAGTGAACAATCTTGTTCGATAAAAAAGCGTAGAGTTGCTTTTGTTTTTGACCGTGTATTTTTAACTAGCTCTGCCCGCAATTTCGTTCGCGTAAAATTAGGTGAAAACATTTAGCGTGATGATATATAGTCTATAGCCTTCTTCGGTAAATGGGCTATCTAAGACTGAAAGGATTTTTCAAATCGAAGCAGTAGTTTCTGAGATTAAGCAAACAAACTACGCGTTTAGGCAAACAAACAAACAAACTTGTCAGCTTTATATATTAGTACAGATATAGATTATATAAGGTGAAGCATAGATTTTATTCTAGTACCAACTTCATGCTTCATTTGCTTTGCTTAACAACTTTTGTGTAGCATTTCTGATGTGATATACGAAGAGTATTTTTGTAAATTTATACATATATATAAAATTGAAGTGTCGCTTTGTAGCGTTTAAAGTATTTTTGTATCATGCTTATAACAAAAAAGAAAGTTAAAATATTTTTTGAAAAACAATAAAACGGCTGGACCGATTTCGATGGAACTCTGCGCAACTGGCAGATAGCTGGTATTGGAAAGAGTAACAAAGTTTTCTACTTTAGTTTTAGAAAATTATTTAGGGTTCCGCACAAAAAGATAAAACCCTTATAAGTCAAGCGGTCGAGGTCGCCTGGTACAGCTAATAATTAATAAAATTAAATAACAGTTGTGTAATAACATAAATAGTCGTAGTAACAGACAACAATGCAGTAACGATTTCTATACGGAACCAAAAGTTCCGCAACATGTAATACTTATTACGAGTGGGTAATACGCAAATGTAGGCAAACTACATCATTGATTGCACACTCGAGGGTCCCGTATTTCAAAGGGTTAGTTTAAATTATCAAACAGAACCCACTTGAGAACTGCAATGACACATGTTGTACTTTGGCCAACGTATTAGAGGACTACGAGTAGTTTTTATATACAAGCTGTGCTTCGTGCGCCTAAAATTAAGTAAAAAATAGATTCAATTTTGAGCGTGATGATATATAGCCTTTCTCGATAAATGGGCTATCTAACACTGAAAGAATTTTTTAAATCTCACCAGTAGGTTCTGAGATTAGCGTGTTCAAGCGAACAAACGAACTGTTCAGCTTTATATGTTAGTATAGATTTAGGACATAAAATAAAATAAAAACTAAGAATAATAGATGTATGCTTTATGTTATCAAAATCGGTACAGCGGATTGGACTTGAAATAATAACAGTCCCTTAGATATATTTACCTAAGTTTATACATAAGTATATAAATTAGAGATTGTACAGGGTTTATTAAAGGTAGCGCTATGCTTGTAGCCGAATTGGGCCGGCGCGTCCGGGTACCAGTACCTCTTCTCACATGAGATCGGCATGAAGTGGCGGCAATGCTGTCACGTCTAGTGATGGTGTTGTTGTCGCGTTTCGTTCGGGCGGCTTGAGCGTTTGAGGTAGCTGGTGGTGCGAGTACTGGAATTAA
Source organism: Charaxes varanes (assembly GCA_024363005.1). Taxonomy (NCBI): domain Eukaryota; kingdom Metazoa; phylum Arthropoda; class Insecta; order Lepidoptera; family Nymphalidae; genus Charaxes; species Charaxes varanes. The sequence continues at coordinate 809,019 of JANCMC010043217.1, forward strand.
AACAGCAGGATTTTTTTATTATAACATGGGGCAAACAAGCAGGCGGTACTCCTAAGTGACTACCTACGCCCATGGACAACTGCAACACCAGAGATCTCCATACGGTCTGTTCCGCTTCGAAATGGATGGTACATGCTTTTATATTTTACGTCACACATTAAATAGCTGTATGCCTAGCATTACAGGCTAGATAGATTAAATAGCCTATTAATATATGGAGGAGGCCTATGTCCAGCAGTGGAAGTCAGCGGGATGAAGGAAGGAAGGAGGGAAGATTAAATAGCGGGACGGATATGACCAATCGCCAATCCAAGTCCTTACGAATCTTTACAACGAAATAAATAACGACGACCTGCAGATATCTCCATCTTAACAGATATCTCTAAAGATATCAACGACATTTGGTCCAAGTTTCGAAAAAAGTTAGCAATATTCTTATATGATTAGCCACTTTCATTGTTTGTTTCCTTCCAAATTTCACTGTTTTTAGTTTTGTGTTCATGTTGTTTAGAGACTACTCTATATTCGAATGCTGTATGTATGTATGCTTATAATTCAAATTAATTTTTTTAAATTCAAATGATATTTTATTCAAGTGGACTTTTAGAAGCTCTTTTGAATCGTCAAATATTTTAAAGGCCACCACTGATTTGGAAGAGTCGAGCCACGAGAGGAATCAGCAAGAAACTCATTAGCAGCTCCGGTTCAGTTTCCACGTTTAGTAATAGCGTTGAAAACCGAACAGAATTTATAGTTGATTAAGTTTTTAAATGTATTTTCTAAATGTTGCTGGTATATCTTTGTATAAAAATAAAATTCTCACGTAATTCCTTCTCCGTGGCATCAGTCTTCAACGACTTGGCTCTTTGCAACAGCTTAGCTCGGGACACACTCAACACCTTGGCGGCCCTGCTCCAAGCCACGCGACGGATTTGGTTGTCGGCGCCGGCCTTTGCTAAGGCGTTTTCTAATCTGTAATTATAATAAATAATAATAAATAAGTACATAGGACTATATGACACACGGACGTTTGTTCCTAAGGTGGACAACTTAATGCCTGTGTTATAGTAACAGCCGCCTGTTATACACAAATATATATATGTTTTCGAAAATATGGTAATGATGGAAGCGGGGTTAAAAAATCGTTAAATTTGTTTGAGGTTATCTCTGGACGACCCCTTATCCTACTTATATTATATATGCAAAAGTTTGTACACATGGATGTATGTTCGACGCTGAAAAAATACTGAAGGATTTTAATATAACTTTAAGATAATATAGCTTATACCTTTACGCACTCCATAAAACCACCAGGCGTTATGTACAACTTGAACTTACTTTAAAATAACCATTTTTTTTTTGTTCCTGCACCTAATTTACGTAATCCAATTGATCCCCACAACGCTTTCGTGGCTACAAAATTAACACCTACCCTACTATTTGCCTTATGAAAACTGAACTAACGTAATATAACTTTTAATATTAATTAAATTATAAATAATTTTCCTATACAATTTCTATTTATTTCCTTGCATTTTTTTAAATTTTTAACAAAAGCACTATGTAGGCTTCGGCAGAAACAACAATTGCCCAAGTCGTATTTTCAAACTCTACTCGTTTGGTAATTGGTCGTTTTCTGCACCTCTGCAACAATGTACTATAAATAATCAAGAGCTCGCATACCTTACAACTAACTGATCAGACTTGGTGCTGTCTTTTGGATTGTCCCTCAGCTGTTGACGCATCGATTCCAACTCTTCGAGCACTTGACTAACCATTTGAGGCAATTTTACTTCCACTTTAGGTTCAATGTCCCTGTAAAATAACAAGAAACAAAATTAATAAATATCAAATACAAGATAGCAATGCCTAAACAGGGAAAAGACTTAATTTACATGGTTTTTCTATATAACAAAATTGAAACATAAAAGAAAATTGAACCTTTTAAAGAAAATTGTACGTGGTTTTTCGATTGTAAAAGATTGAAAGATATCTTTACCTTTAAAGAAAACTTTACGTGGTTTTTCTTTTGTAAAAGATTGAAAGATAAAGAGTATTTACCTTTAAAGAAAATTTTACGTGTTTTTTCTTTTGTAAAAGATTCAAAGTGTGTTTATCTTTAATAAAGAAAATTTTACGTGGTTTTTCTTTTGTGAAAGATTCAAAGCGTGTTTATCTTTAATAAAGAACATTTTACATGGTTTTCCTTTCTAAAAAATTGAAAGATATAGGGTGTTTACCTTTAATAAGCTATTATTTATTATTTAAAAGATGGCCTTGACTGATGTGCCATGTCGAATGTGAAATTATTATTACATAAAACTTTTGCTATGGCGTTTCGGTGAGGTAGGAGCCCTAAAGATTAAAATTCACTCCAAAACACTCAAAGTTGTCAAGACTGCATTTAATGTTAACAGTGCGTTCCACTGAGCGTCACCTCGACGTTTTCATCGCGAAGGTAACGAATGCAGTTGTCAAATGTCGAATATATGAATGAGCAATTTAAAACGTTGCGATCGTTTCTTGGAAAGCATTTATAATATACGGTAACGTCATACGCTCTGTTGGGTGTTTTAGCTATCATGGCGGATAGTTGTATCTTCTAGTTTCCTGTTTTTGTGAATCCTTATTAATTTCGCTCGCATTATAAAAATATACACGTTTGTTAATGTTCGTGTATCTTATTTTATCACATAAATATATATTTTCAATGATTTCTGATTACTATCGTCTTGCTTATTCTACGTTATCATCTCTACTATTAAACCTTTGCGATTGTTAACTTCTACATATTTACCATTTGCGCGGCTCATATCACTATAGTAGTTTTTAATTATTGCTTCTTTAACAATTTTTGTATTAAGTGTTGATTTTACTGGCAGTAAATACTAATCGTGAGTTGGACACGGACGTGAGTAGGATTGGTGAACACTTTTGACCAGCTTGACTTCATCACCGTACTCACGTTTCGTGCCAAATTGTGAAAAGTCATAATGTAATTGAGGATGTTGGAGTTACTTGCCTGATGTGCGAAGCGTGTGAATTGGCTGCATTTAGTATTACAGTCGCTTAAGTAAACACGAAAGCTATTAAACTAGCATCCAACGATAATACGTACAAGTGAAGCAAGTTATTGGTGTTGGGATTAACAAGATGACGTAGATCAATTATAAGGGAAGTGGGTAGCATAACATAAAGTGGTTTAGGAACAACTATATACACATCAGTATATGAAAGAATTAAATTAACCTTCTTAATGAGTCTCGAGTTCATAATTAAGAATGTTAAACATAAAATTCTAAGTAAAATACAAATATTTGACGGAGCACACTGAAAAAAAATGAGTTTGGTTCTATTAAATTACGACGATTCAAAACTCCCCAGTGAATGAACAAGCTTTATATTCGTTCCGTTTCACAGAGCAGTTCTTAGACGTCAATTTAATAAAGTCGTCTTTATTTACATAGAGATCAGGGCGGTGCATCTGTCAGCCGCAGTTTGAAATGTTATTTGATAAAAGACAGCACCGCATTTTATTTCGTCGAGCACGCGGCGCTTTGATGTGTAAAATTACATTACACTAACTGGAACGCCCCGAGTTTTTTCAGGTGGAAAGTTTTGTTTTTCATATATTATCTTAAAACTTAAACTTTTACTTACATATTTATTTTATTTTTAATTTGTCGGGTGTTAAGAATTCTCAGGACTTGTCAACAATGTTACCTCACTAATCTGGAAACTGCTATCAATGATATACTAGATAAGACACGTATCATATATGATAAATTAGAGGTAGCGCAATGTTTGCAGTCCTTTTGGTCTGCAGAATTGGACGGGTGGGTCCGGTTATCAGAACTTCTTTCTCACATGAGATTGGTGTAAAGTGGCGGCAATGCTGTCACGTCTAATGATGGTATTTCTGGTGGCTTAAACTCCTATTTAAAGGCCGCACCTTCGAACGTTCTGGCAGTCAATATGTCCATGAGCGTTGGTCATCACATAGGCGATAAACCGCCTGCTTGTTTGCCTATTATTAAAAAAGATGTTGTGTCTGCCAATATGCCTAAAATACACCCTGTATTATGAATGTATGGATGTCTATATGTGGTGTTTCTGCTTTATGGTATACACAACAACAACTGAAGCAAACTCCAGACCTAAAAACCGAAAGCTGATTATTAATTATTTTGTTGTAAACTAGTATTCTAAACATTACAGTTTATCAACGAAGGCTATAATTTGCGGAGACTAAACGGTCATCAGTATCGCAATTTAGGCATATGAAACGATCCCGTTTGCTGTGATTAGCATATCAAGCATCAAATATGCCATTACAGTACATGGCCTACGTTTTCGGCATGACCTGCATTGTAAACGTCTAAAATATTAGACTTAAAGTTCTAGAAATAAATGGAAAACATTGTGTATTTTGCAATCAGGATTCTGATATGCACATTATTAAATAATTTGCAGAGACTGAACGGTCGCCAGTTTCCCAATTAAAGCGTATAAAACGATGCCGTCCACTGAGATTTGCATACAGATATGCCATTACAGCACGAATCCTACGTTTTCAGCATGACTTGAATTGTAAATGCCCGTTGTATTCTATTTGACGTTGGTCTGTGTAATGTACTGGCTGGTGACATACATTGCATTATGATTATAAGAAGAATGGAATGACGTTGTCATTCGGAATAATTTACGGAGAGTTTGCAGCGCTGTTTGTGTACTCGTTGCATGCAGCGAGCACAAACAGTACACAACACGACTACACGGACCCTCCTACAATCTCGTAACAAACACACGTTGTTAATTTAACTAACTGTTATTGTATACTAGCTGTCTTCCGCGATTTTGCCCGCTTAAACTTACAGGGTCTTTAGACTTCCTTAATCTGGTCCTATCTAAAAATCTTTTCTTAGCGAAACTAACTCCTTGCCACAACAACTTTAATTAGAGGTAGCGCCACGCTTGTAGTCCTTTTGGTCTGCAGACGTCCGGGTACCAGTATCTCTTTTTCACCTAAAATCGGCGTGTAGTGGCGATAATACTGTCAATTCAAGTGATGGTATTGTTGTCGCGTTTCGTTCGGTTTGTGAGACTCCCCGGTGGCCTAATCTCGTCATTAAAGGCTGGCAACAAATGTGCTAGCCTTCTGGTGGTGCAGATATTCATGAGGGTCGGTAGTCATAGGAACCGTCTGCCCGTTTTCCCCTTGTAATATATAAAAAAAAACTTTATCACTGTATCTAGAGATTTCGTGATAGGTAACCTTTCGAGTATGACTTATGTCATACTTAACCACGCAGTCCGCGACAGGTAAACGGTCGGTCTGATATCTATAAGGTATCGATAAGTCCCGATTTTACTGAGCTGTCCGTCGTCGTGACCGTTCCTAGAAAAAGATCGATGATTTTTCAGATCTAAAATTTATCGGTATCCGAAGAATATACGGTATGACATTGGAAAAATGCTCCGATTCCGGGGCAGTGGTCGCGCCAACTCTTAGTATAAGCATAATGCTTGCCATGTGCTTTCAATCTACGAGTATTCTATACTATTGCGTATATTATACAAAAACTTATTCGATATATGATTCCGAAAACAACATGCCAACAATCATGGGAAGTTTAATAATAAATATATTTATTTGTTAAGGAGCACTAAAAAAATTGTGATGGATGGAAATATCTTTATGACTTTTCTATAATGTATTGATATTTATATTACTATAACATATCAAATCATCTATTTACATTCTTCTATATAAAAAAAATAAAGCCCGATTAAAAATAGCTACCGACTCCCATACACTGCAATACCAATTAAATTATAGAAGCGCTATTATCTTGTCATTATATGTTTACACATCAGTTTTAATGTATACAAGATTTAGCCTTTAACCTTAAGAGGAACAAATAAAAAAAAAACAAGTTGATTCACACAACGCAATATAATCAAAAATCCTTTATGAATATTAATGAAGTTTTTTGTATATAATTTGAATTCTAATATCTTCGTGGGATCAGATATGCAATTTATACTGAAATACTATTAAAAATTATAGCTGCATTTTTTTAAATGTTAATTTGATTGCTTTTGTATCATAAATTGACTAAGTAAACATCCATACGTATGAAAAAGTTGAAATGTTCGTCCGTTATTACAATACAACAACGTGAGGTAACAAATATGATATATGTTTTACTTCTTTCCGGTTTAATGGAAAAAGTTCATTTTAATTCACGGCCTTTCTGCTTAAAGTTAAAAAAGTATAGGCTAAATTTATCTATTAAAAAATGCCATAGACTACTCTAACGTAGAATTATACCAATATTCATATTTCAATATAAAAGGTGGGAATTTCTTTTTGATAATAGAAATATTTCTACTCAACTAAACTAACAAAAAAGGCGAATAGAGTTGCATCATAAATAACCTATCGACATCAAATGTAAGCTTATCAGAAAACAAAATGGTTGAAACATTCGAGATTCCCATTCGATGAGAATATACTCGTAATATCCAATTCACATTACAATATTATCATAAATTGGTATTCATGTCTTTTTTTAATATTTCTTCGCGCTATTCGGATCGATCTTCCACTACTCTCGGCCGATTTCTACTCGCCACTTTTCGTATCTCGTCGCTCCATCTGGTAGCAGGGCGTCCTACACTCGGTTTGCCAAGACGTGGTCTCGAATCAAGAACTTTTCTGCTCTATCCATCCATCCATCAATTCCAACAGTTCTTTGACTAATGTCCATGGCCCTTTGAGCTTGCTAGCCTTGAGAACTATGTCGGTAATTTTCATTCTCTGGCGAATGACTCCGTTCCGGACTTTGTCCCTTAGAGAAATACCGAGCAATAGCTCTTTCCGTTTCAGTAAATATGAGATGTCATCATCTGTTTATGCCTCGTCTGTTCCATTCCATATTTTTGATAACGTCTTCTTATGCATTACATATGTCCTAAGCCACGATGCAATTGGATAGGTTTTGAATGCGCAATTTATACTAGGATGGACATGTAGCTCTGTACAGAGATCTCAAAACTTCGATCACGAGTAAAGTTGGCATTGCAGTATCGATATCAGAACAGCCCTAGTATCTATAGAGTCCAACAAAGAACATATTGTTTATTGTTCTTAGTAGTCTTTTGTACAATCTGGCCTACCGAGTGTATGTCGTCTATAGTAGCATAACCTTCCCAATTCAGCCTGCTCTGGTAGCTGGAAGTTGCAGAGTCTTTTTGAAATCCTCTTTATAATAATTAGATATCCTCATTATAGTACCTAATCGCGAAAAGGTTAAACGATGCCGGTTATATGGCATTAATTATCACCCGTTTAATTGGGGTACAAAGCTATAAAACGGCGCGAAGTAAACAAATATTTAATTGGGGATACGTGAAGCGTAGCAGGACGAAATTAGGGTGAACACACTGCTTCGTACATCAAGACAATTTCCATATGTGTAATTATTGTATATAAAAAGATACCTACATATTATGGTATATGTTAATGCTTATAAAGCAGAATAATGCGAGACCAAAAATACATTGATAAAAAACTCATTGTTAAATTTACGCAAATACATCTATATATCTATAACAACAAAATCGAAATTAATTTTAATATAAAAAATAACAAGTCTCTCAAATATCCCAAAGAGTTAAATTGGTCTCGAAGATATGCGATAAATTCATGGTAGCAACCGGCGAGGAGGCGGGCGGCGGTTGGGGTGAGTCGGCAAGTTTGCACAGAGTGTTTGCACAGGTTGTTTGGACGCCCGGCGTCGCTTATTATACGCCTCGGCCTCTACTCGATACTGTTTATTCTGCGCGACAGCTAAGTAGGAAATGAAATAATGACGTCTGCTTTCAAATAATATTCACAATTTTCGTATTCTAAAATCCAAACAATTCATAGAATCGGACGTTACGTCCCTTTCCACAATCCATGAATAGTACAGGATACGTTACAAATAATTTATAATTTAGATGCTCTCATAAAAGCAACGTCCATTTAAAGGTGAAAATCTATATGAATATAGAAATCAAAATCTCGTTAAAACTCGAAAATCTGGACTGTTCTGTTAGTTTTGTTTCATTCCAATTATTTCAAAGAAGGTTTAAAGGAAATGTCGAAAGATTACTTAAAAATCGTAATAAATGCAGAATTGATCGCTACTTCAGAATACATCAAATAAACTTTTGATTTCATAGCACGTCATGCTTTGGAAAATTATTATTTTATAAATTTTTCGGCCAGGGTCACGTTTTGTGGAGAATATTCAAAATTCGTGCAATACAACCTTTGCCGGGTCCATCAGTAAATCTCAAAAGGAGTAAATAACATAAAACATTGTCATGTTTTTTTTAATCCATTTTAATTCCGCACTAGGTTTTTTAATGACTTATAATTTGGCATAAATATTGTTGATTCAGAAACTTCTTCATAAGTGCTCCATAAAGTTTAATAATAAGACAATTAACATTTTAACGGGCCAATTATCCGGACGTCGCATCTGTTAAATGCTAATAATTATGTAAATAACGAAATGTCAGTGTGTTCACGCATATTAATTATTGTATATCACCTCGAGCGGGCTTCATTAACATAACCTATTGCATATGGACGGTGTTTTTTGTTTCACACCGATCTCTGATTATAATACACGTGATTGTAATTAACATAACGGTTGTTACTTGCTAAAGGACATATCTACATTGTCATAATACTTTAAAGGATATGGAATTTATAGCTACAGTCGATTGTTGATTCTACAATCTATGTTTTTTCTTATTTATATATATTAAAACAAAAACTTGCGGTACCATTTTATGAAAATTTCGCGGACGGAGGATGATGAAATTTGGCACAATTATAGTTTATATATATATAGTTATAAAATATACATTTTAATGTATAAATTATTGAAATAAAATCTCACGCACGCCAATACTAAACGATTTACAATCGTGTAAACATTTTATTAAAGAATGATGTCAAAGCGTGGTCATGACAACCATTGCTAAATAACAATTTATTTTGTTAGTTACATTTAATGTGATTAAATTGTCAAATTTAGTTACACTAAGAAGGAAAATTTTACATAGCTTTCAATAATTAGGTACGCAAATCTAAATTTTTGTGACCGAATTTCGGAGATCACTAATTCATTTTTATTCAATGCAGAGGCAGATAGGTACTATACTTGTACGGTCTCCGTAAAGCCAAGTCTGTTGGTAGTGACCTATGGTCTCTAGCTTCAAAACGACATAAAAACGGTTTAAAACATTTTAATAAATGTGGCTGCTTTTAATACGTATCTCGTTTATCCTAATAATACTTAAAATAAAATATCGTAAATAAAACAAAAACTATTTAAATGTCCAAATTGTAGATACAAAATGACAAATACAGAATAAACCAAAGTACATTTGAAGCGAGGCGGGCGTGGATTGTGAGGCCGCAACCGCGACCGCAGCGCTGCGGGCAGCCGCGGTCACCTCCCCGTGGGGGGAGCCGAGGTACTGAACGCTTCTCCACTTTGTGTATTTTAAATAATGGTCTTATGTTGGCAACACTTAAATACGCCAAACTTTTGAATACTCGGGTACCTTAAGATATGCCTAACATTCTCTCTCGTTTACAATTAACCTAATTCTTCCCTTCAATTCAGCTAACTTCTGGCACAAGCTTAAGGTTTTCTGAATATCAATAGTTTTACAAGGTTTTAATCGAGCACCTTATGGATTCCAGGCCGCCTGTCTACCATTAACATATGTAGGTGTCAAAATAAGAAAGAATTTGGAGTGATGGAAGTGTTCAAATAATAATTAAATTGTATATAAACACATTTTAATAAATAGTACAATTAAGTGCACAAAGAATAATATTAAAATTATAATATTGGCCAAAAGCTCAAGAGCCCAGGTAGACGACAACCCAAAACAGAAATGTTTAGTGCAAAAATGTGAGGAGACGCAAACGATGGGAAAAGGGCTGAACAAAGCGAAAATATATTCAATAAATACATTAGCGTCATTAGTCACTAAGCTAAACCTTCTTGAAGCCATTTTTTAAATAATAAAAAAATAAATATTCTTTTTACATCACCATTTAAACTTTTTTAATTAAATTTATTATATACAGAAAAGAAAATTCTTTAAATCTTTCGTGAAACTGGTCTGGCGGGGAGAGGCGGGGTGGGTTGCGGTCGTCCGCAGAGCTGCGGCTGCGGTCATCCTATCCTTTTACAACATTTTGTAGTCTGCTCTACAAGCAGCTCAAGTTAAGAAATCTTTTTTAATTTACTAACATATAGATATTATTTTCGCGCTAATAAGAGAATTTCTCTGAAATTTTAGGATATATATGAAACTAGATTGGTAACAAATAAACAACGAGATTGGTAAAAACAAAACAAAAGAAACAGTACCCCTATAGAATTTCACAGGATAATATAAAATAAAATTAAGAAAGTATAAAAAGCATCGATATTATATACATGTATAATAATCGATGTTGTTAAATGCGGGAAGCACAAAGACGAATAATGAGATGGGGGTAGTTTATAGATAGTAGACATCCACAAAAAAAATCGATGAGGTCACATCTACGGGTTTTTGCAATTTTGCCGAGACGAAGTCGCGAGAAACAGCTAATGTTTTTATATACACATAAGGTATAACATCAGTGGGCCTAGCACAAACATTTCGAACCGTTCGAATGACAGTATTTAGGATGAGAATGTTCGTTCTAGGCCCACAGGAGGCAAGTCTTTATATTGTCACGCTTTTAGTCAATGCTGACGCAACCCGCGTTGATACTAAGGAGGGTCCGCATTAGGCCTAGCACGAATATTTTGGAAGTCAACTCTTCGACTCGAACCATTCGAAATGTCTACGACCTCTGGTATCCTACAGATATGTCAAGATAATCAGAGTTTAGAGTTCTAACGCGATTAACAGCATACTAATCCACCACGGCGCCTACAGACTTGTCTACGAAATTCCCTTTAATTGCAACGCAATAAATAACAAGTGACATCAACACAGTAACATCGATTTCGTTAATCCGCGTTAATGCCCTGTTATTAAGTGATCAATATCATTTTACAAGCCCTCGGGTATCGCGGTTCGATAAAACTTAAACGCACGGATATAATGTATTACGTATAGTCGTTTCTGATCCGTTTCGCGTGACTGCAATGTCAAAAGATATAACGTTTGTAACCGACTTTCTAGAGAAGGAAGTATTTTATATGGCTTTAATACATTGATTTATCTATGTCTATAATCCGTTAGTACGCCAAAAAGTGTTTGATAAAGTAATGTTGAAAAAATGTTGATAAATGACAAATATATGACATATCTTTGACTGTTTTTTAATTTTTCATATATAAATGCTACATTATAAACGAATACAATATTTTTCAAAGTTAGCAATAATTTTTATGTCAATAAATAAAATTTCATGTTTCATTTTTGATTTCATTTCAAAGCTAACTATGTATAAAAATATCATATTTACGTACGCACGTACTTTTTTCGGCTAAGAAAGCAAGGGGCCGATCTTATGTGAGAAAGTGGTACTGGTACCCCTGGACGTGTTGGCCCAATTCGGCTACAAGCGTGGCACTACCTCTAATTAATTTATACAGTTTTTGGCACTACCTCTGAATAGTCTTTGAAGATTCTGAAATCCATAATTCTTATTTTGCATTAATTTTCTACTTTTGCATGTCATTGAACCATTCGAAACAGTTATGCAACCAACATAATTTTGTCACAGACAGTTTTTTTTTTGTCTCTGCTCCTAATTGTTTTTGTCTCTGACCCTAATCCTATGTCCTTGAATCAATTCTGAAATACTAAGAAAATTGTCTCTGATAAAATTTGTTGGGTTAGTTGGATCATCCTGGATGGTTTAGATTTTTGTCAAGATCAGAAAGGTCAACATCTGTTACATAATGATCCCTAGTTATATGATATTTAAAACCAACAACTTACCCAAAATGGGTGCATCATTATCCAAGAAACGGAGAAGTAAATTTTGAAATATCGGCGGACCGTTGTATAGTCCTGTTCCAGAGCTAATGGACTCCTTATCGTCAGACCTTCTTAAGCTAATAGTCTGGATGATTACCCATCGTGTTGATTAATGTTAGCAGAGTTCCTTAAGCCAACTTGTTGCAAGAGTTCAGGCCTCCGAAAATCAGCGTTGGAAGTGGAAATTTTACTTCCACTTCAAACATATAAGCTAAGAGGTTTCCAACCGTTTTGGGGCATATCTCATTGTAGGGTTTTTTTATCATTTATAATTTACTACTATTTGCAGTTGAGATTCTTTACTGCGTTATGTGTATGTCAAAAATAAAAGTTTCCTTTCTTTCAAATAGAGTCCAAGTGTGTATCTTCTCTACTCTCCTTAGCTCATCTCTCTTTATCTCAGTGATTATATTCGTAAAATCACGTCACAGTTCAAACGGTGAAGTCTAAGCGACTTTTGTAGGGTTCAGTCAAGTTTTGCCAGCTCTTATTTAGCTAATAGCTTGGGTGATTGCCCATCGTGTTGATTAATGTTAGCTGAGTTCCTTAAGCCAACTTGTTGCGAGGGTCCATTGTCTACGCTTACGATACTTTCGAACAGAAAACGGCTTCGCCGAGAGGCCTGTAATAGATAGCCTCGAGCGCTGACAAATAGTGTATCAGCCCCTTTGCAACAACTTTTTTACTGAAGAGAATTGAGATTTTAAGGAAAGGAATTCCATAAAACTTTGTACTTTAGATTTACTTTACAGTATGTAAAATTTGCATGAACGCGTAGAATAAATAAATACAGAAAACAAGTATGTAGGAATTGAAGGATAAGAAAATTAAAAAGTTATTTCAATTAAATTTTGCTTTCGATATGTCTATAGTCTATACTAATGCATACATATATAAAGCCGAAGAATTAGTTTGTTTGCTTTAAAGCGGTAATCTCGGGAACTACAGGTCAGATTTGAAAAACTCTTTCAGTGTTATGTCCATGTTAGTCCATGCATCTAGGAAGGCTATAGGCTATATATCATCATTCTAAAATTGCATCTATTTTTTTTACGGACAAAGCCGCGGGCACAGCTATTGAGCTGAGATTATGTAAAATTGGTGTCACCTATTATTGCTATAGTTTCATATATAATTGAATATCTTTTAGGGCAAAGATAACCAGTAGATTCCACCATCTATATAATGCTTTTGTGTCGAAGCGAAACGTGCGTTGAGGCACATCGGGAAGTCTGTGTAGTGCGAGGCAATACATACCTGTATTGTATTGCCTCGTCGCGTAACTATGTAGCTGTGGAGATTTTAAATTTTCCGTTAAACTTTCTTTTTAATACCAGACAATTTAATAGTTCCTTAAAAATGATGTTAATCTGAGTTATAAATTGGAGAAAAAAAAATACGCCTGATACGCGTCGTCACATGTTGCCGCAAGACAACGGACTAATACAATAAAGTCTTTAAGGTACTGCCATGCGTGGAGGAGACGACTAGCTGGCCTCCGAAAATCAGTGTTGGAAGTGGGACTTGTCCATCTTCCAACAAATAATCTGAGAGGTTTACCTTTTTGGGCATCTCACTGTGTATAGATATACATATAATTTATAAGGGTTTTTTTTTGTTTTTAAGCGTAAATTGTGTATTATAGGTATATTGTTTTTTTATTTTTGGAAAGTGTTTTTTTATACCATTTAAAGTTTTTCTTCTTCTTCTGTGTAACAAAACACTTCATTGTCTTAATTCAGGTACTATTCAAATAAAATTAAGATACACAATTCATCCATTGATAAGTACCGCGTGGCTTACACTACATTAGTTAATAGATTATTCGATAAAGTTGAGAGGTACAATTTAGAAACCCCACTTTATTTCATCCACCCCATGAAACAGAATCAGGCGTTACTTTGCGGAAATCCATGACATGGATGAGAAACTAAACTACTTTGCTTTAATCCGCGAATGAATTAAAGCAAAGTAGAAGTTGAAGTGTGAATTTCATTCGCGTATTAAAGCAAAGTAGTTTAGTTTCTCATGCAGAGTGAGTTTTATTTCTCGTTATCGCTCTATTTTATTTAAGTGAGAGTAGAGCACACCCATAAAGGTTTCTATTATGAGGCGTGCAAGAGCATTTATTGAATAAAATATATATCAATTAGGCATCAAATTATAAGGCGTTTGTATTTTTCAGGTCTAGATTCGGGTTGTATGAAGTGGACTTTAAGGATCCTCAGCGCCGCCGCCGGCCGCGACTGTCGGCGCGGTTCTACGCCAGTGTCATCAAAACCCACTCGCTTGATGTATATAATAAAATACCTAACGATGATTTGTATGAATTTGTTTGATTTATTAATTTCTATAGGGTTTACTGACTGTGGCAGAGGTTAAATAGCAATTAAAGTCCGATCTGTTCAAGAATTAGCAGATTATTTAAAAAAAAAGTTTAGTTCAAAATTAACTCATCATCTTCCCACTGCTGGGTATAGGCCTCTCGCTGTTTGTACCACTTTTTACGGTCGGGAACCAATTTGGACCAGTTTCGATCCGCGACAGATATGTCGTCGACCCATCTTGATGCTGAACGACGAATGCTCCGCTTTCCTAGCCTCAAGTAACTTGGTAACTAACACGGTCATATTAAAATATTAAAAAAAGTTTGTCCAACTGGATATCTCAGCAGAGGAGCCAAAAATCTTTTGATGTATGTTGCACCTGTATATAATATAGCGTGGGTGAGGAGTAGCTTAAATCACTAGAGGTATGGGGAGAAAAATAAATATACACGCCGGCAGAATTAGTGGAACATACAAAAGGGAGAATATAAAATAGTTAGATTTTCAAATAGTAATTAAGCATGAAACAACAATTAAAATAACATATTGCGACATAAAATTTCGTAATAACAGAGCAACAGTTGAAAATTTTAAGTTTTGTGACGGTTTACAATTAATTACATGAATGTTTAAAATCGGGTGTTTCCTCTCCTTGCCTTGATACACTCTTGTCCTGATTAAGGTTTCTGCCAACGAACTAAGAAAAATGTATTTAGATTAGTTTAGTTTTTAGGGTTCCTTAGTACTACAAAGAATCCTTATAATATCGCTCTGTCCGTCCGTCCGTCTGTTTGTCCCGTAAGGTGGTCCCTCCCTAGGATTCCAAACTATTAGACGTGCAGACTTGAAATTTTCCATGGTGAGAGAACATGCTAAAAACTCAATAGGAAAACTATTTTGAACGAAATAGGACAATAACGTTTGAAATTATTTAACAAATAGGTTTATAGCGTATCAGATACGGAAACCTATATAAGCGTGTCTTGACCCACTTTTGGTCATTTTTTTTTCATTAAACTTTAAATATGGTGTTACAAATTCATGTCAAAACATGTTAATTTAATTGTTGTTTCATGTTTAATTATTATTTGTTTAAAAATAAAACTAACTACTTTATATTCTTCTTTTTTGTGTACCACTAATTCTGCCATTGTGTGAATTGTTACTGTTTCTTTCTTTGAATATTTAATACTTCCATGACTATTTCATACAAAAAACACGCAAGAAATATTACACTAACTTAATTTATCCACGTGGAAAGAATAATTGCTTGCAGACTTCTTGACAATTTTGCATTAGAATGCATGCGGTTTGGATTTATAGCTCGTCAGATATAGTAAATTTCTTTGGTATATCTATGCTGTTTGTGCTGATAACGTGCGCGTAATAACGTGCAGAGTCGCGTGCTGTGCGAGGTCGTTTTGGATCTTCGAAGTCCACCTCGTATATTCCGAACTTTGATCTAAAAGTAGAAAAGATTTAACCTGCTATGATGACTACAGTTGGTGATTACAAATTACTTGATTTTATTATTTCTGAAGAAAATAGTGATTTCATGCCGGAGCCAGACAGAGCCCGAAGTGTTCTCAAAGTCTACAAAGTACTACAAAATTTTGTGCAGCTACACAAAGTCCCCGGCCACACTAAATGATCATTGAAATGATCATTCAAATGAAGCTATGTCTGGCTCCGGCATCAGAATGCAAACACGATACTTAAAAGTCAAAATAAAGATGTCGTCTATTAAAGATCTTTAAGAAATATAGAAAAAAAGGAAATTGGTTTTGGTCATCAGATAGAGTTAACCTCAATCTTATGAAATTGGAATGCGTTGTATTATCTAGTATTCTTCTTTCTAGCGTTATCCCGATTAAGTACCGGGGTCCGCTTAGATTGCAGAGGGTACGGCTGTAGGGCGAGTCAAGATGACCGTGTAAATAAAAGTGCTTTGTACAGTCTGCGAGAAGAATATTGAACAGTTGGTGTATTATTGATCCCCATCAATAACTCCCGGAAAAGACACCAACGTGTCCGTTACATTGGTGCTAAGGTAACGGCCGAATATCTCAAATCACGCATTCGCGTTCACACTTAATTCAAAATTCAAAAATATATGTTTTTAATAAGCGGCCTGATATATCCACATATATATACATGTGTGTGTGAAATACGTGATATTTGGGAATAAATATTTTTAACTAAATGGTTTTTTCATCATTATAATAAAAATGGCCAAGAGCGTGTCTTGACACGCTTATATAGACGGGTTCGGTATCTAATACGCTTTAAACGTATTTGGTAAATTAGTTTAAAAGTTATTGTCCGATTTCGTTCAAAATAAGTTGAATGAGTTTTTACTATGTTCTATCAACCTGGAAATTTTCAAGACTCTACGTCCAATAGTTTGGAAATGCCAGGGGCGGACCACCTTAGGGGCAGGCAGAGGGACGGATGGACGGATGGAGCGAAATTATAGGGGTTCCTTGTAGCGCTACGGAACCTAAAAAACTACAGCTACGAGTACATAACTTTATGTTAGATTTGGGTAAATATTTATATTTCCGTTTGTAAGTTTAAGCCTGTTGAATACTTTATATTTAATCAGTAGGGAAACTTGTAAGAAACTAGAAACTTTATGGAATTTACCGATGGTCGCGTAGGAAACTCTCGTGAAATTGGGTCTACGTAATGTCTATTGGGAGATTTATAACCTATCTCACGTGTAGCCGTTAACTTTGTTGCTCAAAATGTATACACACAAAACAATTTATAACATTTAGGTATGTGTGTGTGTGTGTTTTGTTGTCTTAATTATGTGAACATGTAATTGTATGTATGAGTGTAAGTACGTGCGATTAATAAGGTATGCGTGTCTGTGTATGTTTTCTATTTCTATAGACTTACATGTAACCAACCAGAGACACATTCAAAAACATTCATTCAAATCTTATGTAGCAGTAGTAGAGATTTTTAGACAGAATAGAAAAACAAGATGATAAAAAGGTTATACAAGATCATAGGGAAAGATTTTTGGTGGAGGTGAAACTTTGAGATGGTGGAACATTTGAACTATTTGGTTTTAGGTTTAAAGATATTTATTCTTAATAAGACAATACAGTCACTTACTTAAGAATATGGTTAATATACAATTATTCCATCTCGTTCGTTCATAATTCACCATGTTCACAATACATTCATAGTTTTGAAATTAGATGCTTTTCTAAGAAAATTTTGAATGTATTGAGCGAATGCATGCGTCTTATATGTATAAAAAGTTTATTGTAAAACTGTGCTCCTTCAGAAGTGAGCGTTTTTTTGTCAAAATGAATTGTTCTTGGTCTAGGAATAATCAATACACTAACACGTCTATTACTCCGTTTATTAACATGCTTAGTAAATGTGATATTATGATAGTTTTCGCTTGCCCCAGAAGGAATTAATGGGTAAATGTTGTTTGTTTGTTAGCTGTTTGAATTATTTTACTTTAATCATCTACAATAAATCCATAAGAAGTTTTAATATATGATTATATATTGGAAAAATAAATTAGTATCGAGGTTATAAAATGCTTCGGAAAGAAAATAATGTTAGGCCGTGAACCCTCTTAACGCTCTTCAATACGTGACTTGACAGGCGATCAACCGAAGCAAGCACCATTAATGCAGGCTCGCATAAAATGTAGAAATTTAATTCACGAAGAAAACATTCAAGTCACGCCTTGAAAAAAGTATAAGTATATTACTAGAACACTGTTGATGTTGGTGGAGATTCACAAATTAAATTAACCTGAGCTGTTTGTGCGGTGCAACTCAAAGAATATGCCATCTTCTATCGTGCCCTGCGTGCCCTAACATCTGCACGCAACAGGACTTAATGGATACCACTGATAAGGCAGCTTATGTGGCTAAGTTCTGGGCAGACACAATTTAGCGCATGCCAACAAAACGCTAAGAAGAAGAAGAACACTGTTTAGAGCAGCTGTCAATAAATTTCAGCTAGTCATAATGATCGCCCATTTCTTACCTACCGAATAAGAAATAGGGTCAGGACAGGGACAGATGTAATTATAAGCTGTCATTATCAACACAATTTTAGTCGACGATAAGCAAGTGAGCTATACCGCACTCAAGAACTAGTACACGCACTAGACGCGTGTATCACATTTAATATAACCTCAAGTTAGTGTAATGTTATTCGAGTACAAATATGATTAAACATATGTATAAAACGAAGAAACCGAATGTGTCATAACAATACGGAAAATGCATCTTGCTTGCGCTTCTGAATAATGTTGTGGTGACTTGGTCCGCAAGTGAGTCGCGTGCATTTAGTTCAGCTAACGGTTCCGTAGGTACGCTGTGGGGCGTACACATTCATTGTACGGGCTCGCTAATTGGATAGACGCGATACTGAAAGTATATATTAACATGAAAGTCTGGTTAAAGGTAGAGGAACAGGGACACAAGGCACAGTAATAAAAAATAAAAAATAAAAAGAAAACCGCCTTCAAAAACAAAGAGGCGAGGAACTAAAATGCAAAAAATAAATAGTACTTTCATACGATTTAGTAGACTACACTTGCTGATGTGATGAAATCGGTACCAAACCAAATTGATACTCCGTTAAATTAATGCAGATGGCGATCTACAGTACTACTAAAAGCATTTTAGTGAGGGGAACTCCCGTAAACGTAGCTTTTGATTCGTAAATTATATCACCAAAATATTAAATGATTTAATGGTGAAAATTATAAATATATAAAGTCAAAATTTCTTTATTCGCATAAACTTTTACAAGTGCTTGTAAAAGTCTATGTGAATAAAGAAAATTTTGACTTTGACCTTGACTTTGACTTATGTTTAATGCTCTAAAAATACTGTAAGGACCCACGAAAATCGATAAGTTCTCCTACAAGCTCAGTCCAAATTAAGATCCATTATCATGTCTCGCAAAACTGTCATCAATTGCATACCTTTTTTTTAAGTGTTCTTAATCTTAGCAAACTTTATTGGATATGAAAGAATAAACCCCAAATATCATTGTTCCTTTTTTTAATAAACTCGCGAAAAGAATAATATTAACATTATAAAATGTATCGATAAAACAATAAATTAACACTACACTAATTTAGGCTTTTATCTTCTGTTTTATCAATATCATCTTATCTTTAACTGTCTATTTCTTCTGTCATTAAGAAAATAACCACTGAAGAGATCTTAATTGCTTTCACAATTTTATAGCATTTATTACTTATTTATCGTCCGATTTCGCACATTGTGGTTTTCATGTAATTAGGTTGGTAGACAAGCATACTGGCAGCCTAATGGTAAAGCAGTCACCCATAGCCTATAATCATTTTTTATATAACAAGGGGTAGCTTAATCAATGGCCAGCATTGGAGTCGATTACTAGTTTAAGCAGTTCTTATCGCGGCCGGGTGATAGATTGGTCCTCCATTCTAACACTGGTTTACAAATCTCTGACCTCCTCCGTGTTTCGGAAGACACGTAAAACAGTGGGGGTACTAACGTATAAGTGTTAGTGAATTTCACTAAGCTTTTTGTTTTAGTAATAATTGTTTTTTTTTTTTGTTATTTATCTAGGTGGCATTACGCCGTCAACAAGCACAAGAAGAGAACGAGGCGCGGGAATTGAACCTGCTATACGCAGGACAGCCATCCGCCGCGCCGCATTTTCCAGAACTACCCGACGAACAGCCAGGTTAGTTAATGTTGTATAGATACATTTATTTACTTCATTTACATGTACGTTTTATATATATGAAAAGAAATAAGCGGTCCCACAATAAGTGTTTTAATTTGTAGTGACTAGCGTCCCGTCCCGGCTTCGCTTGTATCTACATTATCGAAGAACTAAGGTTACATTAGAAATAATTTAATGTGGTGGTTAAGTATTCTTAAATCATAATTTTCCGTGCAATTTTCTCAGTTTTTTCTTTTATAAGAACCTTCTCCTGACAGTAATAAACACAACAAAAAAAGAATTAGCGAAATCAGCCCAGCCGTTAAGGCGTGATGCCGTGACCTAGGGAAATGGAGATTTCCTAGTCCCGTTTTCACCTGCACTGCTGAAAGAAAACATTGTTTTAAAAAACATTCAGCCAGTGTCACGTTTTATGAAAAAGACTTGAAGGAGATTGGTTAACTTGCTAATAAGAGACGAACCAAAATTAGGTCAAGACAACGTCTGTCGGGTCCGATAGTACAGACATAAAATAAATAACATTGCCAGGTTTTATAACGAAAAATCCTCTTTTACTGAGAAGGCTAGATATAAAAGTAAAGCTTGAATAAAATCTCGTTCTAAAATTAAACATCCCTGGAATTCTGCAAATAGTTTGCGCGTCCTATTACTAAAGCCATTATTATCCAAGTCAAAGATAAAATGTCTTTATTCAATCGGATTGTTTTGTGAGGAGATCGTAACCTAATTAGTGGTCGTCAGTTAAGTTGATCATTGATGTTTCGATGTTTCGGAAGACATAGAAAATAGTGGGTCCCGACTAAAGTCACCGAGTGATAGTCATGAGATTGTAGAGCTTGTGGGGGTTTTGGGGATGATGTGAGACGGCAGTCAGTCATCTTTACTCCCCTCACAGTCAGATCCTCTGCAATCTAAGCGGACCCTGGTACTTAATCGGGATAACGCTAGGAAGTAGTGAATCTCAGATTATTTAATATATCGCTTTTATCAAAGGGAGCTTGCTTCTTGGAAGGTACGCATAGAAAAATATCCCCTATATTTTTCTAACTTATATTTTTATTTTTAGGATAACTTTGTACCATATTTATGATCAATTGGGGACATAATTAATTCAAATAGGACTTCTTTGATCTTTCACTAATTAAAAAGGTATGCCAGTTTATTTTTTTTTATTTAAATACCAAACGTGGTATACAGAGTCAATGTCAAAATCGTTCATTCATACAGTTTTTTTTAAGCACCTATGGACGTCATATGTATAATGTTATTTTTTTTATATACAGACATAAGCCCGAGAGCTAATACTTGACCAAAACATGGACATATAAGGCACATATCAGATAATTTGTATTAAATTAGACCGCGATAATTCGAATCCACTTGAGGACTTCTCTTGTACGAATATTTAAATTTGGAACGTTCATTAATAGCCCAGTACGGTTAGACTTTGAACGGGAAAAAAATGAAAACGAGAAAAAAATCACCTTAAATTCAAAATGGCGGCTATCGTCGGAATTTGGTCGAGTTTGACTTCAGACCATTAATGCTCCCCCTAAACATTGCAGTAATAAAATTTCTGCCTCGAATTTTTTGCCGTTTAACCCCTAAATTATTCCGACTGCGCTATTAACTATGTGGATGAAACTGTGGGTGAAATCAACCTGTTGTAGGTACATATATATATGTATTTCTTTAGCGATTCAGTGCTTTACTTCTGTAACATCTATGTAGATATAGTATGTATATCTATGTAGCACGCGTCTGTAAGTTTCAATTAACTATATAGATACATATATAAAATCGAGGGCCCCAATGTAATTTGTCCTATCTCGTGTTAACAGGATGCTTGGGAGATATTCCTAAGTATGTTATCTCGAAGATAGTTGTACAAGTTAAACATCCCCAATGCTTCGCAGCGAGTTGCAGAGTACGTCTTAAGTGTTTATTGCTTTACCACACAGTGTGTTATAAATTACGTACTAAGCACTTTCAGCATTTAATGAACCTAGGCTTAAATTGCTATGTAATTGTCAGGCATATTTTCTAAGCGTTCACGACTAGTACTTGAACATGGTTAGCTAAATACAATTAGTACAGAAATAACAACACGAATAATTAAGGGACCTCTATGAATCGTTTTTGGAGACTTAATAGTCTATTTTCATCCTTAAAAATGTTATTAACCTCCTTGAATATACCTTATTTTTGTTATTCAATTGGAGTCAGAACTTTATCTGGTGTTCTATTTTATTTTTGTTTATTCGGACACCTACACAATGTAGATTTTAACATGATTTACAAAAGAGTTATAAAATAAGAATAAAGATAAATTTCACTGCAATTTACAGGTGACTACAACGTGAATAAAATAGAATACAATAGAGCAAGACTTAATATTAACTAACATTGTACAGATAGAAATAAGCAAAGGTATGTGTTATTTCTACTATAGAAGAAGGAAACTTTACCTTACTAATACTTAAGATCGTGTCACTAAAACGACCTGGCGGATAGAATATTTAACTAATCTACGATGTTAATGGACTAATGATAACCTATCATAATCATTATTTAATTCAGACACTAAGATCCATACAAAAATAACAATATAAAAAAACATAAACGAAAACAAAAGCCAATATCCGTAAATATAAATAATATAAAATAATACAATAAAATGTTTATGGAAATCTTATGTCAATTATATTTTAATCTAAAATTGGTGGACATACTGTGATATGGCAGTGCACTGAAACGGTAAATCTCCTAATATCATGGTTTTACTTGTACTTATATGTTAAATCGCCATGGCAGAAGCGTACTTAAAAAATATCTCAACGCGTCATCAAACACATTTCCTGAATTTACCCAAATTTGAATGGAATTATATCGAATTACTTCTTTCAATGCACTAACTACTAAGAATCTGTATGATAGCTATTAAACTCTACATCGAAACGAATCCAACGATGACATAGCTACTACAAATCACACTTACATATAAAAATTGGAGTCGCATCTTAAAGTATGAATAAAGTTTCATCCAGTCAAATGGGGCGAGCTTCCGACCTGGGATTAAAATGTCCATACAAGAATGGGTCGATGGAGATCCAGTAATAACAGAATTGTTAAAATTTCGAATTCTAACAATTCTGGAATCTAGCCCTATATATTTCTGGTAAAAATATTAGCGATAGCGGTAGCAGATAAAATGCAGTCGAATTATAGTTTGTATAAATAAAATTTCATTCACCCAAATGGGACGAGCTCTCGATCTCGGAGTACGATGTGTTTTCAAAAATGGGTCGATGGAGATCGATTAATAATAGACTCACTTCCGTCCGCCGCTTCTACATCATTTTGTAAACTTGGACAGACACTAATAGACCTTCGTCTAATTTGATCAACATGTCTTTGAACAGTCTTTCCCTCTCCCCTCTCAATAAAGCATCAAATTTGTAGAGTATTTTCTCCTGTACAATACGATATTTTTATTTTTTTGATAGGTTGAGTTTAATAAAAAGGGCGTACATTATTTGTGAAGCAAATCGGCACTTGTTGTTTTCAATTATTTAAAATTATTTAAATTCACGTTTCACATAATGTTGTATTGAAAATTTTTCTGAACACAATAGTGTTTATTTCAATCTGTAAAGATTTTTTTGAAGTAGATAATGAAATTGAGTAGAATTATACGTTTCCATTCAAAAGTATTTTGCAATTATATTAAACAACAAAAACTTAAGTTTATCTATACAATAGTATACTTTTTGTAATATATACTATGTTAGTAGTATACTACAGTAAAATCTGTACTACATATATAATCGTACATTTATGTAAATTTAGATGAAGCATATTTAATTAGACAGGATTTAAATTTTATGATCACCTAAAGGTTACTGGCGGTTTTGTTCGTTAAATGATATTTTTCATTTTGTACATTTTTGATTTAGGAATTTTGATGTATATGAGATATTTCGTTGTATATTTTTCTAAAAATGAAGGAATACCTCAGGCTACTTTAGTCAATTTTATTCCTTGTAACATGTGCTATCTGCCAGTGGAAGTCCGTTGAAATCGGTCCCAAATATTTCAAAGACAAACGGACTGACGAAAATGCTTACAAACTATTTTTTTAATAGTTTCATTATCTGTTTGTATTGAATCATATATTCATACGCATTTAAAGAAACTATTTGAAAATTACAAACAGACACGTTAATTTATATATTTGATCGATTTCTAAGAATGCATCTGCGGAATGCCGACAGTAGTGGCGTATCAGACACGCGTATTTTGCCCAAATGTGTTGTTAAAGCCTTAACTAAGCTGTTAGCCTTGATTAGATTTTTGGCAGGTTTACTGGAGACAGATAGGTCACCTGGTCAGGATATAAAGATGAGATATATATACGACCACTTACATTCTCTGCATTAGTCGTCGCTAGTTCGCATCACAAAATGAAGCTGGTTAGTAATACACTGATTTCAACTAAATATACAGTGTTTGTGTGAGAGTGTGTGAACCAAATTTAAATCTTTAAATTATTTTATTAACGAATTATGATGTAACAATTTGTAAATATGTACATATATACGTATATATATAACCCTTTACATTGGTTTAAAAGTTATGTGTATATTCGTCTTTTCAAGAGCTTTCTAGATATTTTTTCTTTTAAATATAAACATGTGACCTGTACGTGGTTCAAAAAAAGGTTTGTGTTCAGTATAGAACAGAAACTTAAAGTACTATGGAATTAGTGGTGAAATCTTAGGCACGATGATTGTCCATTTGAATAACGGAGTCAAGAGAACTTAACCAAGGGATGTGTCATTGCAATGGGGTCACCCGGGGATCTATATTTGACCCCTTTCTGTTCATCATTTATATTAATAATAGTGTAGTGTGTAGTAGTTTATCGTATTTAAAAAAATACTAGGAATACTTTAAGGCATACCTAATATTCTTGTTGTCAGTCGACCCTCTAAAAGAAAATCCACTTTAAGGCAAGAGTGAATAGGTTCATTCAAGCGCGTTCCATCGTAGACCGCATCTACACTTAACATCAGGTATGATTGCGGTCAAGCGCCAACCTACCTCGCATTAAAAAAAGTTATTTTAGAGTATTCAGTGATTAAAGTATCTTCTATTGCAGAGATTAGAGTTAATCTATAACAATAAAATGAACGTTGCTAAGCGTAACACTCGAAAACGGCTCGACCAATTCGGTCACTTTTTGCGCATGTTCCTTGAAGTATAAGGAAAGGTTCAATAAAAAGAAAAAATAATAAAAATTAATTTTTGACAGGACGAAGTCTTTGCGAGCAGCGAGAGAATATATAAATACATATATTCATTTCGTATAAAAATATATTGTATATAAAGGCTTGATTTAATATTATAGAAAAGAAAGTTAAAGCTAAAATAAATTATACTAAAATAAAAACTAGAGAATAAATAAAAATATCTCTCACAACAGACCATAAATAAATTTATATAGTTATATATTTTTGTATGATGAAGTTGGCCGCTGTTCGAATCTTTATTGGATAGATCCTTTAGACTGTGCAAATTTATTTAAATTACCCTCTAGTTCGATATTTTATGTGTATTGGTATGCAAAAGTATCAGACGTCTCGTTCGTGTTGTTCATATTTCTTAGGATTTATTAAGGTCATTCAATGATAAACCTGTATATAGCTATTTTCAAACTGGTAGTATGGTAGACTTATTGGTTATATGTTTGCGAATTCGCATATCTTGTTGTTTTTAATTAAATAATCTCTTCAATACCTTTAAAAACGGTTAAATGCTAGTTATTCTACTTCATTTCGAGTTGATAGAAAATCAAAATGGTCGCGCCCCCAAAACTTGACCACGCGGACAGCAAGTTATGTGTTCTATACGCTGTGGAATGCTAGTTTAGATATACGTTATTATATAGTTTAGTGGAAAATAACTTTCCGAGAAGACATGTACTATTTTTTTATAGTCCGATCATTCATCTAATATATAAAATTCTCGTGTCACTGGGTGCGTTGCCATACTCCTCCGAAACGACTCGACCGAATTTCATGAAATTTTGCATATTGGCTAAGGTTGAGAGTCGGCTACTATCTATTTTTTTACACACCTAAGTGATAAGGGTGGCCCACGCGTACGGAATCGCGGGGCACAGCTAGTAATGGTATATATATTGGATTATAAACACACTGTCTGTTTCTAAGGTAGGTAACTTAGTACCTGTATTACGACAATTTCATTTTGGTATTCCAAAAATGTCTATGTATTTAGATTTTAATACTTAGATATATTGTAAAATATATTTTAGTTTATGCTTTAGTTGTTGTACGAAAGTTACCGTGAAGAATCCGTATTGCACTCAAAAACCGACTGTGGTTTATGTTGCATTGAAAAACATTATAAGAGTAAAATTGTTTTGAAATAATGCCAATAAAAATAAATAAAATAAATATGTTATTACGATATACAAAGATATGGTTGTTTATATATAAAATTCATACTTATGTACATACATATGCAACCAGTCTCAAGCCGAGAATCCAGAACCCACGGAGTAGGGTTCAAAAAAAGGGTCGCTGCCAACTGCACCAACTGATAACAGTCAAATAGGTACAATGTATTTTATTGCTTTTTACTCATTTTAAACAGTATTCGTGAAAGTTTGTCGCGGTTATGATTCTGATATTAATAAAATTGGAAGCGTGGCCTAATAAATATAACAGTTAGGCCATAAATTGGCTGTTCTTCTTGATCCTCCTATCGGGGGAGGGTCCGGTCACGACTCGTTGTTTACTCACAATAAATCGACACGAACGAGTCACGAGGTAAAGAAAACTAGTGCCGATACGACTTATCATGGAAATTTGTTATTTTTTAAATATTTATATAAAAATATATATCGATATCACTCGGGATGATATACGATACGCTAGATTAGTAGACGAAACAACGAGTTTATACGTCTAACCAGTGACAGCCCGAGGCAAGTTTTATGCCGGAGCCAGACAGCTTCATTTGAATGATTGTTTAGTGTGACCGATGACTTTGTGTAGCTGCGCAAAGTTTTGTAGAACTTTGTTGTCTTCAGGACAAAAATGCACAAACACTTTGAGCTATGTCTGGCTCCGGCATTAAAAAATCCTTTTTTTCGAAATAACGGGTAGTAAAATTGTGAAAAGAAGCCGTGCGCGAACTACAAGACATATTTTATGTTCGGCTTTACTTAACCTCATTTTGATATACGTACCAGGTATATTTAGCAATATGTGGACCCCTAAAGTGTTCTTTAACAGGTATTATCTTAAATAATTGTGTAAGAGAATGAAAAAAAAAACAGAATTAATTAAGAAATAAATAAATATAATGATAGACATACACAAGTGTTGATCGTGTTGTATTTACCTTTTATGTAAAGTGAAGTATCGAAATAAATACGCGATCGGCGCAAGCTTAATCCTCGTCCTTTAAGTTGCAGGCAGCTCTTAAAACAAAATTTGGCTTATCGAGGTTTTATCACAATAATTTTTCTACAGACTGACAATAAAAGCGAATTAATTGGACAATTTTAAAGCGAACAAATATCGTAATATCTTAAACGTGAACACATTTAGCAACGCCATATAAATTACATTATCAAATATTTTATCATTATGAAATTAGATCAACGGCAAAATTTCGTAAAATTCTTATTAATATTACGTTCGTATCGAAATGATGACAATGCGAGAACTTATATTTCCGTGTATCAAATTCCTTGAGTCGTTGCCGCTTTTTTATGTTGGAAAAAAGGTTTCTTTATAGTGTCCCAACTGTTTCTGATGTTGAAAGGAAATTTTTTTAAAATATTTTGACAACTTCAAACAGCTGTTAATTTCTGTTATGCCGGAGCCAGACATAGCTTTATTTGAATGATCATTTCAATGGCTGGCCCGTTGGCGCAGTGGGCAATGACCCTGCCTTCTGCTCCGAGGTTCGTGGGTTCGATTCCCACCTCGAGTCTGGGTGTATTATTCATATGTATGTATTTATATATTTCTAAAAAAAATATAGGAATTCTTTTTAGGTACGTCTAATATTTCCTTTTCCCCTCCTACTAAGCTTGAATTAAAAGCTTGTATTAGGAGTGGGTGCGACAATATCCCAACGGCGGTGGGGTTTGAACCGGGTCCATACCTTATACCGCTGAGCTATTGAGGCTCTCTAATATATATAAATAAAATATAAATAATATATATAAAAGAGGCAAAAGGGCAGATAGACATTTGAGTCCCGAAAATATAATCTATCTTAACCATACAGAAATGTATAGTCCGTCTTGGCCTACATAAATCTTTATATAGTACAAAACAAAGTCACCATACCCGCAAGTTTCCTTTGTATCCTCGCCTGCAGTTCTGCAATCTTCCTCTGCTTCTCCAACTCCTCAGCCGTGATGGGGGGCACTGCTGCAATATAACCAAAAAACACGTCAACCTATTTTCTATTATTTTATTTATTTATTTATGGCACACAAAACAGGTTAAAGCTTAAACAATATTAAATAATATAAAAAAAAAGGAGTTATGTTCTAAGCTAAAACCGAAAGCATGTGTACACAACATGATTAAGAATAAGTATACATATATACTTAGTACAAACATTACAATTTAGTAATGTAGTGGTGTTCCGTATAACTTATACAATTTAAAATATCCAACAAAACATTTATAAAAATAATAATAATAATAATAATAACATTTTTTGATACTTGATCCGAATCGGGCGTTAATCAAGAATTATCATAAGCGGTAACGTCGAGGATTGTAAGAAGAAACTCACCAGGCTTGGAGTACAGGATGGGTTTGATGACGCTGGGCGGTGGAATGGCGTTGTTCTGCTGCATCTGAACCTTGATCTGCTGCGCAGCAGCCGCTGCCGCATTCACGTTGCGAGGCTCCCCCTTGAGAGCCATAAGTGTCCTCTTACGCTCTTCTATCTCCTTCTGCGCGTTCGCCATCATGACCTAGAGTCAGAATAATAATAATAATATAATAATAAATATATATATATACAGGACTGTATGACACACGGACGTCTTTTCCTAAGGTAGACAACTTAATGCCTGTTTTATAGGTAACAGACACCTGTTATACACATTTTTTTCGTAGAAATATATAAATACACACATAATATATATATAATGCATCTCGAAGCGGAAATCGGACCCCCGACACTCGGACTGGAAAGAAGGGACACTGCGCCAACGGGCCAGTCACACAACTGTAGCACTATGTAAAATAGTTTTAATTGTACATAGTGTCAAACCAATCCTTTAACAAAGCATTTTAACTAGGTCAAATTATAATATAAATATTATGTTGCCACAGACGATGTGTGAACAAAAATCGTTCTAGTACAGTTGTGTCAATAAACAGTAACACATCTGCTATTTAAACTATTATATGAAGCTTATAAAACCACTATAAACGTTTAGTAGAAAAGAATGAGGTCAGTATAAACTAGTGAAACATACCTAGATATAGATAGATCAAGTGTACTTGAACAGGGTTGTGGTCATTATATTTCTAAATTTAAAAAATAATAAATTACTGCTGTTTTTGGAACCGAATGATGGGACTATTTATAGGGGTCACTAATGGATGATAAATAACGTCACACGAATGTTACGATTTTTAATTTCTCACCCCCGTCATTGTCACGGATTGTCACATTTTCAGGGACCTTGGTGTGATAACATATATCGTTAACTTTTTGTATTCAAAAGAATTAAAAGAAAAAGGCTGTTTTAACTTTATTTTTAATCTTATGAATATTTTTATTTCCGACATGACATGTGACGTCATAAAGCTTATTGTTCCCTCCCCCCCCTTGACCTGTGACATTTAGGGGTGACTCCTTAGTCCCGGGACCCGAACGACGCATCCATGTAATAAGGAATTCGTCTGTTTATTTATGTAACACAATATCAGATAGTTTTTCGTTAACTATTAACAGAAACAAGATAATTTATCTTGTTTTTGCTAATATATACAGTCACCTTCACGGTTGTCTAACAACGGCGCAATATCTATCTTGAACAATACTGATGATGCATCAACGCTACAACAAAACAATGGAAGCCGAAGATTCAGCTAAATAAATCTACTGCAAAGACAGAGAATAACAAAAAATCTAGATGTTTAAAAGCGAAAGGTCGCCTAACACGAATCTCGAAAACCGCGGGACGTAATTTTTTTTTTAATGTAATAGGGGGCAAACGAGCAGACGGCTTACACCCAATTGACTACAGATGCGTTGCCGGCCTTTGAGAAATGAGTATGCTCTTTTCTTGAAGGTCCCTAAGTCGTATCCGTTCGGAACTACCGAAGCAGGCAACTGATTCCATAAGGGAATTGTGTGAAGTAAGAGATTCCTAGACTATCGCCTGGGGACGTCCACTGATGAACAGACCGTCGCCCATGGACATCTGCAGCATAACGGGTGCTGATGCGTTGCCTGCCTCGAAGAAGCCTGTACACACAGTTTTTAAAGGCGTCGAATCGTTTGAGCATGGTGTGTGTAAGTTAATGTATTAATTATGCAGATTCTATAAAAATATTAGTGACTCCCCCCCTCCAATTGTGATTTATATAGAGGATTATATGCATTTTCAATTGGGACGACCATGGGAAAGTAAATAATAATATAATAATATAATTATTTGGTTGGTTGTTATTAGTTGGTTATGGTTCCATTGCATTATTATTAATGCAGTGGAACCATATCTTTCATCTAATATAGTAGTATCTCTATATCTCGAATGTCAAGGAAAGTGCATAAAACTTTGACTTACTGAGTCTTTGACTTAACAAGAAGTTCGAGGTACGTGACAAAAAATATTTTTCGAGGTGTTAAGTAAAAAAAAACGATTTAAGTTATACGGTAGATACACATTTATCGGAATAAATGATGTGCAGTTTAATCGCTAACGATTTTTATACACACGTATCGATAGAACTGCGCAGTTTAAGCTGCACAGTTTTTTCACAACGATTTACCGAAACGTGTGTAGCGGCTATTATAGATACGCAGGTTAACATTTTGCTCGAGTTACAGAGTCTGAATAATTTGACATACCGAGTATCTGGGGGTTAGCGGAAGGGAACGGCATTTTTTTCGACTTCCATGACGACCGAGAGCTTCCACTTAACGAGGTTCGAGTTATCGAGATTCCACTGTATACAAAAATTTTATTTTTAATATGAATATATTAATATCCTTTCTCGTCGTTTGCCAGGGCTTTCATTAGTTTTAAAATATATTGACAAACAATAAAACGGCTTGGATTTGATTGACGGTAGATTGATTAAACTCTTTTTTATAAGAACTATTTTTAAAAGAGTGTCTAACGAGTCTCTTGCTGATTCTTCTTGTGGCTCGACTCTTCGGAATCAGTGGAAGCTTTTAAAATATTTCACGATTTAAAAGAGCTTGTAAAAGTCTACTTGAATAAACTATATTTTGCTTTGATTATAACACGTAACATCTTTACACATGGAGAGAGAAAAAAGCATAGTAAGTCTTTAAATGCCGGCAACACATCTGTGAGCCTTAGTGTAGTTTTCCATTTGCCCCTTATAAAAAACATACACATATTTTTTCATTTATAAATACGGTACGTGTATAGAGATTGGTTCTTTTCAAGTCAAAACGGTATTGCATTTGGGATTCAATACAGAGTAACAGCGCGTTAGGAGCTGTGCACACCTGCTTCATGCAACAATGCTTGTCAGCGCGTAATAGGTTCACGTCGTGTGCGCCGGGGTTTATGTGTTGATTAAACTGGATTCTGTGTTAAACCATAGAGCTGTGAAAATTTCGCCTGCCTTTCTCTTTGATTGTCTCTGATTTTTAAATTGAACTCACATTCACACGAGAGTTAAAAAAGCGTTGCGTTAAATCTCGGCGTTTGCGTTTTTTTAACGTTGTCCATACAAAAAATTTTCGTATATGTATATAGCGTTGAAAATAGAACATTTTACTCGACAAAAGAGCGTCACGTTATAAATGCGCTGTCGTATGAACAGGAACTTGAGAGTGCATATATTTTATTTGAAAGCTTTTTTAACGCGCGGTAAAAAAGCTCTCGTGCAATTCAGAGCTTAGAGTTTTCATTTGTAAAAATAAACTGTATTGTCTACACCATTGTGGTCACTAAAAAGGCTTCTTCCAGAGGACACGTCGTTCTCCAATCCGTGGGCGAGGCAAAAAACACGGGAGAAGTCAAGCTTCTACATTTTCCCTATGTATTTTTCATTCAGCTTCTTTTGCCTTATAAAAATCATGGCGGTGACCACTATTAAGGCTTCCTCTAAAGGACCCGTTGTTCTCCAATCAGTGGTCGACACAAAAAAACACGAGAGAAGTGAAGCTTCTACATTTTCTCTATGAATTTTTCATTCAGCTTCTTTTGCCCCATAAAATTATGATGGTCGCCACTATTAAGGCTTTCCATAAAGGACCCGTTGTTCTCCAATCAGTCGGCACAAAAAACACGAGAGAAGTGAAGCTTCGCTATTTTCTCTATGAATTTTTCATTCACGGACAACAATAGACGAGTTCACAAAGAACGTGGAATCGTAATTAGAAATCGATTGCTCGGAAGCCACCTGTGCGCGTTTTTTATTATTTATGTCAAAGTGACACGAATGAGTCTGCCTTTGATGATTTACGGATTACATTGTATTTTTCTTCCGCGCGTCATTTTCAGTATTGTCCCACTTTGCTTGTAATAACTGAGAGGTGGCTGCGAAAATTTCTGCGGCAACGGGCCAGTCAAATAGTTTTTAGTAAATATATTACTCATGGACAACAAAACTGCGCCTTTGCCTTGCAAATCTATGAGCAATGCAGATGCCCTTTTCCGTGAATGACCTAAAGTTAAATCCGTGCTGACATATCAAAACTAGCAGCCGGTTCTATAGAAGCGTTATGCGAAGAAGGAAATTCTTAATTAACAATATTTTTTGAAGCTTAAAATTCTCTTCCTTTTCTTAAATAAAATTAAAACAAATCTGGCTCTTCCTTGTCCTACCCTTATACTATTATTTGGGGTCGGTTTTCCTCACTTTCCTGCGCCATGATAAACGAACTTGGGTTGTCGCGTTGGCCAATTCGGCTTGCTTAATCTCTCTTCGTACATTATTCCTATGTTAAGGTCTCTTTGTAGTCAGTCCATCACTTGGTGGACTAACATCCAAGGAGGATCTCCTAGCACTTGCTAGAAGTGCCCCCTAGGTCTCTTCTTTGTTCTTCAAAGTTCAAGGCAAATTGTACCACATGATGTTCAGGGCGTCATTTAATACGTCCATGCCATCCAAGTTTCACTCGCAAATATAGTTTTAAAATAACAAAAGCTCACGTCCTACGGCTAAAACTATTCCAAATCTCGGAAGGAGCCTGCAATTTATCCTCGCTGAATAATATTTATGTGGGCGTTTTTCGCCGTCGACACCTCCAGGTGACTACAAAAGAGCACCCCGGGGCGTCGCGCTTTTCGCTTTTTTTGCGGGCAGACACACACACAAAATGGTCCATTAGTGAAATGATATTCCTTTTAATGTGTCCACCGGGTGAAAGCGTTGAGATAAAGCTGGAATGGAAGAGTTTTATAAACATTCGGCAGACGTTGCCCTGCCCGAAACGATGGCTTGCTTACTATTGAATATATGCGATTATTGTATGGGTATAAATGTACAACGTAATGATTAAGTAATTTAGTTTGCAATAAATAACATTATGGTAAAAAATCATAACAAAAAGCCTATGTTTTAAATTGGACTAAAACACAAATAGTTAGGAAATCTGATCATAATTGATTCAGTAATTACAGAGTTTATCGCAAGAATATTTCTCGATACGACATTTATATAGAAGTAAAGAAATGTGTCATGTCTATTGAACGTAACGTTGGCGAAATAAATAGTGCATCTGCATAAAAGCAAGCAATATACCAAGAAGTAGAAGAAGGTTAAGAAATAAAACGAGAATATTGTGATATCCCCATCTTTTATCCTGTAGGATTAGAAAACCATTGAGTTAAGAGTAATGACAATTTATAAAATAGGATCTAAAATTAATACTTCCGAGCTCAATTTATTGATTCATAATTACAGATAATAATTATTAAATATATTCTTAAAAATGCAGAACGGTGTATATAATTTAAACATAACTATATTGAGTAGTAACATCAAATGAGCTTATAAAAGTACATTAGATTAAAACATATTTTGATTTAAATCCCATTACTGAGTTGTGAAAATACTACTGGTACGGCCGCTTTTTGATTTTTTGGTTGACTTGGGTGGGTGCACTACCGTGCTCCCTGATAGCGGTTCAATGGAAAATGTATCAGTACGGTCGATCTAGATCTGAAATAGCAGGTGAGCCGTAAAATAACCATTTCCGATTTTATTTCAGGAGTTCATACTCCTAATACGGGATAAGAGATTAGAATAGCAAGATGCTCTGGATTTATATCTTCGCTTTATGGCACTGTAATAAAATAACGTCCAGTATTAAAGCAGTCCTGGGACACGACGTAATACTGTCCAAATTATGACCATTACTTCGTAATTTTTATATAATATGATTGCATTTGGCAGCTTCCTAGTTGAACGCGAATTATTTTTAATTCATTTTGTATTACGTAATAAAGACAACAGCTTATGTTGTAAGTTGTTATAGCACAAGACGTTGTTCTATTAGAAACCAAATATGTGCGATGTGAGCGCAATTAGTTCGTGAGAATGTGCGATAAACGTATTGATGTCTAAGAAGTGTCTTAATTGGATTTGCGCGATTGCATCGAACATGATTAGGACACTTATTAAACATAAATATGACGTTGGTACGAACTAATGCCTGGCATCCACGTTACCGTCTATCGGACGGATTATTGTGAAGATTTGCCTGCGCAGTCTGCAGTACATCCAATATTGTCGTCCACAGTACGTCTAATTCATTCAGCTGTTCATGTCATCCTCGGAACCCCCACGACCTCTACCACCTCACGACTAATATCACTCAGTGACATTAATCGGGCGCCACTGTTTTACGTGCCTTCCAAAACAGTGGAGGTTGGATATCAAATGTAAACCAGTGTTAAAATGTAAAAATTGTGTGATTGAACATAGAATATCTTTTTTATATCTCCCAATCCCGTCCATATATTGGGGCCAATTTTATGTTTATATTACTATAATTCAAAGAACGCCATGTTATTTTTAATATTCATCTAAAAAGGCAGTAGTCACTCATAAACAGAAGAGCTAGCCCGTTTGCGTCTTGTCATATAAAAAAAAATCTTTACAAATAGTGATTTGTAAAGATTTTTTTTAGTAGTAGTAGATTTTTTTTAAATAGTAGAGACCACTATTTAGCGTTTACAGTAAATCGTTGAAAACGCACAGTTCTTTTGACATCCGTATAAAAACATTCGTTAAATACAGAATTGCACAACTGAAATATAAATTGTTAAGATCGCTAATAACTAATTCATAAGAAGAGACTTTAAAAAGTTATTAGATAACTGTATTAAGTTTCTCTCTCGTTTTTCCTGTTTGCACAAAAGATTTGTTGCAAAAAATTAAATAAAGTTTTTACCTCGTACTTCCTATCTATTCAACGTGCATAACCCACCGGTAGAAACGCAGAATTTAATTCAAAAATGCACGGTTCATTCGTAATTCGACGAGGCTATTGTCGCGTCAAATTATAATATTTAAAATTTTGCACTATTATAGTATAAGAACTATTATTATAGTACTTTTGGAGGATCCCGTGGTCCCACAAGGAACCCGTATGGTTTCACTCCGTCCGTCCGTCGCCCTAGGGTTTTCAAAGCATTAGATTTAGTGACTTTTCCATGTTGAAAGGACATGCTAAAAACTCGTTATGAAAATTATTTTGAGCAAAATCGAACAACTTTTGAAGTTATTTAACAAATATGTACCTATGTTACGTGTTAGATACAGTTCCTATCTAAGTAAGCGTCTCGTAACACTCTGGGCCATGTTGTTTAAGACTGGAAGTAATACTATTATTAATTTAGGTACGCCTAGTATTTCCGTTACCTCTCCAGGTGTGCTGGCGACGATAGCCCAGCATAGTCGGAGTTTGAAGATCTCTAACTCTAACACGCATTTATTAGGATCACATCCATAAATTATGTAACATATACTCTTTAATATGATCTTCAAAAGCTTGTAAATAGCCGATAGACATGTTGCGCTTGCATCTTAGTGCGTTACTTGTATAGTGCTACATTTTTTTCAATATATTTACAATCATAATTATGTAATGTTCACGACTGTACCAATGACGTAATCGCGGGTCGATGACCTGCAATGACATCAGTAGAGCGTGGTGGAAAAAGGTTTTGCTGATTCCGCAGTTCGCATTAGGATACGAGGTCGAGATCCTTTCGGAAATCTTTTATCTTCCAAATGTATTCACGCCGCGATAAATGGAAGTCTTTTTATCTTTTAAGAATGCTTCGACGAAAATTGCCTTTTTCTTTTGTCCAAATTTGGATATAAAGAGATGTGTCATATTTTATCAATGGGTATGTAAAAAAATGGAAAAACTCTGGGTAAAAAATTGTTAATTATTTATACGTTCAAAAATTTATTTACTAACTTTGAAGCCTCATTACTTTGTTTCTTTAAAGTAAAGCAGCGAGCGAAAGCTGGTAGCGAATAAACGATTACCTCTCAAGCAAGAAAGTATATCAAATATACAGACACCGTTAAGCATTTGTTTGAGGAGCATAAATCATAGATATTGACAGGCCATAAAGGAATTAACAGTAAATGCAAATCGCACGCGTGGGCCGTTCGCACGTCGATTCAGGCTCGCGCCGTTGGCACCAAACCTAGCAAAGCAAACTGTCTCCGTGTTAACTCAAACACCCACACAATGCATTTTTAAACAAAGTTCCCATAGACAGAAGAAAATATTTTAACGCCATGTTACTCAACGGCTGTGGCGGACAAATGTAAGGTGCTCCTTGGTTTGGACTGCGCTCCTCTCATCACTTTTTCCACCACAAGCTTTGGAGCTTACTTCGTAGGCCACTTTCATCGTGCCATGCCTGTACCAATATTCGCATGCGGGATTTAACAGCCGAAATAATAGGGATGTATAGAAAGACGTGAAAAGGAGAAGGTATGAAGTTAGGTGCTATTAAAATTCCTTGTAATGATGTAAAATAAACGTGAATGAAATGAAATGAGAATGATGTGAGAGTATGAGCAAGTCTGCTGCTTCGAAAACGGGGACAGTCAGTGATAGATGGCCTAAAGTTTGGGGAGTTGAATCGTCATATAGACAAAAGTCGTTAACGCTGATTTTAAATCTATGTATATAGGATTTATGATAACAGTGATTAGTGAGAAATTGTGTGATAGTGAACTGAGGCTTGACCGTGGAAAGATATTTGGTGAGGTCTTGATAGCAAAGTCTTGGTATAATTACAATTATTTTGGTCGGAGTAAAGATCTTATGGTTGGGGTTACCTTAAGGATCGTCACGGTTTCTAGCACACGAGGAGGACACGAATGTATTATTTTGTTGATATCGCCTTTCCCCCCAAAAATGTTTAACGCTTTATTTAAACTTTTCATTTGGTTTGTTGTGATCAACTTCAATGTTAGCCATAACTCCTTTTTCTGGGCTATTTATAGGCTAAATAAGGCTTTATATAGGCTATATAGCCCTCTACATTTTAGATACAAGATTTAATGAGCTAACCTAACTTAACATCAAAAAAATGAAGTCGCTTCCCGCTCTTGTACCCGTAGATCTTTTAATCTACGGTTTTCAGTAATAATCAAAAAAATTCAAGTACAATTTTTGTGTGTTTCCATTGTTTGCGCTGGTCTAACCCAAAACTTGGGAGATAGATCAAAATA
The DNA here is from genome assembly GCA_024363005.1 of Charaxes varanes. Lineage (NCBI taxonomy): Eukaryota > Metazoa > Arthropoda > Insecta > Lepidoptera > Nymphalidae > Charaxes > Charaxes varanes. The sequence continues at coordinate 847,117 of JANCMC010043217.1, forward strand.
ATGCAGTACGGAATTGTATATCTTAAAATGGTCTATAAAAAAGTCGGGAATGGCATAAGATTATATTGTTCTGGCAGGACAGCGTCTGCCGGGTTCGCTAATTGAATGTATTAGAGAATTCCACCTTTTTAAATGGGGGGTATTAACGTAGTACATCAAATCGTAACTGCAAATACCGAGTCGTAATTTAGTGGCGAAGCGCCTGGACGGGTTTGCCATAGAACTTAGTTATGATGTAATGCTTTAGTCATGTTCTTCCTTACAGTATGAAAACTTTATTAGTTTGTATATTAAATGACTCGACATCATAATTATATGCGTATAAGAGAGTAGAGCAGTGATGAAATCGGCATCTGCCTCTGAGGCAAGTGCTCGCGAAGCGGTGACCGCGTTGCGCGCTCCGCCGCGCGCTCAACTCACTCGGAACCGCTCACTGTTATATGCACCAGTCGCGTTTATGACATATAGGAAAAACTCTTCTTGTCCAATGAATTATTGAGTTTAAATAATTTCATTGATCATGTAATGTGATTGGGGACTTGGTGTAGCTGCACAAAGTTTTGTAGTATTTTGTAGTCTTCAAGGACAAAAATGTGCAAACACTTTGAGCTATGTCTGGCTCCGGCATGACAAATAAAAGTATGGCGTATTAGGTATAATTTTTTGTAGAGTGGACCTCCAATTGTAAACTCCACTCAACTCCACTACATTCCACTCCATTGTCTTCAGACTGGATTCTCTCTCGGACTCCAAAAATCTCAACTCTGGAGTTCATAAGGTTAGAAGGATAATCTCAAAAATTGTTTCGACAGGCGGGACTGTAACCAGCTTTTTCGGAAAACTGCCTAGTCGTTTTAGACAAGAACAGTATCACGACAGTAGATCCGTCGACTTATTTAGACTTATTTTAGACCAATAAAAAAAAGAATCAAACAATCTATTTTAAATTAAAAAAAACATGGTGTTACTTGTGATAGATGGTTCTATGTTATAGCTAAAAAGTTTTGAAAGAGCCCTCCTTTTTTCTAATTATCATTTTTCTAATTAGATAAAAAAAAAAAACAAAGAAGATAGCAAAAAAATAGGTGGTCACTTCATTACATCAAATATTAACTTATCAAAGTTAGTGCGTGTAATGCAGAAATAAATCTCTAGGACTTTTAAGGGATAGCTAGAAATCTTAACGTCTTAAAAGTTATCAATTTAATAAGAAGCACGTAGAAAGCGTAAAAAAATGTCAAAACGACGGCGGGCCGACGCTAATTTCGCTTTCTTTAAAAGCAATTTACATGTAACCGTCATTGTTTGTGAGCATCACAGCTACCGTAACTCACGGTTGGCGACCTTGCGCCCGCGCCGCCACCGCCCGGCAGCTCGGCAGCCGCACTCCCTTTCTAACTTGAACCGTTAGCTATAGAATAGCGATGCAATTTAAATAAAAAATATTAAAATATCATATGAACACAATATATATTGCAAGAGCACAATATATTGAGTTCATATGCTATTTGAAAAAATTTAATTTGACAATTAATGTAACATACGGTTGTGACAATTACGACATTTGACATCATCCAATACATGTGTGAGTAAATGGTGTAAATCGTTTAGCGTTGGTGTGCGTGTGGTTTTTTTTTAATTCATTCAAGGTTTAAAGAGAAATTTGATAGATTATTTATTTGAAAATAAAAAAAAAAAACAAATTTGGTCGCTACTTCAGAATAATTCAAATAGACTTTAAGATATTCAATTTCGAGATATATTTTTAAATTTAATTAAATAAAAAGATCTATCTTTAACATTATTCGCGAAAAAACGCCGACGTAATTTTATTCATAGAGATATATAACATGGTTAATAATGCAACTTGCATGTGAGAATGTAATTATTTTAGAGCTATCGGTAATCTGATGCGTTAGAAAAAGTGACAGCAATTACGCATCGTAAAGCAAGAATGTTACAAAGGTCACCCATCTATCACCCGGTCGCAGCCAGAACAACTTAACTTAGCGATCGACTCAAATGCCGACCACTGATTAGGATTACTCGAAATTGCATGCATCAGGTCTTCTTCACTTAGGTTGTTGGGACCAATAAAGATGACAGCGCAACCACGTCTTTGTATTATTCCTCTCCAACACTAGCATTTCTATAATACGTTATATCTCTAATCATAGAAAGTACAAGAACGTAAACAAAGTAGGTACAGGATTAAATCAGTTCAAATATGTTCATACATCACACTTGAATGTGCAATTTCTGGAATCTGCATTTTGCACGCGGGCAGCCTTGAGATAAGCGTTAATTCCGACTACGCCTGAAGTTTATTTCCCTCATAAAATTAAATGTGTGTAAGACACGTCTGGCTGGCTAATTAGTTTGCTTATAGACGCCTTTGTTATAATACATTGGCTGCAAATGGTTTATTTACAACTATACGTTAAACATTAAATATGTAGTAGTAAGTACGAGTAGGTATTGAACAATAAAGAAATTAGTTTAGAAATTTATTGACAAAATGTCAGGGTACATTATCTGCCAATCGTTTTATTTAATACCACCTTACAGTGCCATGCATTTAGAAAAATATGAGAGGTTTTTTTATGTTCCAAGAAACAAACGAGCTGGCGACTCATCACCTATGTGACTGTCGACAGCCATGGACATCTGCACCACCAGAAGGGTCGCAGATGCGTAGCCAGCCTTTAACGAGGTGTTTGAAATAAATACAACAGTGTATGAAATACGACAACAATACCATCACTTGATGTAACACTATTGCCGCCACATCATGCAGATATTATGTGAGAAGGAGGTACTGGTACCGTTGGCCCAATTCGGCTGGAGATCAAAAGAACTGCAAGTTGCTACCTCAAACTAAACAAGGGCTAAAAAATCTCATATTGGCCTTTGGGCCAATGGCTTTTTTCTGTCGCTCTAGCGTCAGACTAAATTAGATGTTAGAAATGTATGCATTCACGCAGATGATGTTTAGGTAGTAGAATAAATATCCAGAATAATTAAAATATTTAATGTCGATTTCATTTATGAAAAATCCAATATACTAAATCAAAAATATTCGTTCAATCAAAATTTGATTCGCCTTTACAACCATAATCTGTACGACAGAAAAGGGATGATATTACACCCCTTAATTTAGATGCACCCTTTAGGGCTTTGATTTAGCAAAATCTAGATATCTTGGGGTGCTTTTTAAGCAAAATTTAAGTCCCCCTTCCTTTAGCAAATGCAGCATTCTTCGTTAGTCAGTTATACCTATAACGAGTTCAGTTCTATTATGGTAATATTTATTTATATTTTACGTACTACGCATGAAGTGTATATTTATATTTAAACTAGCTTCGCCCCACGACTTCGTCCGCGTGGGACACCCTTATCATATAGGAGTATGAAAAGTAGCTAGTATCCGATTCTCAGACCTATTGAATATGCGTGTAAAATTTCATAAAAATCGGTCAAGCCGTTTCGGAGGAGTACGGTAGCTAAATTTGTGACACGAGAATTTTATATATAAGATTTATTTATTGGGGGTAACAAACAATAACAGAGTTTACATTAAGCTATATAAATTATTTTACACTAGAGTTCTATCCGTGTTATCCACAGCGTTAACCCAGATTACTCTTTCTTAGACGTGTTATTTTGTATCAAGAAATACTAAAGTACTTATTAATAAATGTGTGTAAAAGTGTGATTACGTAAAACGACTGTTAATAAAAACCTAAGAACCTTTTGGACCTAAGAAAATAGGAGAAAAAATGTTTTTTATCCTGAAAAAGATATTAGACGGCAGGATGCTCTATTATTTTCTAATGTAGAGACATTTAAATACATTAACTCTATCTTTTCTAACATACGCCCCGGAATAATCTACGGAGGTCATTCCAGTAGCTATTTATAGCTAGGATGTTCTTAATAGTATGGCTGTTTAGTTTTATTTTATTGTTATGATGGTCATAGCGGTGTTTTATTTGATAACGTCATTCAGCAATGTGCATATTTGCATATATTTCACATGTTATTTCCTAGTGTGATACTGTTGTACAATTTGCAGCGTACGCTGATAAAGTATCTTTTAGGAAAAAAATGTAATACTGTCTTTTTTGCTAAAGTAGTTGACATTAGCCTCAAAATTAATTTGCAGAGAGTAGAGAGTGACAAAATAGTTATAAAACCATTGTGTTTATTTCACTTATACCTTTAGTTTCATCACCAATTTCATTTATGTTTACGTATATTGACTGACTTGACTGGCCCGTTGGCACAGTGGCAGTGATCCTGCCTTCTGCTCCGGGGTCGTGGGTTCGATTCCCGCCTTAAAATAACAAGGATTCAGTGAACGTAACACGAAACCTGGTTTTCTTTAAAGAGCGATCCGCAGACGGGGCTTTCAAGAGATCTTCATAGAAGTATTTTTTTCTTTACGCGTATAAATTGTATTACCGTCCTTTAAAAATCTTTGATAAAACTTCTCAGAAGTAGTGATAGTTGTAAGTTAAGCCTTATTTACTTTATTTTACTAATATTAGCTACTAGCTGTTCGCCGTGACTTCGGTCACGTAGAATTAAACTTGCAACCTCTTTAATCTGGCCCTATCGAAAAATTTGTTCGTACCGAATGTCTACTAAATATAAACTCCCCCTGCCAAATACCATCTTTATTCGTCCCGCGGTCTTCGAAATTACGTGCTATGAGACCTTTTGCTTTTACATATATATACAGATAGATATCACCTATCAGCCATTAATTAGCCGTATTGTTAAACGCAACTTGCGTTAAATATTGTTATTACAAAACCTTATCTCCCTTAAAACATTGTTTAATAACACCTCAATAATTTTCGTAACAGCTATTCTACAAATTAAATTTATCTGAAATACTAAATTTGATATTGAAATTCGTGTAAAATGTGTCACGGCTTAAATAGTCGGGGCAAATTTGCAGTCGCCAGAAACGGTCGAACGCTGTCCCTCGTTCTTAATTAGGACAAGCAAGATAAATGACCACAGTATAATTTATATACAAATGAAGCTAGTATCTTTAAATGTTTTTATAAAGAATTTTATGTTACAGAACATGTTTCTAAAAAGGTATAAGTAGTTTGATATCTGTGGGTAATGTTTTAGATATAGAACAAATTTAAACAGGTCATTGTTACATAGTAATTCAGAATTACCATCCTTTTTTTCCTAATAAGTTTATATACACATAGATCTTTCCATTTGACCGCATTAATTTTTAAGACTCCTGGACTTCTCGGAAAGATGTTGGATAACTCTGCATGTATCATGAAGAGTGACCCAAGGAATTGCTTGAAGTCATACGCTCAGCACTATTTCACACTGGATTTTGTGATTCGTCAGAATTTATGATTGTGAAATTCATCGAAACTTGAAATTCCCGCGTAATCGAAATATTTAAGAACCCAAAACTTTTGCGAGCCTACAGTACCTTTTGAGTACTTACAGGTAAAGAAATGACTACGAGCGTGTCAAGACGCGCTTATATAGAAGGAAAGTATCTAATCTATACTTATTACTTATTATTATAATGTACTATATATCTTATAGATATATAATATTAAGACTAAAATAGTATAATTCTATACTAATATATACAGCTGAAGAGTTTATATGTTTGTTTGCTTGAACGCTCTTATCTCAGGAACTACTGGTCCGATTTCAAAAAATCTTTTAAGTGTTAGATACCCCATTTATCGAGGAAGGCTATAGGCTATATATCGTCGAGCTAAAATTTAATCTATTTTTTGTAATGAATTTTGCGCGGATGAAGTCACGTGCCCAGATAGCACATGACAAAGATATTTATTTGCAAAATTTCTTCAAAAGTTGTTATCAAGTTTCGCAGAAAATAATTTTCCTTGTGAGTTTTTAGCATCTATCAACGCGGAAAATTACAAGACTCTACAAGTAACAGTTTGGAAATCCCGTCACATAGCGCTAAATTTCTAAAAAATGGCCAAGAGTGTGTCAAGACACGCTTATATAGAAGGGTTCCGTATCTGATACGCTATAAACGTATTTGTTAAATAACTTCTGAAGTTATTGTCCGATTTCGCTGAAAATAATTTTCCTGATGAGTTTTTAGCATTCTCTATCAACATGGAAAATTTCAAGTCTCTACGTCTAATAGTTTGGAAATGCTAGGAGGAGTCCACCTTAAGGGCACACCGACGGATGGACCGACAGAGCGAAATTATAAGGGTTCCTTTTAGTACTACGGAACCCTAAAAACCTTTTACATTACGACAAATAAAGCGTGAACAAAAATTGTTATACGCTATGTGTCACTCTTCAAGTTGGATCGTCGTATATAATAACGTGGAAATCTTTGAGTGACTCCGGTAATTTATTATTTGCGTCACGTTCTGTGCCGCGTATCTGAACTGACGTAATGTCTTTTTTCTTCCCTCCAACAGTTTCGAACGTTGAAAATAACTGCCGCAAACTTTTTACTTCAACTCAAAATAAATAATTGTCAAGTAGAAACTTCTTAAGGCAAATTTAGCGTTTTTTAAGATGCCTAAAAAGCATTGATTTTTGACACTGTAACCGTCACCTACATCACTATATGTCCAAATTATTACTTCTGTCGGCTCTCCAGGAGTACCATATTTTTTTAATGAAAACTTCTCTAGGGCTTTTTTTCAAATGGACAATACTATTACACATTTGGGTTTTTACGATAGGTCTTATAGCTGAAAGAATACAGCCAAATTCCGCTTATAGCGTGCAATATAATATGTACCAATAAAACAGTTATAAAAAGGAAAGTTAACACTAATAGAAATATAAAATGAAATGGAAGTTAGAGCAAAACTAAAATTTAACATTTAAAATCGTACATTACATGCACTTGCAGTAAAATTAACATTTAAACGTATAGAGAAGTGTAGTAAAAATATATTTACATTTAACATTGCGGTAAAATTTAATATTTAAAATTGTCATTGAAATAATCATTAATACTATAGTATGACTTTCGTACATTGGTACCCGCGATAAGGTGAAAAATTTTAGCGTGATGATATATAGCCTATAGCTTTCCTCGATAAATAGGCTATCTAACACTGAAAGTATCGGATCAGTAGATCTTGAGGTTAGCACGTTCAAACAAACTCTTCAACTTTATATATTAGCATAGATTAAGTAGATATAGTAAAAACTTAATAATACTGCGTAATAAATACTGCCAGTCAAGAAGCGTCTTCCAGGAAGACGAGGTCAAAATTTTGAGTGGGTGTGCAAATTCGCATAAGTTTTCAAATTATATTTTGCAGGTTTATGATTGGTAATCAAGAATTTCCGCAATGATCCACTTAATTCTGATTCTGAGTGAATGTATACCTGATATATTCAATTCCACAAAATATTAAAAAGCATCCACAATGTTCAGAATTCTTGACTCCATATTGATCCATCAAATCAAATAACTTCGTTCGGGGATGGGTGCGATGGAAAGTTTTGGCTTAAACGTTCTATACAATAACGGGAAACGTTCAAATAAACCGAACTTGATGAAGACTGGAAGTAATAAAGTTTGCGGAGGAGGCGTGGCGCAAGGATGCGGGCTCCGTTTTCAATATCAGGTGGCAATAATGCAGAGCGGCATAAACGTGCAAACGTTATAAAGATCGGTGCACAAGCGATAATTTTACTTTTATTATACTGAACAGTTAAAAGAATGATTATATTTCCTTGCAACCATTCCTTGTTTTACTCCATATTTATGGCAGAGCCCCACAATTGCCCATGTCCTTTTAAATGGCTAAGCTGACAGACAAGCGTATCCCACCAAAAATATTTTCATATAAAATTGTTGCCATGAAGAGACCATATGACTCGCACCATCAAAACGCTATCTGATCTCTTTTAGCACAAAGCTTCTTACTCGTTTTCCACTTCTTATATAAAAAAAAATTGCAAAGAAATTAAAATTTCAGTAACAAGGACAAATTAAAATATTTCAGCAGTCATTGCAGAAGAATTAATATTTCTGATGTCTTAGTTGCAGTCAACAAGGATTCGTTATACCAAGCACTAAAATTATTCTTTACGAAAAATAAACATGCATAAAATAAAACATTTACTGCTAATAATTTTAAGGGATTTTTATATCCTCTGAGTAGGATGTTGGATCTGTTTATTTACTTAGAAGCCTTTGTTCTTAGCAAGCCCTTTGAACTCACTGTACACAAAATAACCAGGATTTCCAAATATTCCTTTATCTTACGAACAGCTCATTGTTATGCCGTGTATATAGGTATATATTCCTTGGGTTTGTTATCATAATACTGATACATATGACTTAATTGTAAACTGAGGCACATATGCCTTAATTTGTTAGTGCTTTAATTATTTTTCGTAATCATATAATGTTGGAGCCAGGCATAGCTTCATTTGAATGATCATTGCAATGATCATATTCAACTTCACAAAGTTTTGTACAACTTTGTACTTCAAGGTCTGGCGTAGTAGACTTCTGGCGGAGATGTGGTAGATTGCAATACCGTTCCCACATCTCCGCCGCGTAGTAGTAAGGAGGAACTACCGTGGGGTTTTAGTCAGTTGGAGTCCGATATAACCCACCGTCGGCCTTTGTGGCGAATGGGTACCCGAGCCCGGTTTCTCCAGGTAAAAAAAAAGACTTCAAGGTCAAAAATTTATAAACACTTTGAGCTATGTCTGGCTCCGGCATCATATCAATTCAATGGCAAACCTATCTATAGTTGCAGACCAGAATGTAGCCACATCTATTCTACCATCTGACGCAATGTAATTAATTAAATTTAAATTCAAAAGATGATATGCGCCTTAACTTGAAAGGTATCTAATATCTCAAAAGCAATCACATTATTACGTTGTTATGACTTCAGTGCAACAAACGCTCGTTTGTCACGACACAACGTCTAGTCGAGTCTTGTACGGTTTAATCAAATTCCAACACGGGATTCGGCAATGAATGCTCTTTTTCATTACAGTAGCTGGCTTAATAAGACATCCCGTAAGTTTGATACGGGTGAAGGGCTGGGAATAAAATTATTTTAGCAGATGATATTAAAAATGACAAACAATATTTAAAATGGCGACAATACTTGACACTCGTCTAATGTAATTAAACGACTATTATTTACTTATAAAAAATAGATTTTCATTTACAAACTACCTCCAGCACGTACCCGCCTGCTGCGAGGTGAAAGGTCACGCGGCTAACAAATGGTGTTGGTAATTTGCTGTTTTCGCCTCCACTTAGTAGATGTACGTGCGAGGAAAGATCTACGTTCTGTTGTATCGAGTTAATGTACGACTTGGGTGAGAGAGCTGCTACGTTTGCCAAAAGAATATACTAAGTACTCTCTAATTTCTTACGAATTATACATATATATATATATATATAAATATCTAAAGTAATCGTTGTTCGTTAGTCACGCTCAAACTAGAAAAAGGCCAATTTATATTATGTTTGTTTTGTTTCATTCGCTTTATTTTAGGAAAAGTTTTTAAACTTTCCCTGAAATACAAATGGACAACTCAATTTTTTTTTTTTAATATGAACTTGCTCGCTACTTCCGAACTCTTCCAATAAGTACATGACGTTCGAACTAGATCTTTTGATTGATGTGCCACTGTCTGTTAGTTAACTATAAAGTAAAATGCGAAGATTTAACACAAGTGGAACCTAATTCGTACTTAAAATAACATTAAAGATTGGCCACAGCACTTTTGTGTTGGTTGTTAAATCATTATTAAAGCCTTGATAGTCCATCGGTGGAAAGGATGGGCTGTAATCTTATACGTCCCCAGTTCAGATTCCGACGTAGCTGAGCTCACAACCACTCTTAATACAAGTTGGCGAATTAATGGGAATATTAGACATACTAAATAGTGTTTCTCGTATTCTTTAAAAAAAAAATAATAATAATATATACAGGACTATATGACACACGGACGTCTGTTCCTAAGGTTGAAAACTTAATGCCATCATAGGTAACAGGTGCCTGTTATACACAAATATTTTTTTGTACAAATATATAAATACATACATATAAATAATATACACCCAGACTCGAGGCGGGAATCGAATTCCTGGAGTGGAAGGCAGGGTCACTGTCTACTGCGCCAACGGGCCAGTCGATACAAACAGAAAACAAGATTTTCAATTAAAAAGAAAAATGCATCATCAAACACGATAACACATCCCACTTCTGACGTAACACAATTGCCCACTGGACCCTAAAACTAAATTGCCCCACCCAACCCCCAGGCATTGTATAACAACGAGGCGCGGATTCGATTCCTCGTTAAGTTAACACGTGTCCCGAGCGGGGGCAATTTTGTATAATTGGCTTTATGCTATTAACTTCTATATATTGGATCAATATTAACAGAATTTGTTTATCTTTTTTTCTCTCTCACTTTACATATTCGCTTTAAAAGTTCATGTATGTAAATTATATGGGTTAGCTCTCTTTAAAGTTGCCGCTTAGTAATAACTAAATAGCTGTGATTTTATTATAATTAGCGTACCGTACCCCCAAAGGAAAAAAAGAGTACCCTTATGGGATCACTAAGTTGTCCGTCTGTCCATCGGTCTGTCTGACAAGACCCCTTTTCTCAGGCAGGCGTAGAGCTAAAAAGTTGAAATTAATACCAAATACCGAGGTTAGCGGCCCCTTGTAGCTGTATAAAAATCAACTCTATAAGTGTACGAAATTAAAAGATATAGCCGTTTATTCCCATGAATGCAAGGAAAATCAAAACCAGGATACTGACCGTTGTCATAGAATCATGAAATTTGGCAAGAAGCTATATCTTGTAGCACAAATAAAAAAAATATACGAAAATTGTAAATGTGTGGTTGCCACAGTGTGTTTGTCTATCCGTCAAGACCGTCGGTCTCGGTAATGCATACAGGTATAAAGTTGAAATTATTACCCAATACTGAAGTAAATGATGCCTTGAAGCTGTGTAAAAATCAACGCCTTAAGTCTACGCAATCAAAAGATTTTCATTTATGTCGCATTTCCCATACTAGTAATATTTCGAAATTATAATTATAAATAATAATTCGAAATGAGTATCACCTATAGGGTTCCTACCGTTAAACTAGAATTATGCAATTTAGCAATCTTAAAGAACAAATATAGGAAAAATTCCGAAAACAGTAAATTTGTAGTTACATCACAAAAAATTGACAAATTAAAAGATGTCTTATGTAAAATATCAATCTTAAAATAACCTGATAAGAAAGTATTATGTGATGGAACGGAACCACACCACCACACTTGCCCAGTTTTAATTCTCAAATCTTTTCTAACATCATTTTGTGTAATAACCTGTTGTAACTATGGAGTTCCATCATCGTAGTAATGCGACGACGTAAATTGCACGCCATATTAACCGCGTATAAGGTGAATGTCACACACTCACACTCACACACTCTCACACACTTTTTTTTTCAAACACTTCACACGCTTCGCACAACTCGCACAAACCCCACGAATCCTCCAAAGAGTATAAAAAATGTCGCATTTATCATCCTTGAAGTACCATTTCATGCTTTTTTTATCCGGGAATTTCCGACCGGAATTAACCTTGAGCGCAGTGATCTTCCGTGAATGAGGAAACAATTACGTAATAATTGGACAGTATTACCTTTTTTAATGTAAAATTATTTTTAAGATAAAAAGAAAAAATAAGTTTACAATAGGGTCTCTTAAATGTGACATAACATCTTAACGGAACGGATTCGTTAAAAATGGCCCTCTAAATACAATTCCTTGAAAATAGGAACGGATTCGTTAAATAATAATAATAAATTTATTTATTTAAGCAACATGGGCTCATGGGTGTTAGTAAAATAACAAAAAGTAGGCTTAATATCTATGTTAGTATGATAAATCATAATAATACCAATTGTGCCACTAGTATTGACATAGCGTGCTTGTAGAATTGTGTGTCCATTTTACAAGCCAGCATTTTCAGGATACTGTTATGACTTGACCGCAGTCTTGTCAGCAGAGAAAACGTGTTTTTTCGGATGATTGCATAAAAGTCATCGGTTCGTTCCTGCGCAAACATACCTGAAGCTGAACAAAACCGCAGTAAGCCCAACAATATCCTGAAGCCAAGTTAAAAATGGCCCTGTAAATACAATTCTTTAAAAATAGGAACAGATTCGTTAAAAATGGCCCTGTAAATAAATACAATTCCTTAAAATTTGGAACGGATTCGTTAAAAATTGCCCTGTACGTATTATTTCTAAGGAGTCCGCTATCGTGATACGTGACTTGCCCTTTACCACTTCACCTCGCTAAATCAATTGAGAGTAACAACAGCTGTTGCTTTCAATCGATTTTCCTTGATTCACACTTTATCACAGCGTTGTTTCCGCATCGCCCTCTTTGGGTTCGTTTATTGCTCTCAAGAGCGTATAAGGATGCCAAAGAATATGCAGTAAATATACATTATACCAGTGTCTGTCAAGTTGTCATAAAGTTTATAGGGATTTTATAATAATGTATGTGAAGGTAATCTAGAATTTTCTTTTGAAATTCCTCGAGGAAGCTTACGTAATAAGGAAATTAGAAGAGAGAAAAAAAACCATCGAAATTGAAAAGTCCAATGAATTCAACGCGGACAAAGTCGCGGCTTTTAGCTAGTTAATCTACATATATGAGCGAAAGGTCACCTAACTCTCGAAAGCCGCGGGACGTACAAAGATGAAATTTGATAAGAAAGTAGTTTATATTAGTAGACATCCGCTAATAAAGGATTTTTCGATAAGGCTAGATTAAGAAGGTCTCCTTAGACCTCCTTTATTTTACACAGATGAAGTCACGTTATGCAGCTAGTATTCTTATATGGTCATGTTCTTGGAAAGATGCTTGAGGAAGCTGTGATAAAACAGCCAGCTGTTCACAAAACGAAAGCAAACAAGATGCCACGTCTAATAGCGGAGCCAGTTATAGCTTCATTTGAATGGTCATTTCAATGATCATGTATTGTGACCGGGGACTTTGTGTAACTGTAGAAAGTTTTGTAGTACTTTGTAGACTTCAAGGACAAAAATGTACAAACACTTTGAGCTATGTCTGGCTCCGGTATCAGCGCAGTTAATGACCGACAATAACTATCATTTTCGTATTTCGGTTACTTGTGACAAGATGTGACGTGACCTCATTCCAAAAATTAGGTCTTAAGGTCATTACCAAATTAGTAATTGAATTTATTGGACCATTTGCCCAATGTTTGTCTCTTGTCGTATTTTATACTAGCTGCTTCGTGAAAATTAGTTTTAAAGGTAATTTTATTTTTTATATTTGTATTATAATCATAAAATAATATTCTTTATAACATTCGTTTATGGTTTATAAATAATTATTCGTTCTAGATTTATTAACGTCTGGATACATTTTAAGAGTCCCGAAGCAAAAAAAAAATCCTGTTACGTGGCCATATTTATACATATACTTTTTCCTCTTAAACTCACATGGAAGCCTTAGCAGTGACTATGCTCAACGACTTTGAAAAAAGTAGATTCAATTTTAGCTTGAAATACAGCCTTCCTCGATATAGCTATCTAAAACTGAAAGAATTTTTCCAATCGGATCTATATTTGCCGAGATTAGCGCGTTCACATAAACAAACTATATTATTGATATCCATATTTATATATTAATATGGATATCAACGTAAAACAACTTTATAGTGACATTAATATATAGTGCTATAAATGCAATACTGTTTAATATTTCGTTAGTCCATTATCGAATATCACAATAATTTCGACCCACCCTATAATGTACCCCCACCAAATATATAGGGGGGTTCATTAGAACCTGTATAAGACACTTCTAAAAACACGGGCTCGTCAGATAAAGATAAGGTTAAATAATTACACGGACATAAGATTACGTTTCAATTCTCTAACGAATTCAGCGTGAAATAAGAAAGTGGGAGAATCACAAACTTGTAAAAAAACTTCCGCTTCTCGCTTGTCAAATATTCGAGCGCGATTATTTTTTTTTATTATAAAGGATTATGAAAAAAACATAAACTCACTATTTACTCTAGACAATGTAGCTAAAAACATCACGCGCTCCATAAAACCACGCTTCTGACGTTATGCACAACATGTACTTACCTTAAAATAACTTTTTTTTTCTCTTCTGTACCTAATCTACGGAATCCAATGCCCACGAGTAGTAGCTAGTGTCTACAAAATTAGCATCGATGCCTCCCCTACTATAAAGTAGACAATGAATTTGCAAATAAAGTTAAAGTTTGTGGCTATTTATATATTATCTACATAGTTAACGATGTGAATATAACCAAATAAATTCGTATTGATTATGTAATTTAACTCTTCAGAGCTGTAAAATGATAAGAAGAAAAACCATATTTCAAAAGCTTCTTTAATATGTAACAAGATTATCCTTTTTTGCTTCTTATAAAGTCTCTATACATATTGACAGAAGTCATCCTATTTACACATTTACATCGGATTTTTGTCCCGTTATTTACCTTCAATATCCAATTTAATGTCGTATTTTTCACATTTCCCGTCGCAGAACAAAGTTTGGCAACGAAATATTGATAACTGCTTCGGAGTTACGACAACGCGGCGTCGGTCTCGAATTATAATGAGCAACGAAGTAAACACCAAAAGGATTTCGTAAATTCACCCCCCTTAGGAATATTACAATAAATGTCAGCTAACAGCCGCGGATTCAAGGGGGAGCTAAGGGGCTCACAACCTCAAAAGCAACTGGATGCTTTCGTGATATACCGTCTTGATAGTCAAATCACACTTTTAAAATGTAGTTCATGTTCACATTTAAAAAAAATTAAGTACACTGGCTGAATGGAAAATTAAAGCACGCTGCTTGAATATTTCCATTCACAGTAAAAAGTTTGATGAGAGGTTTTACCTTTTCTCATTCAATTTACTTTTTATAATTATTTCGGATTGTATTGAAATATCTAAATGTTTAGAAAACAAAGCTTAAAACAAAAACTGTATATTGAAGTATACCGCCATACGTGCATATTAAATTGCAAAGACAATTTTTGAGTCATTAACCGGGTCCTGCCCCGCGAGGCAGCCTAGGCTTCGGGCCGAGGCACGAACGGGTAAGGTAACGATTGCGTTTGCCTATTGAAATGCTAAACTGCTTTGTTTAAATCCGCTAATAAATATGAGGGAAAATCGATGCAATGCTGTAACCCGAAAGCTACACCACCAATTCCGCCACCAAAGCACAGCACTATACTGACTTTCCGATGTGCCTCAACGCACGTTTCGCTTCGACACTGAAGCATCATCTCAAGCACTCTAAAAAGGTTATTCATAAAGTCACGTAAATTCAAACCTTTGTAGAGTCTATCTCCTGATTTGGTGGCCGGTCTCCTCCTCCTTTGGTGGCTCCTGATTCGGTGGTGTAGCTTTCGGGTTGCAGCATTGCACCGATTTTCCCTCATATTCATTCGCGGATTTAAGCAAAGCAGTTTAGAAATTATTCCAAAGATAGTCCAGCGTCCAACCAAACCAAGCATCACACAAAAATCAGTTAACCCCTCAAATTCAGGCTCTTAATTGTAATTAGCTTTACTTATAATTTTTGGATGCAAATGTAAACTTGTAATTTCTGGATTTATAAAATTCAGCTCCCATTCTGTATACGTATTCCAGTAGCTGAGGGATTATAATTGGGACACGGAGTACGTGCCGTTCCAATTATATTATACACAGAAAAAGAGGTAGACATTGAAGCGGACGTTGTTCGGGGCAGCCGAATAAATCACTTGGCTTTAAAAATATGTTATATGTAGATCGAAATTAATGTTAGGAAGTTAAAATTTTAATTTCATATGCGTAATTACAATAGTTAACACCTATGGTGTATCCAAAGGGATACAACCAATATTACAACGGATCTACAGTTGACAATATGTCTACGAACCTTCTGATAGTTCAGTTGTCTCTGGGTGGTGATAATCAAGTGAGCAGCCTATATGCTCTTTGATACACATAAATAACCATTAAGGCAAAGACTTTTAGCAAATAATTACTCATCATTGTGTGGCCCCTTGTCATATAAAAAAGGTTCTCATAATTGCCACGTACACGTTCAATGATATCACGATATCGCTAGAACTCGCCGATTTCTCTCACTGCATGATTTCACTCCTCTTTTTGCACGATTTCTCACCTCTTCTTGGACACTTTCTCCCCTATTCTTAAACGATTTCTCTCCTCTTCTTGGACGATTTCTCTCTTCTGTTTGAAATATTTCTCTCCTGTTCTTAAACCATTTCTTTTCTTGTACGATTTATCTCCACTTCTTGCACGATTTCTCCGACCGACACCTGTTTATGCTCACTTCAACAACTTAGGCACTTTTAAGAAGGAACAAATGAGCTGAGATTGTGATATTGTTTTAAGTAATGCATGCAGCATTTTAGTTGTGCGATGTTAGGGGGTCATCCTTAAACGATGTCACACGTTAAGGGAGGTGGGGAGTAGAGTATCAACAAGATGTAACATTGTGTGACAACGGGCAGAGAGATCAAAATCTGTGTGTCACGTCACGTGTCAATATTAAAAAATTTCGATAAATATTGTAACAGTGTATATAATAAAATATGTTATGTCGCATCAAGTTAGAGGGGTTATTGAAAATTTTACAACCCGTGAAAAGGACGGGAGGGGGGAGGGGGAGTTA
Source organism: Charaxes varanes (assembly GCA_024363005.1). Lineage (NCBI taxonomy): Eukaryota > Metazoa > Arthropoda > Insecta > Lepidoptera > Nymphalidae > Charaxes > Charaxes varanes. The sequence continues at coordinate 863,886 of JANCMC010043217.1, forward strand.
GTCTTAAAATTCATGTCACGTCATTTATGGATGACTCCTTTTTGAATGTATTTGACCAATAATATTGTAACATCAGCTGAGACACCTCGACTTTTTGGCTTATTGGCATTTTTGCAATATAAATTTTAACGTATACAGGGAGATGTAGTCAAAAAAGCTATGCAAATGAACATAAAACGTGAAAGTAACGAAATAAATATTGGCACTAGACGCACGGACATCTGTTCCTAAGGTAGACATCTGAATGCCTGTGTTATAGGTAACAGACGCCAGTTATACTCGTATACATACATATCTATAATATACCCAGAATCGAGGCGGAAATCGAACCTACAAACCTCGAAGGCAGGGTCACTGCCAACTGCGTCAACAGGCTTTATCGGAATGAATCTGCATTTCAGAGGCACTAGCACGAACATTTCGAATCGTTCGAAGTCGTTCCGACTGTATTTAGAATAGAATGTTCGTGGTAAACTCACAGGAGGCAAGTCTTAATCGTGTCACGATTTTAATCAATGCTAATGCAACCGGCGTGACGCCTAATAAGGGTCCGCTGTGGGCCTAGGACGAACTTTATCATCCTAAGTAAAGTCCACTCGTCGACTTACTTTGGTTCGAACAGGTTGTGCTAAACCGTCTGTAGTCGTTATCGAAGGTTTAAAATCAAAGTTTATATTCATATAGACCAGAGGTCGCCAACCTTTTGGCAGGCAAGGGCCACATCGTTACATGTAAACGGGCCACACTTGTAAAAAAGTATTTGTATCTGTCTATGTAGTAGACATTATAAGCAATAGGTATTACAAATGCCAAGTTTTAGTACATCCCAACGAAACTTTGCGCTCGTGCAATGTAATTGTTATATATTTAGAACAATTAGATGGCCATTTAGGTACGGAACAGTCGCGGGCCACAATGAGAAGGGTCGCGGTCCACATGCGGCCCGCTGATACAGACTTTTACACGCACTTTGAAAGTCATATATACGTATAACTGTTTTTTTATCAATCATAGCTTTTGGTGATAAAATTTACGATTTGAAATGCTAAGTTATGAGGTTTCCTCGCGCCATGCACTGAGAAGAGCCCACAACGAAATCGTTCGGGTAATTTTTCAGCAGTCGGAAGCATGCGAGCAGCACTAACCGCACGCACCCGGCGCGGTCCGTCTCTTTGGTATCCTAGCTGTAGGCGTGTCCCGTCCCTAAAGTTATGGTACCGAAGTTACGGTCGCGACCGTTGCATCGCACCGCCCGAGACCGCCACCTTAAGGATGTCTGTACGATCCGAATACCAGCGCTGAGGATCATTCTCGTTTAGTATATTTAATCATCTGTCGAGGGCATTTTTGGAGGAGGCCTTTACCCAATCCAACCCAGAGCCCTTGCTGACTAAATATTTATTTAAAAAATGAGAATAAAAAAAATATTTGTACTTAAAGATTAATAAAAGTTGTGCTTAAAACTCGAAACAAAATATTCGTGCAAACTTTGTGTAAAGGAAGAAATAAAAAGCCTTGTTTATTTGTTGTTGCGATATTTAAGGTCTCATAAAAAATAACTGGCTAAGTACGCAGCGATGCTACGTATATTCGGCAACTTTTTGGTATTTGAGCAAATTGCAATATTCGGCCGAGCACCTAGTACATATTTATGAAAAAGACAGTCAAATAAAAATTACTCAAAAACGACACTGGCTTAAATTGTAGAGATGCCCACGAATATTCGGCAAATTTTTGCTATGCATGAGAAACTAAACTACTTTGCTTTAATCCGCGAATGAATACGAGGGAAAATCGGTGTAATGCTGCAACCTCGGCACGAAGTGGCAGCAATGCTGTCACGTCAAGTGATGGTATTGTTGTCGCGTTTCGTTCGGTTTGTGAGACTTCTCGGTGGCCTAAAATCGACATTAAAGGGCGGCAACGCATCTGCTTGCCTCCTAGTCGTGCAGATATCCATGAGCGTTAGTGGGCACTTAGCTGCCTGCTGCCTGCTGGTTTGCCCCTTGTAACATAAAAAAGCTCTTCTTCTTCTTGTCGTGTCGATGGCGCGTCAGACAGTTCCGTTCCAGAACTGAGCCACGCGAACAGCATCCTCTGTGGCTCGCATCAGGTCTTCCCGCGTACAGAAAAACTCTCTATAACTTAGAATTTGTTATGTTTTGAATATATATATATATATATATAGGATTTAATAATTTCTGATTAATCGGTGCAAGTTACTTGATAATAGTTACCCAACCATCATTTTGGTTCCAGTAAAAAACGCTCAAGGATATGATAGTTTGAATAGGTAAAAAATATTTCAGTAAATGGTACTTTATTCATTCAACATAAGTTTTTATTTGAATATTTTAGGTAGACTTGGATATGAGAATAGGCATCCACAGTGGCATTGTGTTGTGTGGTGTGCTGGGATTACTTAAGTGGCAATTCGATCTGTGGTCACATGACGTCACTCTTGCGAATCATATGGAGAGCGGTGGATTACCAGGGTATGCGCTATTATGTAATAAATAAATAAATACACAAGACTATATACACGCGGTCGTCTGTTCCGTCTGGTCTGTAAGCTTAATACCTGTTTATAAGTAATAACCGAAAGATTTTTTTTTTAATATTTAAATATTAAATACATACATATACTCCCAAACTCGAGGCAGAAATCGAAACCTCGATCCCAGTGCAGATAGCAGAGTCACTGTCAACTGCGCCAACAGCCCACTGAGCTATATGTACATGCACCCATTTCCGTACTGATTCTTGTTTGAGTCTGAATTTTTTAGAGCTGTTTAAATTTTGACAGGAGTAAAAATAAAATGACAACGGTGGTGTACTTGAGTGGCTACCACCACACCGACCATCCACAACTGCACTACCAAAGGCTCGCAAATGCATCGCTGGCCTTTGAAAAATGAGATTGCATAGGGTAGACTTTATTTTTTTAAAGTTTTCTCTTATTGACCGAATGACATGATTCTATGCCGAATTTAATAAATTAATCTCATATTTATATATTTTTAATAATTCGTATGTACCGTTTTAAAAAATTAAAAGAATTCTGCTCTCTCTTGTGTGATGTATTATTTTTCAGTGGAAACTTTGCTGATCGATGTATGAGTTTTAGTAGCGTTAAATTTAAGAATTACATGTACTGTATGTTTCCCTAAAAAATAAAATAAACAGTTTTCGTTCCCAACGCTTTCTAAAAATGCTATGGGTCAGCGAAATATAACAAACGATAACAACAATTCATATATAAATTACGTTACATTATGACGATTGCAGGCGCGTACATATATCGGCAGCTACATTGGAGTGCTTGAATGGTGCGTTCGAGGTGGAACCTGGGGAGGGAGATAAGAGGAACGCCTACCTTCGCGAGCAGAACATCACCACGTACCTCATCAAGCCCGACGCTGACCGGGTTAAGAAAATCAGAAATAAATCTGTGAGCAAGTAAGTATGTCGTTTTGTGCTAGTGATTATTTAAAATAGAACGGGCAATAATGAATTCCACGGAGCTGATGTCTCGATAGGTTTTCGAATCACCTCTATGTGAACACATGTATACCACGTGTATTGCAATGTGGATAGAAACCTGGTACTGGAACAGGATATCTTCTGCCTAGCGTTATCCTGTTCCAGTACCAGGGTCCGCAAAAATTACAGACGAAGTGGCTGTGGGGCGAAATAAGATGACTAACTTCATCGCCAGAATCCCCACAATCTTTACCGGTATCCCGGTTTTATAGAAAGAGGGGAACCTCAACCAGTTCACATGAAAAATTCATTTCATTTACAGCATCCAACCAGAGCCACCAGAGGCCGAAAGTCAACGAAGGAATAGTAGCACCGTGGAAGAAGAAACCACGAAAGAATTTATACCGGAGATGCCCTTTCAAAGTGTGAGTTTTTTTGCTTCCAGTAATTTTCAGTACCCGATACATATATCAAGAAAAGTATCCGCTGTTGTAATCCCTTCGAGGAATGCTTGTACAAGAAGCCTTATCTTACAAACTCTCGCTCAGCGACCAGAAGTTTGTCGTAACCTAAAAGCCAAAAGTACGCAAATTTAATTCAATATACTCTAATGCATTACCAAAAAATTAAAGAAAATCTTAGTTTTAGAAAAAAAGAACTCATTTATTCGTTTATTATTAGGGTAGTGCTAATTAGAGGTGGCGGAATGATCAGCAAAGATATATTAACCCGTTAGGGTTTCAAGTTATTTCATATAGAGTAGATGATGAATATGTGTAGGCCCACTAGGGTCGCGTTTTAAGTCAGGCAGTTCGACAACGACCAGGTCTTCGGCGGCCTATTATTTTATCTAAGATTATTAGTTGGGATGGTCCAGACTTTCCATTTCGCATTATATGACTCAGATATTCGGGTTTCTTTCTTTGTACAGTCCTAAGTATTTCTAAAGAATAACGATCCAAACGAATATTCTAGAAGCAACATTTAGCAGTTTTCCGCCGCCGCACTGCATCGTAGCGCGCTCATGAGAAAGGACCCCGGACGGGTTCGAGACTAGTCGAGCCATCCCGACATATCTACACGTGAGTCTAAAAGCCAATGTTGTATTAAATATGAATTCCGCTCACGAAAGCCTAAGTTTAAAAAAAAAAACTCCAACTGAAAGCAACAAGATAGGAGATCGTGAAAGACATCGGCCCGTATCATAAAAATCTTTTTTTTTTTTTTTAATTTATACAGGAGTCATAAATCAATGCAGAGGTCGTGGTTTATTATTGCTAGTCAGAGTAGATTTTAAGCAGTAAAACCGAGCAATCGATTCGAAAAGTTAATTAAAATTTTCAATTACAATTTGATAAGAAACGTTGTTAAAAAATTAACGACCATATATAACCCAAAGGATTTTATACACTTCCTTACGTAAGTGAGATGGCAAAAAAACATACACAATTATTTTAATATATATAAATTACGCGTTACGTTGTTTGTTTGCGATGGACTCCTAAACTACTTAACCGATTTTAATAAAATTTGCACACTGTGTGCTGTTTGATGCAACATGACAGATAAGATAGCTTACATTCGGGCAGGACAGCGTCTGCCTGGTCCGCTAGTAATTGTAATAAAACTTTACCCTTGCTTTACATTCGGATGCCTGGAAGAATTCGCTATTTAGCGATAAGGTAGCTGATTGTACTTACAGTACTTGTTATTATTAAAACCAAATATTATGTTATATGTATTTTTGTAGTCAGCAATGAAGAATAAATTCATTCATTCATTCATTTATTCAACCATTCACCCTGGCTGATAATGAGCACCCTCCAAAGGGCGAAGAAGTGGACGTTTTTTTTATCAAGGACGGATGTGGACGGATGTCGGACGGATTCAATATTACGGTTATTTTATTTCTTTTTTGTCTGTATTTATTGTCCCACTGAGCAAAGGTCGCCCCCCTCTTAAACCATTAATTCCTACCATGGGCTACATAAATCCACGACTTTCCCGCAAGGGCGTATAAGTTATCTCGCCTCCTTTTTCTCGGCCTGCCAAATCGTCGGCGGTCATTGGTTTTCTTTTATTACATTGCACTAACATTTCAGTCTGTCTACATATTTTAATAGACCGTCAAAGTAGTGACCATTGGGATTTTGGGCATGTGTATTGTGCCCATAACAGTAAATCTGCGTTGGTCCTATCATAGAATCCTTAAAAAAAGGAGTTCATTCTCAATGTCCCGCAAACCATCTCCAAGTCCTGTCGGCGGTGTATCGGTATCTGTCACTTATAGTAGAGTGAACCGTCTGCTCCTTAATCCCTTATTATTATTATTTATTTAGAGCCTATTTTATTCCACTGCAGGTCAAAGACCTCCCTACCCTCTGTCCATAAGGTTCTGTCTAAGGCTATGCGTTGCCAATCTCTATTATAACAATCCAAGGCATTCCTCCATCTCATTCTTGGCCTGCCGCGATGTCGTTTCCGAACTGGGGTCCATAAAGTGGAGATTTTTGCCCAAAGATCATTCGACACGCGACAGACATGTCCAGCCCAATCGTACTTAAGTTTAGCCGCTGTTTGGACCAACGGCGATTTGTGTTTTGGAGCGTAGTGTAATGTACTTTATCCTCTAGGCGAGCTGTACATCCATAATGCTACGCTCTATAGCTCGCTGGCAAACGCCGAGAGCGGACTTCTGTTCAATGCTCAAAGATCAGATTTGAGCGCCATATGTGAGGTTTGTGGAAGATGCACACATTCCTTTAACCCTTAACAAATAAGAAAATAACAAAATAGTCCTCGATATATTAGTATATTTAGTCCCTCGTTATATAGTCCCTCAAATCAGGGCGCTTTTAGTCGAATATATCTCTTAGTGTTACTTAGCTCTAAGTCGAACGAATATATCATCACCAGAACATCAGACATTATTTTAAAAAAATGTTTGATAGAATCAGGCGTTACTTTGCGGAAATAAATGACATGCATGAAAAACTAAACTACTTTGCTTTAATCCGCGAATGAATACGAGGGAAAATCGGTACAATGCTGCAACCCGAAAGCTACACCACCGAATCCACAGCCTCGTATAAATTTAGCGACATACAGTTACAAAAACACCTCTCTATGTATATACGAGCGAACGGTCGTCTATCTCAAGCTGAGGCGCTCCCTGCCTGGGTTTTGGCACCTGGAGTGGCTGCTCTGTTTGGCCTATGGTAGAGCCGCCCCAGAACATAGTTACATATAACTTACTGATTGGTATAGTGGCGGTGGGATAGTTGGCAATAACCGTGCCTTCCTCTTCGGGATGTGCTTTCGATTCCAACTTCCAGGCTGGGAGTATTATCTACATAAGTATGTATTTTTATAAAAAAAATATATATGTATATCATTCGGCTGTTACCTATAACCCAGATATTAAGTTGCCTATCTTAGGAGCAGACGTCCGTGTGTCAAATAGTCCTAAATATTTAAAAAAATATAATAATAAAAATCGTGGAGATGTCCAAAGACGCAACGTGTATTAATGTAGGTAGGTAGGCAATCGGTCAAGTGCTGTGTGTGTGGTGGCGGAACAATCATTCCATCACGTATTTTGTGGTGCATTTATTTACTGAGCAAACACCCGTTTCCTAAGAGACTAATAACTAAGCCGAACATCTCAAATAGCTGTCAATTTTGATTGTTTATTTACAGAAATGATAGTAAAGATAAAACTAAACACTTGTGATTTTCAAATGAGAAATAAAAATTTAATTTCCATAAAAATGTTGCACTGCTATTTTGTGTTTACCCCTTTGTGACATGAACACTTTACTTTGTTCTTTTCTTCAAGGTCTTGAAATCTTTAAGTTAGTCATTGACTGACTTAAAGACTTCAAGACCTTGAAAATTATTAATGAATAAAGTCGGCAAATCGTTCGGCTGCTTTGTAAGATAAATAAATATATAGGACTATGTAACACACGGACTGCTGATCCTAAGGTAGGAAACTTAACACTTGTTATAGGTAACAGCCAACTGATACACAATACTTTTTAATAAGTAAATACATACTCGAGGCGGGAATCGAACAAACAGCCCTGGAGCAGCAGGCAGGATCACTGTCAACCGCAAAGGGCAGTAAGACTCCAGGCCAAGCTAGGTAACGGACCATTCTGCAAAACGAGGTTTAAGTCGCTTAGACTAATGTGTACACATACGGTTCAGAGGCGACCCTATAAGAAGCCCTGACCTACACGTGACGTGTATGCACGCACTGTAAATGGTCACGCAAAGTGCCCGTCAACAGTCAAAGATTAATAACTCAGAAATGGCGAAGACATTCACTTTTAGTATAATATTATTTTTCAAGTGAAAGCATCTACAGGCAGGTAATAATGGGTAGCAAATTCATATTAGTCATAGATCACGTGACCATTTCGATGTCGACTTAAGTTGTTGCTTTATACTTTTAAGTTTTTATTTCTCGCGGCAATCTCTATGACTACTTTGTGTTTTTAGGTTTACAGTCACTTCCTATTGAATAAAGTTACATATTATAATGGTGTTATTAAATTTTGTTCATTCAGAATTTATCAAGAGTCTTATTGTGGGACCAGTAGTTTTCTGTAGCTGGCAAAGATACGTTGTTTTAAACGGACTCGACATTCATCCAGTATTCCAAAGTATTTATAATTTTTTATCAGCAGGGGAATACTTTTTTAAATATCGCTTTGTGTTCGCACAATAATTTGATCGCGTATTCAATATTTAAGGGAGAATAATGAGAAAAATAAGAATTTCATTATCAGAAAATACATACTATACAGTTGAGGACTTCCTGCGGAATAAGTACTTAATGTCACATAATTTTTTTTGCAAATAAATGGTTTATGATTATCAATATCATTTACGGCATCAATTTCTTCTCAAATCTTTAACTACTTCTATTAGGAATAATCTTTGCCAAAAACAACAGTCGTGCAGTCTGATTCCGCGCGTTATTTTTGATTCCGTGTTCGGCGTGTGCAACGTTGATTGGAAAGTGTTTGGTTTAAAGGCGGAATTTGTTCCTCATTATGGGTAGATAAACAGATGTGTGTTTACGTGTGCGGTAATTGAGGCAACCGGCGAGATCGGTTCCACTTCAAATATATGTTTTCAAAGGTAAATTGCGCGTGTAGTTTAATGCCTGGAATTGGCTGCCACCATAATTATCTAAATGTCTATAAGCGAAAGGTCACGTACTATAAGGAAATATCGAAAACCGTGGGACGTGTAATAATGAAATTTGGCAGGAAGGTAAATAGAAGAATAATGAGTTGCATGCGGGTGAAATCGTGGGAAACAGCGTGCGTGCGTGTGTGCGTGTGTGTGCTTGAAGGAGCAGGAAGCACTGGTCCGATATGAAAAATTCTTTCAGTGTTAAATAGCCCATTTATCGAGGAAGGTATAGTCATAAAGTCCTGCCAGTTCAAATTCAGGCGCTACGTTAACAAAGTTGCGAGCAGCTTCTAATTATTACATAGAGAAATAAAAAGAGATGCGGTTGCTGGTCGTCATTCAACGGTAGTCCTGAAATAAGGACAGGAGACGGACCGGACTGTGATTCATCTTCATTGTGACACTGCATAGACGTGTCAAGTTCTTCACTGCCATCATCTGCACCTATTCATGGATAACACAAGAGTGCATTATACATATGTCTACTCGTAACAAAAACAGCCTTTAACTATCCAAACAACTGATGTAAATGACTATTGGTAAGTCTCAATATTCAGCATCACAATATGCTTTATTCAAATAGATTTTCACAAGCTTCTTTTAAGTCGTCAACTACGTTAGAAATTAGCAGGGTGAAAAAGTCTGTCTAACACCTTTTCAGAAAATTAAATAATTGTATAACAGAGGATAGAATAAACCTTAACGTTTAACATCTCATGAATAAAACGCGTCCGTTACATACATGAGACGCAAAACGTCGTTATAAGAGGTTGGATTAGGTTATGTCTTTATAACCTGATGATTTATCAGTCATTACTAGGACTTACTCACTGTAAAAATTATAAGCACTACGTTCGCATATCTTAGTCACAGTGTAAGTCATAGGCCCAGCGTTCGCATAACTTAATCGCACACTCAGAAAGGTAGCACAACGTTCGCTATTTCCGAAAACGTACCCAAAGAGTAATTAACTCTTGAGTAGTCTAGCAACTCACCATCAAAGTAAGCGGCACACACGTCAGGAGTCCATTCCCCACACCATGGGATCATGTACTCCGCTGCCGCTTGCGTCGACTTCCCGTAGGAGCCGGCTAGGAGTTGTAGCTCGTATCGTCCATGCGGCAAGATCTCCACCACACGATACGGGCCACGCATGCCGGAGTCCAATTTTCCTGTCGTCTGTGCCTGCTTTTTTACAAAAACCAGAGAATTAAGTTTAAACTCACGAGGCAGTTTCCTGTGTTGGTTCACATATGCATCTTGACGCTGTTGGTTGCATCTGAGCCGTTCAGACGCCCTTTGTCGGTTCATCTCACGTAGAGATTCTCTGTTCGGACTTGTCCCTTCAAGTGCCACATCGCGCACCAGGCTACGAATCAAAGGTGTCGCTGCATCAATGCCTACTAGCAAATTGAGGGCAGAGTACTGTGTTGTCTTTTGGCGAGTTATATTTAATACAAGCTGGAGTTTCCACATAACACTCGGCCACTTTTGTTGACGATGATTCACTTCGATTCGAATCATATTTAACACAGTCCTGCAGTAGCGTTCGACCTGCCCGTTAGATTGATGCATTTCTGGTGTAATTAAATGCACATCACAACCCATACCTTTAATGAATTCTAGAAAATCAGTACTTTGAAACATGCGACCTCTGTCTGCAACAATTAATTTCGGGGTGCCGAATAACGAGATAGCGTTAGTGACGTGACGCTTTAATTCATTTGAATCTTGCCGATACATTGGATAAAGTAAACAAAATTTTGAAAACGCGTCGACGACTATGAGGACGTAACGATAGCCGTCTACTTCGGGGAGTGGCCCTAAAGCATCTATATGGACAGTCTCAAAAGGGACTTCCGGTTTTTCCCAAGAGTAGATATACTGCAAAGGAGCCCGTGCGACTTTCTTATGTGACATGCACACCAAACAGTGTGCAATGTATTTCTGGACAAAACTGCTTAACCCCGGAAACCAAAAATGCTTCGTGATTAGGTCCACAGTCTTCTCAACCCCGGGATGATCATGTTCATCATGAAATACACGAAGAAGACTAAGTCTATGCCCCTTGGGAATGTAACAGAGAAAGCGCGAGGATCCACCAATAGGTGTATGTTTAAAATAAAGGATGTCATTCTTAACAACATATCGACTCGTGTCTAACTGTCCGTCAGTCAGTTGTTGAATAAGAGCTCGAGCCTCTTCATCGGAGGCCTGAGCGATCTTCGCCCAATTCAGAGGCTTCTGAACTGTGCACACATTAACTGGATTACGGCTCAAATAGTCGGCATGCGCCATAAATGATCCCTTGCGATAATCCAAACAAAAATCAAAATCCTGGAGGTATACCCACCACCGAGCCACTCTAGGAAGCAAATCTTTCTTACGTTGAGTGAATTTTAACGCGTTACAATCGGTGACTACAGTGAAGCGTACACCCACAAGATAATGTCTAAATTGTTGTAGGGCTTTAACCACCGCGAGGGTCTCAAGTTCGTAAGAGTGATATTTACTTTCAGCTCCTTGTGTGAGCTTACTATAGTAAGCAACTACTCGCTTATAACCATTTTTATGCACTTGCAAAAGTACGGCCCCATAACGAATAGAGCTTGCATCCACGTTTCATTCGGCTCGTGAGACTTACCGGTGACCTAAACTCGTCATTAAGGCCGGCAACTGCTGGCTTCCTGGTCATGCAGATGTCCATGAGCGTCAGTAGGCACTTAGTAACGTTTGCCCTTTGTAACAAAAAAAAATTGAAGCGTGCAAAGATGCGGTCAAAATATATATATCATTTTGCGTCAGCCGCTATGAGTATTTCACAGACAATTACTAACTTCAAACAACCGGACTGACTGTACGGAGTAATTTTATCTTTGTTTATTATTCTATCCGCCAACGTGGATGAACTATACTGAATTTTGACAGGATTTGAACTAGTTTATGCTCTGCTTTGAATTATTATTGCTCTTCGGCGTTCAAAAGAACTTTATTTAGTAGTATCAGAGTTAATTTAGGCGTCTGTTTATTTCGTTGCATGTTTTCCTAGCAGTATGCTTGTGGCCTTTCCTGGTCGTCTCATGGATCGATGGGCGGACTATGTTAGGAGAGTGGCGGTAGGTAGCTGGCTGAGATTTGCGAGGGATAGGGGAGAGTGGCAGAAGCAAAGGGAGGCCTATGCCCAGCGGTGGGTTATCAAGGGCTGACAATGAATGAATTAATCAAATGTTTCTAGCTCAACCCTTGTCTCTTAGTCTAGCTCTAGTTTTATGTTAGTTGGTTCTAAATCCACCTTTATGCCACGATCTTGTATAGTCGACCAAGAAATTGGTTTGCCACGCTAAGGTCGAATGTCGCTTGCACGTCAATTAGTTAAAAAGTTTATTTTTGCATGTTATGCATTACGTTAATTTCTAACAATAAACCTTAGTAAAATTTTCTTTAATTAGGAGCTGTCATTCAAAATTGCTGCATTGTTCTAGCTATATTTTGAAATTGTTAAATCTATGTTCTGCAAATAAAGTCTAGTCACATAATATAGATAAACAGTAATCAACGATAAATCGATACTTTCCACGTAAATTGTTGTAAAACGAAATTCCCAACTTCACGGTTAAAGCATTACAAACATGTAAATAAAAATTAGAAATATCCATTCACTAATGACGTTTACATTATTGTATACAATAATACATTAATAAGTGATTATTATGTTATAATTTAATTGGTGGTAGTAAGTAGTTTTTAACGTTCTACTATAAAGCCAGGAATTTGGGGTTACAACAGCTTACGTGGGAAGTATCGAAATCATACGTAATACATATAAGAATGTATGTTATTGTATGTTGTAAGTCAAACTGGGCCCTCAAACTCTCACAAAAATTATTAACTGCTACCCAGCTGCAAGGTATAATTTACGCGATATATTTCAGATATATTTATTTTTCTATCCGCCATAATGAATAGTGTTGCACCTAATTTTGACTCATGTTTATCCAAAACAACTTTAATCTGGCATAAAATGAAGCCCTGGCTTTCCTTCTATTTTGGGTGAGTGTACCGTCTTTATTAAAAAACTGTACCCATAGTTTAGTCAAATTCAATTTTTTTTTTCTTTTTTTTTTTAATATAACAAGGGGCAAACGAGCATGCGGTACTCTTAAGTGACTACCGCCGCCCATGGACAACTGCAACAACAGGGGGATCGCAGATGCGTTGAAAACCCTTGAGAAATGGTTATGCTCTTTTCTTGAATTTATTATTATGCTAGAATGTAGCTACATACCTACAGGTGCTTAAAATTAAGTACCTACACCGTAACATTTAGTTGTGCAAGAATAATCTATGTGTGTGTAATCTCAGTGCGCGAATCGGGCTCGAACTTGCACGGTTTTATGTCTCTTCAGTCCACACAACTTGACAACTTGATACCTCCATCGCTTGCATGAGAAGCTAAACTACTTTGCTTTAATCCGCGTATGAAATTCGCGTCATTTCATTCGCGGATTAAAGCAAAGTAGTTTAGCTTCTCATGCATGTCATGGATTTCCGCAAAGTAACGCCTGATTCTATCAATTACCTTTAAACGGTTTTAAATTGAATGGAAACAGCTTTTCTTTTCTTATAATATCTTCTTCTTCTACTTTTTTTTACAATATTGTTTTCTATATTTTTAATCAATTGGTAAAATTGTTCAAACGATCCGACATCTGATCCAAAGTGAACCATGCGATTAGCTGTTCTCTTCACGGTAGCACCTACCCCATCTGAGGCACCTTTTCCGTGTCCAGCTTCAGAATAGTTCCAGGTTACTCTAGTGAGATCGTGATCACACTCTAATTGTGATATCATATAGAAAATATTTTTGTTTCTGTACTGGGAAGAAGGTGACTACATGAACAGCTGAGCCTTCGTCATGAAAGGGGTCTTTGGCTACTAGTAAACTGCTGTCTTTGCCATCCATTGGCTGAGCTTCAATAAGCACAGTTTCTGTTGCACCCACTCCTAATACAAGTTTTTAATTTAAGCTTAGTAGGAGGGGAAAAGGGAATATTAGACATACCTAAAAGTATTTCTAAATAAATAAATAAAGAACTGATTATCGTTCTTGACAAGGTCTTTTATACGGGGATTTTGTTGGTGTACCCTGCGTTCCCATCTCCAGTGATGGAGTGACATGCATTTATAAACTGCTTTTGTAATTGTTTTTGGTGAGTGTATTCCTTAGTTCAAAGTACTTGTTTGTTTTTATCAGGTGATCATATAAAATTAATTAAATTTTGATAAAAATTTTCGCTCTTTCTATTGCATAAGACTACTATAATTTAAACCTTAAAGAAAGAAAATGATTGTGGAATCTACTAAATCCAAATCATATTTTAACCTTAAGAAACTATATTAAAATAAAATTAACTTTATTTATTTGCAACTCACAACACAATAGGTACAAGAGCAACATTTGCTATATAAAATATGTGAGCTTGCATATTGACTGTTTACCAAATACTTTACTGAGGTCTCTATAATAGGGAACCTGTATTGTGGAGGCCATAAAAATATTGTGTATAATGTTTTGTTAGATAAAGTTACAGCTACTTTTTACTATTTCCCAGCCATCAACCTACCCTTGTATGGGCCCGTGTTCCAATGCTTTGCCGTCAGAAGTTAAAAAAAACTGACGAAAATGACAATGAAGAGGCATGGAATGAGACTTGGCATTGGTGGACCAAATTCCATGAACGCACAGGTTGGGATAAAAGAATAGGCGTAGTAGTTGAAATATCTGCGGATTTGCCATCACAAGAAACACTAAAAAGATGGCTGGGTGAACCAATCAAGGGCATTATTGTGCCTACTTCTATTTTTTATAATAATAAAAAAGGGTAAGTATATTTTGTCATATGTATTACCCATAACCTATCTCTTACGTTACAGGTACTACAAAAAAAAATATTGTGAAAATGGTGATAACAAATAAATACTCGACCGACTTGTTGCGGGCTCTTCTCAGTGGAGGGCGCGAGGAACCCTTGTAAAGTTAGCTTTTAAGTCGTAAATTGTATCACCTAATTATTAAATGATTAAAAAAAGAATATTATACATATGACATTCATAAGTCCTTATAAAAAACTCTTTATGAATAAACGATTTTGACTTTGAATGTGATATTGTGTGACAACGGGCAGGGGTGTTAAAAGCTGTGTGATGTCACAATTAAAAATATTGATGAAAAAATTGAAAACAAAAATTTAAACTGCTGTTTTCATTTTATTATTGTGTGCACAGAATTGATTATCCGTGATGTCACACCAACGATGAGCTTGGCACGAACATTCTCGATAGTTTTACGTTCAAATCCGAACATCATATAAAATATTAATACTATCGATTTACACAACTTAGTTGCTAAATATTGCTAGCACGAATGAAATTAGAACTCACACATATCTAATCCTGAACATTACGTTGGTGTAAATCATGTGAAATGGAAGCACAAACCTTCATTTTATGTTTTGAATGGAAAGGTAAGTAAAGGTATCGCGAACGTTCGTGTTAGGCCCTCTTGTCAAAAAGGAGTTAAAAATCGTAAAATTCGTGTGACATAATTTAAAGATAACTTCTAAGAAAGCTTGATTTATAAATAATATCTTCTTTCCATTCCTAGAAATTTCTAAAAATACATGATCTATTTCTAGAAAAATAAAACCATATACGATGCTATTGTCATAGGCACAAAAACAATTACTGAATTTACGAAGAAGAATTGGCTATGTCGCAGGTTTCAGCTAGTATATAATATTTTTCTGACATGTTAGCTTCATAAGTCAAATTTCGTACTTTTCAGGTACCCTGTTTTGTCAAGGGCACATCAACAAGTTGTAATAAGCATGGTAGAACATGATGCTCAAGTAATCGTGAGCGGCGCGAGACGTTCAAATATTGAATATTATTTGCAATATTTGTATAGATTGTGGAAAAAGAGACCATATGTTGCGGACAACCCAATGCTTAGTTATGCTAGAGGGTATAATATTTTTTCATAATAATAACATTCTTTTATATAACATACGCCTTCATTCCCACGAGAGTTAAAAATACGTTGCGCAAAGTTTCGGTGGTATTGTACTGTTATTTCTGTAGAGATTTTCCTCATTCATCAATACAACAAAGATACAATAAAATGGCCAAGACACGGGTTCTGTATCTGATACGCTATAGACGTATTTGTTAAATAACTTCAAAAGGTATTGTCCGATTTCATTCAAAAAAAATTTCCTAATGAGTCTATAGCATGTTCTATCAACATGGAAAATTTCAAGTCTCTATGTCTAATAGTTTGGAAATGCTAGGAGGGGGACCACCTTCGAGGTGGGAATCGAACCCACGACCCCCGGAGCAGAAGGCAGGGTCACTGCCCACTGCGCCAACGGGCCAGCCAAGTGTAAGTACAGATATCCA
Organism: Charaxes varanes; assembly: GCA_024363005.1. Classification (NCBI taxonomy): domain Eukaryota; kingdom Metazoa; phylum Arthropoda; class Insecta; order Lepidoptera; family Nymphalidae; genus Charaxes; species Charaxes varanes. The sequence continues at coordinate 880,035 of JANCMC010043217.1, forward strand.
AAAACATCTAAAAAATTCCAGCAACTGTCTCAAAATAACTACATATTATGGATAATTAAAATTTTTCTATGTGGTTTAATCTAAAAATAGAATACTTACTTAGAATGTACCTTAGCAACATTTACTTGGTTTCAATTAAGTTGCAGTTTTTTTAAAAGTATTTTAATTGTGCTGGTAACATTAAAATACATTGTAGCGAAAGTTGAACATACATTTGGTTCGACGTCTGTCTCGTCTTAAAAATTCTTTATGTTGTATAGTCGACCAAGAAATTGTTTTGCCACGCTAAGGTCGAATATCGTTTGCACGTCAATTAGTTAAAAGGCTCATTTTTGCTTGTTATGCATTACGTTAATTTCTAACAAAAACCCTTAGCAAAATTTTCTTTAAGTAGCAACTGTCATCCAAAATGATAAAGCAATTTCTTGGTCGACTATACATACTTGAATACCGCTGCTGTGAAGTGCCACAAATTAAAAATAAATAATCCCCCCTATAACACGGTGCTTTTATAATGCATTAATATTATTATATATGTAATACTAGATTTTCCCAGGACTTCGTCCGCATAAAGTTGGGTGAATAAATTAAGCGTGATCATATATAGCCTATATACGTCCTCGATAAATGGGCTATCTAACACTAAAAAAATTTTTTTATATCGGACCTGTAGTTTTTGAGATGAGCGCGTTCGAGGAAACAAACAAACAAATAAATACTTCAGTTTTATATATTAGTACAGATTATATTCTGCACATTCAGGGTCGTACAAGCCCGTTGTACGGGAACAATCCTACAACGCGTTTTCCTATAACGTGAAATAAACCTTCGTGTTATGACAGGGGGAATTACAATTGACTATTAAAAATTAGTATTTACCATTGCGACTTTCTAGGGTTCCGCAGTCCTACAAGGATTTAGGTACTTCGTTAAGTTTGTGAGAGCTCCCGAGGCCCTAAATCCTTCTTTGAAGGCCAGCAAAGCATCTGCGAGCCTTCTGGTGGAGAAGATCTTTATGTGCGTCAGGAATCTCTAAGGCGATGAACCGTATGCTAATTTATCCCTTTTAATAATAGAAAAAAGATGGAATACAGAATACAACTATGGACGATCTACTCCGCTTTCTATGAAAGATGTTTTAGATTCGTTAAGAACCTTTTAAAAGCGAGTAAAATAGGCCTATAGAAGAATAGGAGTTTGATAAATTAAAACACAAAGACATTTGCATGGAATATAACTATATGACATCGTAAAATATAAGGACGTACAGTTACCAACACAATTCCAAACAAGGCTGATAATTCGTCGCTGGGGATAAGGGAGGGCATAAAACTTTTTATATTGTCATATCAAACGGGCCTTTTACGACTCCTTGGAAACCGCGTTCGCGTTCGATAGTGTTTAAAGGGCATCTAATATTCACAAGAGACTGATTCCGAAGAAAACACGTTTTGAATATATCTTGTATGTGTTTACATGTTTCGTTAATGGCTTCAGTCCTATTTTGACGACAATAACCAAAGAGAAGTAAACAGCAGCACTTGGCAAACAGCGGAAGAAAATGGCGTGCTCATGAAGAGGCCCTAGTCCAGCTGGTGGACTGAATCGGGTTGAGGAAAATGAACCTAAGAGAACTGAAGTTCTTCCTTAGAAGATTAGTACTACCCCAGAAGTTCTTCCTTTTGGAGTAAATTCGTTAGATGTGATTAAGTAAATGATTGGAACTACCTTAGATCTTCTTTTCTTCTTCTTAGATTAGACTCCAAAATACTCCAAAAGGAAGAAATCCTTTTGAAGTAAATTCAATGGTTGGTGTTGTGATTAAATAAACCGCGTAGAAGTATAAAGTGCATGAAGTAGTGAGAAATGCAGAACCTATCCTTTTGCAAATTGTACTATCTTCTTTCAGCTCCTAATAATATCTTAAATTGTTTCTTTTTGTGTTAAGAGCATTAATTTAGGGTTGTAGGTTACTGTTTGTTTTCGAACTAAGCAAAGTTCTTTTGGTAACGGGCCCTTTGTAAATTACGTCACACGTTAAGGGGGGAGCTTTCACTAAAATATGACATTTTGTGACAACGGGCATTGGTGTCAAAAGCTGTGTGACGTCACATAGCAAAATTGAAATTGTTTCTCTTTTATAAACACCCTACGAATATATAATATAATAAATATATAAATAATAATATGATAACTGCCTAACTGTTGTTGTCGCGTTTCGTTCGGTTTGTGAGACTTCCCGGTGGCCTAAACTCGTCATTAAGGGCCGGCAGCGCATCAAAAAAAAAGTAATGAACTACTTACGAAGCTATTTTAAGGACTGTCCTGTTATTACCTATCCATATGAATACGCTAGATACTATGTACATTTAATGCAGTTCAAAATGGCTTTGCTTAGCATATCATTAAAATTAATATCTTGAATAATATAAGAGTTTTAAAATAGGGAGCCAAAGCGGGCGGACAGCAGGCGGTAGGTGCGGTGGGCGACTAATAGATGGCGCTATATTTTGATATTCAATAGTAAGAGTAAGATAACGTTTGGGCAGAACAAGGTCTGCCGGGACCGCTAGTATATTTATATATTAATACGTGAAGAGAAAAGTGTAAGATTTGCATATTGGACAAACCTGTGTGGTTTATAATGTGCAATTTAACGATGTCTTATAATGTATTTTGTTACAAAAGTAAAAGAAAAAAGTACACTTTCATGGCAATTGAGGGGTCGAATGAGTATGAAATTTGGCACAATTGCAGTTCAGGTGCTTGTTTTCCTTTTAGATAAAATGAAAACAAGTACTTAGTAATAAAGAAAAACATAAATAAATGCTGTTTCACTTGGACTGAAGCGAGAATATCCCTATAGCCTTAGTCTTCACTAATTCAATGAGGGGCGCCAACATTTCTTTGTAAGTGGCGTATCTCGGGACTCAAGATACAGTCTCTTTTATAGTGCGACCACACTAAGTTAATTTGCATCCATCTGTACATATAAAAATCAATGGTTGTTCGTTTTTCTCGCTAAAACTTAAAAAAAGGCTGAACCGTTTTGAATTCTGTTTGTTTTGTTATATTCCACTTATCTCCGGGAAGGTTCAAAAGAAGAGAAACAAAGGAAAAGGCAAAAGTTTATTAAAAATACTAAATAAATTACAGATTTGTTTGATAGCTCAAAAAACTTCCAATAGATGGCGTTCGTGCTAGACCTTTTGTCAGAGCCATGTAATATTTTTATGTCATAACACATTCGCCCAGTGTCATGTTTTACGGAAAAGACAAAGGAGATTGGTTAGTTGGCTAATAAGAAAGTCTAATTTCGCGCAAGAAATCGTCTGTTGTGTCCGCTTGTCTTAAATAAACGTCGCCAAATTTTTTCCACGCACAATATCAAAACGCACTCCTTGGACCAAATGTTGCATCAAATAAAACAATATAAATACATTTGCACGTTGTCATGCAACCCGGATGCATTTATATTCTTGCACTTATTGCTTATTATTTGCTGCTTTATTTTTATTTGCACAAGGTTATATACTAATGGTGAAATACAAATGACATTATTATGTTAATAAATTTAGCCATTTTAAGTGACAAACAATAGAACGGCTATATTTATTCGTTTACAAACATAAAAAAAATCTTTTTTTTTGGCACGGCAAAAAGTTTATAGTTTTTTGCTTTCGTCTCCGCAATATGTCTTCTTTATGTATTTATAAAAACTAGAAATCCCTGGCTGGTCGAAATTCGACCACGAACCTTTTTGCGTAAAACGACATATATAGTTCTATTCACAGAAAAATAAAATTTGACAGTTAATATAACATTCGGTTGTCACGATTACGCTCTGACATTATGCAATACATGTGTGTGTAAACAGTGCAAATCGTCTGGCAGTGGTGTGCGGGTGGTTTTATTTAAATAATTTAATACATTATTATTATTAGTATTGCATAATAGTATTGCATATTATAAAGAAATAATAACATTCGCACACCTTCCTCTATATGAACTACAATTGTGCCAAATTCCGTATTCTTCCGTCCGCGCAATTTTCGTAAAACTTTACCTAAAGTTTTTGTTTCACGTGTTAATATATGTGCCGATAAATGCGACGTAAAATAAATATTTATCACAAGATTTCACAAAGATATACTGTCTGAACGCAATTGATTAAGCAGAATTATCTAGTGCTCGTCCTGATTTTATTTTCTTTATACTTTACTCGTTTGTCCTTTAAAGATCGTTTTATTGCGTTGCAGATCAACAAGTGTACAGATTCGTTGGCATTTTTAAAAATGTTGTTAAATAAAGTTATTTTTAGTTTAAATTTTTCTTTCACTGTTCATTTTTGCCGGTATTTATATATTCGTATTTAAAAACGTAAAATAGTGGTCTGTAAAGGTAAATTTTAGAACGGAGCGAGATCTAATTTCGGTGCCGCCTAACTTGCCCTGTTTATATTTTTTACTATATAATATATTTAAAAGAATCGCATAATATTTTACATAAATTTTATAGTGGCAGGGTGGTAACAGGGCAAATTCAATCGCCCTTATATTCTTTGGCAAATTTCTTACCGATTGCCATCTGACGTCATCCTCGGAACCCCCACGATTTCTACAACCTTACGACTAATATCACAAAGTGACATTTATATAGTGATCGTAAGTAGAAACTTCGCTAGCGTGAGTTAGTTTGTATGGAGATTTTCAGTGTTTGTACTGCGGTCATCGTCATCCGTACAGCGCCATCTACTTTGCTTTGGTGTAACCTTTTCCACTCGACATCATTGACATCTCGTTATATAGCGGTGGCTACAAGTTAGTGGACATCCTCTAGGAACGGATTTTTCGACATGGCCAGATTAAGGAATTTCTAAGGGCTATCGCAAGTTTATAGGAACTTTTACGCGAACGAAGTCGGGGGGAACAGCTAGAAGTAATTTGATATTGGCGAGAGTTTTTAAATTCAATACAACGTATACGTCAAATAGGAAGTAACCTCGCTACATTTTTTAATTATTTCATATATCTGGTCCTGTACCGGTGCAAGGCGCCGTTTCAAATGCCAGCATTAATGGCACAGAGGCGCGGTGCTGCAGAGAAACGCGATAATCTTGAGATTTAATTAATAACTCAAATGTAATGCGAAATCCAATAAATACACTGAGTTAAGGCGCAGCGTACACCGGGTAAGGTCGAAAGGAGAATGTGTATTAGATAGCGATTAAAGAAGTTATTACTTTTATCTTTATATATAAAAATCCTGTGCCCGGCGTTTGAGTCGATCGCTAGGTTAAGCAGTTCTTACCGTGGCCTGGTGATGCATGGGTGACCAAGTCTAAAACTGGTTTTCAAAATGTCCGATCTTTGTTTTTCGGAAGGCACGTAATACCCGCTTAATATAACTTAATATTAGTCGTGAGATTGTGGAAATTGTAGGGGTTCCGGTATCTTAACTCGCCCCACAGCCACATCCTCTGCAATCTAAGCGGACCCTGGTACTAGACCGAGAAAGCGCTAAGTAGAAGAAGCTCATAGTAAAGAGACGATTTTCTTAGCATTCCATGGATTCACCGTGCGGGTGCCGGGTCCATCGCGTTGCAGTCTATATTCACTAGTGGACACTGTATTTACTAGTTAGCACTGTGTTCACTAGTGAGCACTGTATTCACTAGTGAGCACGGTATTCATTGGTGAGCACTGTATTCACTAGTGAGCACTGTATTCACTAGGGAGCACTGTATTCACTAGTGAGCACTGTATTAACTAGTGAGCACTGCATTGACTGGTGAGCATTGTATTCACTATTGAACACTGTGTTCACTGGTGAGCACTATATTCACTGGTGAGCTCTGTATTCACTAGTTAGCACTGTGTTCACTGGTGAGCACTAATCTCAAAAACAAAACCAATAATACCGGGAGTTATCTGCTGGTACAGTCTCCATATATGGCCCTACTAACACGATAACCGTCTAGTTTATTCATATTGCACTGCCCTTTGCAAGGCTGCGAAATGATATATGATCCGGTGATCCATATTACCACACGTGTTCGGAAGGTTGAAGTTAACATTTGAAGGTGATTTTTGAAGTTAAACTCCTTGAAGTGCGTTATTTATAATTCAAGTCCATATCAGGCAAAAAAATAATTTGGGAAATCCTAAAGTGCACGATCATATACTTCTCTAAAGTAAAAATAGAAACACTTGCATGTTTACTTTAAAAAAAAAAAAGAATATTAGGAATACTTTTTAGGTATTGTTTGGTAAGGATTTTTTTTTAAATATATTAGTTTTATTTTAGTCTCTTCATTTTTTCCAAACTGTTATTTTGCGTTCTAATCTCAAGTGTCAATGTTATGAATGGTATAATTGTCATTAATAAGTTTTTAGGAAGTAATTATCATGTCTAATTAATGTCATGAATAAAATTATAACGTAAATGTTGGCAGTTCTAATGAACAAATTAAATTGCATTAGGGTACGCTCCGATGGCAAAAATCGTAAAAAACAACTTAATAAATTTATAAAGCACGTTTATAATTTTGTGAGAATTTTTACATGTCTACTGAATATTTTTGTAATGAGCCGGAAATAAAGATTTCTCGATTTATTTCAAGTTTTTTTTAAATTTATTTATAGTTCCATAATACAGATAATAACTAAGTTATTTATTCTATTACCATCATTACTTCTAATTGCTATTATTTAAATTTCCCACGAAGCTCTTTCGTGATATAAACGGAAATGCTAAATAAACCCGTGGGCGGACGGTTGTGTAACTGCGAACAATAATTTACTGTAAGTCTGTACAGTTATAATGATTTATTGATATTCTATTGTATACTAATCGCTGGTTATTACTGTAAAATTATAGTACTTTAATTATATATTTAAACAAAATAGAGTGTCAGTGTTGCTTGGATCGCACGCTTTACTAAGACCTACACAGATGAATTTTGGCAAGGACATAGTTAGAAGACATCCACTAAAAACGGATATGTCGCCAATTTACACGAACGACCGCTTAGATTGCAGAGGTTATAGCTGTGGGGCGAGTTAAGATGGCCGATTGCCGTCTGACGTCTTCCTCGGAATCCCCACAATCTGTACAACCTCACGACTAACATCACTCCGTGACATTAATCGGGTCCCTCTGTTTTAAGTGTCTCCGAAACACGGAGGAAGTCGGATATCAAACAACCCAGTGTTAGAATAGGTCACCTATCTATCACGCGGTTCCGCAAAAGCTACTAAACCTAGCGATCGACTCAAATGCCTACCACTGATTAAGCCACGACCTCCTCTGATGTTCAATACTTAAATATAATATATAGCTTCTAGTCTCTTTCTCTCATTTTTTAGGGTTCTCTAGAACCTTTTGGTCTACCAAAGAAACCCTTATAGGGTCACTTCATTGTCCGCCTGTCTGTCAAAACCCTTTTTCTCAGGATTGCATAGAGCTATAAATATAGATTGCGTAGCTCAGGATAGCATAGTTCTTAAAACCGATTTCTTATAACTCCTTTCCTTAATTTATCATTCTAAGAAATGTCAGATATATTTCAATTTCTTGTCTATTAGTGAACAATTAGCAACTGACTACGATCTCGTCTAAGTGTTAAGTGATGAGTCTAAATATTGACATATATATTGCAAGTCTACAAACCCACTTTCCAAATTACCGACAATGCAGAACAACCTATCGCGACAAATTACGTATAATCGACCAAGAAATTGGTTTGCCACGCTAAGATCGAATATCGTTTGCACGTCAATTAGGTACAAGGCTCATTTCTGCTTGTTATGCATTACGTTAATTTATAACAATAACCCTTGCCAAAATGTTCTTTAACTAGAAGCTGTCATCCAAAATGGTAAAGCACTTTCTTGGTCGACTATACGTCCTATTTATAAGAGAACCACAACAGACAATAACAAAAAACGTTAATCGATTACATAACCTACTAAACAAAATTGCGAATGTGAATTCACAATAATTATGAATGAGACTTAACAATTATTGTTAGAATCCGAAATTTATTTTAACCAAAAATATATTAGACTTACTATGTACAACGAAAAGTAAACTAGATTTAAATAAAGCTTAATTTGAAAAACGAAACTGACATTCGGTTAAACATGACGATTCTTATTAAGTACGAATATTTTAAAGAATTAAAAATAAATGACATATGAATGCATGCAGTAAGTAAAAAAATGTAGAGTCATCTAAATTTTTAACCTTTTTTTAGGTTAGAGAAATGCTTCGAGCACAAGACTCAAATGGTCCAAGAATGTTAATGCTTATGACTGAACAGTTCCTATCAGATCCACGATTGCTCCTGTGGAGGAATCAGAACACGCCGATGACGGAAAAGTGCAGGCAGTTGTGGGAACAATTGGGTGCCTTGTGGGTCAGCATAGTGCTGGACCCAGGAAGTAATAAACACCACAGAATGCAGTGGAGGCATTTGTTAGAAAAATGGTCAGCGGTGGAAGTGTGTCCGACAGAAGATCCAGACTACAGATCGTTCCCATTGGTGAGTGAAAGTATTTAGTACGAGTCGTTTGCCTTAGTTTATAATGCGGGCTAAAACACCGTCTAATCTAACGATACGTAAGATGTTTTTCTATTAAGATCAGTTTATATATATATAATACATATTTTTTCAAAATTTCAGTACGCAAGAGAACGGGAAAGAAACGAGAGAGACCGTGACAGAGATCATAGAGACAGAGATAGACATCGCGACAGAGAAGACAGAGACCGAGACCGAGAGAGGTTACGGGAAAGAGAGGAGAGAGACCGGTAAGCACATTTTTTTTTAATTACGTAATCTAATAGCTTTTTACATTTTTTTTATAACTATAGACTAAGTATATGTATGTAAGATATACAATCATATTCAATAAGGGATAACACAGAAAAGTTCTTAAGTACTAATAGACGCAAAACGCTAGATTATTTAAAATACTAGCTGTTTCCCGCGATGTCGTCTTGAGAGGCCTTTTTCCTCCTTCATCCTGATCCTCTCGAAAAACCCGTTCTTGGCGGATTTCCGACAGATACGCGATAGGTGTATCACCTTTCGTTTTAAATATATAGATATGGGTCAGTTTATTTTAATTTACTATTTTCCTTCCGTCCTGTTTATTGATGTCATTTATGCACTATAGTCTATTCTAAATTTTTCTAACGGGTCAACCTCGATCCGGCTCGAAGGACCATGTAAACGAGCCATCCATCCTTTTTTTTAATAAAATCACTTGCGACGAGATCTGTTGTACCGGAAGGCTTGCGCATACGATGCTGTCTCTTGAGAAATGAGTATGCAAATGAAGGTATTGAAAACTAAACGAGGCTTTAGTTTTCGAAAACCAACCATCACTTAGAGGGTTCCTTGCAATACTACGGAACCCTAAAAATACTAATAAGAATTCAGAGTTGATCGTAACTTCGGAATGAAGTACTTTCATCTTTTGTTATTTTTCAGTTCGTTAACTAATCGACTCTAGTGTAGTCGCTTAGATGTTCGAGACATAGACAAGAAAATTTTTCGAATTTCATTTAGACCTATAAAAGTTCTTAATGCGTACATGACGTATCAGTTCTATTAAATTATGCGATTAATTCCTTAACGTATTGTCTGAGTCAGGAGCTGTGATTATATTGAGCTTAAATGAATGATTCATCATTGGTATTAAGTCCGTAGATAAGATTTTTAGATGAATACCTTCACGGAATAAAATTCTTACATGCTTTGTTATTTACGGACACTAGAAAACTTTAAAGCCCTTTCTTTCTGCTTTGATAATTCGTACATTATGTTTAGATAAATCTGCTCCTCGGTTTTTAGATTTTGTCACAATTTTGCGTTTGAATATGAATGTACATGTACGTCATTCAACAAAGCAATGCCGAACCCAGTTAAGCTTTATAAATACACTGGTACGGGATGTAAATGTTGACTATTGGGCTCTGAAGTATGATGGTACTACAGCATCCTTTCACGAAGCTTGACTTAAATATTATTTAAGATTTTTATCTAATTAGGTTCATATTCCTGATAACCCTACCCTAGAGCAAACGGACTGGGCGTAACCAGTCGCAGTTAGCAGAGTATTGATATAGCAGGATGTTGTGCAGGCACATTAGCGATCCTGTAATTTACTCTGCTATTTTCTCATTCCATAAGACAAATATATCAACCAAAATTGGTAATGTAATACTGGTAATCACGAACCTGGTTTAATCTCACTGCACGGGGGAAGCTATGAACATGATGGTTTGTGTCCTCTTATGCCGGAGCTAGATATAGCTTAAGTGTTTGTACATTTTTGTCCTTGAAGACTACAAAGTTCTGCCAAACTTGGCGCAGCTACTCAAAGTCCCCGGTCACACTACATGATCATTGAAATGAAACTATGGCGCCGGCGTAAGAAATACAATTATTAATTTAATGTAAAATGACTGCCAGCAGTGATGTTAAGTTAAAATGGAGAAGAAAAATCAAATGTTTTTTTCGTTTTACAATTTAATACCATTTCAAAGCTTGGTACGTGTTGTATTCGTCTATACATGGCGACGGACCTGTCGCCTGTAATGTCGTTATTATCTTTCGAACAATCAGCTCGTATCGACGCTTCGTCACATAGAATGTTCAGCGAGGAATGAAAACATTGTGTGAATCACACACTTATCGCCATTTGCAGCGTAAGACGGAGTTTATCTACTAAGAAAGCTTACGATAACGTATCGTCAAAAGGGTTGCGTTCAAAAATGCCTGAAACATCCAGAGTTGCCAGAGTAAATTTGAATGGACTGGCAATGGAAATTTAATGTAACCCAATAACATAAATAAGAGTATGAAATATCTACTTGAATTTGTCAAACAACAAAAGGCCATATATAACATATTGAAATAGGTGTAAGTATCAACCATAAAAGCAAATGATGGTAAGGTAAAGACTGTTTTTTTTTAATATAATATAAATAAAGGTTTGCACAGCCGCTATTTAGCATGTTATTTGTGACGTCGATGCCTTCGTTAACAAATAGTTTGCGTGTTTAATGTTAATTTGCGCCTGTCGTTATTTCTTTGCGTAGAAAGAAAACCTATTTACTACTTACTTTGGAAACATGTGGGCTAAGATTTTAAGTGATAATTTTCTATCAAAGTTCATTTTGAATATAATATAAGAATTAATTGGTTTTTGATATTATGTAATATTAGTCTGTTTTTCTGTTTTGTTCAATGATATTTTCAGAAGCTTATACACTAATAATGAAATTTCATACGAAGATAGATAAGTAATATCACGTCGATAGTATTTTGAGGCATAAATGCGACGCAATTATTTAATTTGCAAATATGGTTAAAATATTTAAATTATCAGGTAACAAAACCACGTGGGCGATGTTGCGGGAATTTCGTAGTTTATAGTATAATTGCAGAAAAACGTGGACTATATAAATCGTATTGTATAATTTAAACGGTTTATGACACTGACTGTAATACGGAGTATTCTTTGTAAACAAGTAATAAAATGTCACGCAAAAAGCTATTGATGGCGTTGGTTTCCTTGTTATTGGATTTATTTCATAACAACCCACCCTTTAAAACCGGAGATGTTACTTAATTTGGCTGAATATTTCATACGCTGGATGTTTCATTGTTTACACATTATAAATGTAAAATAAAAAGTTACCTAATCAAGGGACAGAGCTCGAAATGAGTTAATTTGAGTTCTGTTAATAAGATAACTTTGTGAACGATTTTGGTGGAATTCTTTATCTATTGCATACAAACCTACAAACCAAAATATCGTATATCCTATTATTATTATCATTTAATAACAATAAAAATAAAGTTGGGTTTATTTAGAATAACATTACATTGCTAGCGGATTAGTTATGTTAGTATCTTATAGCATATTTTAACCAGCAGTCTATATCGTACATAACAATATTCTCTAAGGTCTCCGGGGTTGCAGATCTGATACGGGGTGTCACGGGCACGATCGATACCGCCCCCGCCCGTTCTCCCTCTCTCTGGAATTATACTTGTTTTTGTAGCTTTTGTACTTGATCAGAGACTGTGTAGGTATTGATTATTTTGATTGTCATATAGGTATACATATAATATTTTCGAAGAATATAAAGTTTATTATTTCAGCTATAAAAAGGTAGATAGCCTGCGGCAGCGGTTATAATCCACTAATAATAATTATATAAACATGTATAGAAGATAATATTATCCCTTCTGTAGCGATATCCAAAAACGGATTAAGACCTGTATACGAGAGGATTTCATAATATAGATATAATAGAAAAGGTTCAAGAATCAAGGTGCTGACAACGAAAATAAGTAGTTCAACTTCCCTCGTATATAAGAATTCGAATAGTTACATACAAATATATGAAATTTACAGATATAAGAAAGATCGTTGTTTTTATATGTTGCATTTTTATATGTTATCTATGGAGACTACTATGAATTAAATATAACACGCACTTCACTGTATTTCAAACAATTGTGTAATACATTTTTAAAACACTCATACTGAAGAGACATTATATTTAAAGAGATAATCCATACAATTGGTTAGTGTACATCTATAAATAGAAAAAATTCTTGTCTTCTTCCATGTAACTGGTTAAAGTGTAGTGTAACACAGATTATGCAGACATGTTAATATTACAGGAAAACGTGTATCGGTACAAACACTATGTTGTTTAATGCTTTCCGTGACTAGCGTTGATCTGGCGATATGTCGGCGTCACTAATTTCAACTCGTCAACACATTTATAATTTAAAACGTTATTTAAATGGGATTACTTAACTAAAAATAAATAATGAAAAACAAATTGAAGAAGTCAAAGAGACCTCTTAACATTTTTTTGTACTTGTTAAAAAAATTGGGCGATAATTTTTTTAAAACTCTATTATTTAAATTGATCCATTTTAACACATTTAAACTCCTTAGACAAATAAAAAGCATTCAAAAAAGGGTATCGAAAGTCTTTAAGAAATAATTAGGAACTCATCATTTTAAAGTTATTTATAGTTTTTCTTTAGCTTTCTTACTAATAGCCTAGTTCAAAAGCACCTTTTAGATGGAACTTTATTTATCTTCTCCTAAAAATATGGTTGGGGTGTTATTCGATTCGGAATAGCATCTAGATAGGAAAAAAATGGAAAAAAAATGAAGACTTCAAAAGAAAAGGGTTTGGTTTTATGGTTATATCTCAAAAAATATTGGGTATATTTAAAATCTAAAAAAGATTCAAAAAGAGGAGGAAATTTCCTAAATGCAGTCTCAACTCCTGAAACTATAGGACAAATGTTTATAACTTTTACCGAGGGTTGAAAATACGTCAGAAAACGGGTACTCGGGTTTACGCAAGCCACGCCCCCTTCGAATGCTTTAACAAAAAAAAATATTGAAATATGTAAATATTAAAATTTTATTTTGAGAAAATTCAGGCACTTACAGGATAGATTACCGAATATCCGCCGGCAAAAAATTTTAACGCAAGTTTTCAATAAGTTATGCATTAGTTAATTAACAATTCCATAGAGCTCAAATATTAATATTTCAAATGTAATCATTAAACAACAAATCTCAGATTTTTTACCTTTTATGGAGCTATTTTTGAAGACTTCAGAATTGAGTTTGCAAAACGGGTAGTCGGGCTACCTGTTTTCGGACGATTTTCTATTCTTTTAGTTACGGGAGTCGAAACTGCTTTAGAAAATTTCCTCCTCTTTTAAAATCTTTTTTCAGATTTCAATTTTTTTTAAAGATATAAGCAAAAATTCAAACATCTTTTTTTGTTTCAGTTAATTGTTTATAACTTTTGTAATTTTTGCGACCGACTCTTCAATTTTTTCAAAACCATCTAGACGCGATTCCTATTCGAATGACATCTCAACCATATTTTTAGGAGAAGGTGAAAAAAGTTCCACCTAAATGATGCTTGTGAACTACAGACTATAAGTGAGTGGCGTTGAAAGAAACAATTCCATTTCCAACTCCGCAACAGAGTTGGGACTCAATTTCATTTCTAGAAAAATATATTAGTACTTATAAAATTTATTATTTCTTGTTACAATGTTACTCATAGTTAAAACTATTGCCGGTCGTGTTATCATAGGCTACCGTCGGAGCGCGGCGTCGGTGGTACATTACGTCGTGACAGGACGATAGCGTTAACCCACGAATAGCACGTTTCCCCCATTACAGCTTCTCACTCTTAAAACACAACTACATTAAGAAATAAATTATTCACTTGTTATTGTTAGTCCCCTTATAAAAAGGAAGAGCCTTTTAATTTCTTAGAGAGCTTTTGAGAAGATAAAAGAAGGCAACTAACTACATATATTGCAAAAAATATATAATTAAAAAGTGACCTCATTTTTTTGTTAACTTATTACCTTATTGATATTTTAAATACAAATAGTTATATTGTGTCAAGTATTTTTTCAAGTATAATTCAAAGGATTTTTAAATTAGTGAGAGGCCTAAGCCGTTCAATATGGTATTGTTGTATATAAAATATAAGCATTCTATTACCAAACAGTGATAAACCCGGTTTAAACTATAGAGTTTCAGTACAAAATTTAGTGGTCTATGTAAATTTGACGTTTTATCATATATTCAATTAATTGTGAATAACAAGTAAGTTTTATTGAACCGCATTAGAATTTTAATCTGATTCGCTAAACAATTTACATATATAGATAGATACAAGATTTTCATAAATCTATGTCAACGTGAACTACCCTATAATTTTGGTTTCCCTAGCTAATGTAGGGGAAGTGTGACATAAACCCGCCATATATTTTGATTGCGTACACTTAGTGAGTTCATTATTTTATAGTTTTAAGGGACCGCAGAATTCAGTATTAGTTATTAATTTCATCTATGCGTCTACACGTCTACGCGTTCCTGAGAAAATGGGTCTTGACAGACAGACAGACAGACAGACAGACTGACGCACGGAAACACATACAGACGGATAACGAAATGATCCTAAATTCCTTTTTACTTTGTATGTACGGAACCCTAATAAAGGTAGATTAAGAATGATTATTGCAAAAGAAGACTAAATGCGTAATTATATTTTATAAACGTACAGATTTTTTTGGTATACGATAAAATTTTACTTCATCAATACAATAAATTGATCATGTTCCCTTTAAACTTTAACATTATTAACTTTTTATCCTTAATACAAATATAGAAGCACCTTGGCAATATGGAACATCGTCCTGAATACTTGTTTCTTGTCCAAAGGAGCGTAAAGCGTATTAGAAGTGGCTTCGACAGTAGCCCAGTGGTGTTATTGATTGGACCGGATCGGTTTTCAGCCTAAAGTTCTGCCTTACATCGTCAGGGCTGTATTTATTTAACAATCAATATGTAATCGGCTTACTACGGAACATAAATACGTCCTGACCTATTTAATATATAACCTCTTTTGAGGTCAGAGCTTTACTTAATAAAAAACCCTCATATCAAATAACTGTGTGGCTGAAAAACGTGTGTTCCTGATATTGCCGTAGAATAAAATTTATAAAACCTTATATTTGGAATAAAAACCTACCAGAAAGTGTTCGTAATTTCATATAAATTAAAAGAAAATCTATACTATTATCAAATTCACAAATCTATCTCTGTTTAAGGAAAGAAAATATTTTCTTATGTATTTTCCTTTTATATTTATTCATAATTAGTGTTACTCCTTGTAGTTGTAATGTTCGTGATATCACCAACTCGAATTTATGTTCAATATTTTTCGATTAGAATGCTAAATATCTACTTCGTAATATGAGTTATGCATGAATCCGAATTGTGTAACTTTGAAACGTGATCCTGTAAATCAACGCACACATGCGGACAGCGAAATGCAAGGTATCATTTCCTATATTGTTTGCACTTGCACACAATTAGGGTTGCCAATTTTCTGCTCTAGCTAATGCCCCCGACTTTGTCCGTGTTGGATTTAACGACTTTGTTCAATAAAGGTTTTAATTTTTCGAGTGGGGCACGTTAATTGTATTTATAATTTTTTAACACGACAGGTATATAATAAGACGCTGGAAACTACCGATAATAAAGACCAATTTATTTCATTTTATCTTAAACTAAACACAACAATTTATAGTACTGAACAGAAAAAAGTAAGCAGAAAATAATGTGGTTAAATAAGTAGTGGGTAGGCAGCAACCCTATATGTTATTTACACGCGCGCAAGAAACTTCTTATACCCTTTCATCCCGGTAACTGTATTTCCCGTTGCGTGTACCGGTAAGTGCATTTAGGAGAGATTTAGGGCCCAGTAAAGCCTAATTTTTATATACAGTCCACTTAAAATTAAAGCCGCTAAATATATTGGTTGGGAACTTCGCACAAAAACCCAACAACTGCTGTATAAGTTTCAAATAATGCTGTACGTACCGTTGCGGCGGCGGTGCCGTTATTGCTTTCGCTTCATGGTAAAATATTGCCGGTGTTTCTACGCGTAAGTTTTAATATAATATTGCAATGTCGATTTCGATAAAGAGCGAGGTAAACTACGACCGACATTTCTAGGAAAGTTAAAATGATGTATACAACGTGCATTCCTTTCTTCAAGCCGATTACATCCACTGCTCGATATAAGCCTCCATTGATTTCCATAGAGATAGATTTTACTTAACGGCCAGCGTCCCGTGGTGACTCTATATCGTGAGTTCATCAGTCATGTCCTACGCTTAGTCCATAAATTGACCGATGAAGTTTTAGGTCTAAAGTGAATTAATGATACATGCAGCTTCGTTTCAACGTCCTCTATCAGCCAATCAAAGAATTATTTCAATATCTCTATGCAATACTGAGATACAACTTTTTTTTGTCTTTTTATCAAAAAACTTATTTTGGTTACAAAGTCAAACAAATAATAAAATATCATTACAATGTCATTGATCACTTCATTAACTATTATTTAAATTCATAATTTGTTACTATAATGCCAATTTTAACAATTGATATGCGGAAAAAGTCGTAATGGCAAAAAGAGTTTTGTGTTTTTCCAAAAATCAGCTGTTTTGAGTTAGGTCACTTTATGACTAAATATGCGATATGTCATACATATGTCATGTGTGTCAGTTTTACTTAGGTGGCGCAAGGCTACTCGCACTTATTTAGTATAAGAGATTTTATTATTTATTTATTATATTTATTATTTAATATAAGTAGAGCAAATTTACAGTAGAGATAATTTATAGTTAGTAGACATCCGCTAAGAACCGATTGTTTTGGATGGGACCGGATTTAGGAGTTCTAAGTGCTCACGCAATTTTACGCGGATGAAGGCGCGAGAAACAACTGGTAAGGTATACATACCTGAAAACGTTTCGTTATCAAAGACTACTCAATCTTTATTAAAAACTTTAACGTTGACTTAGCAAACTTAGGCAGTATGCAAATGAAGGCCTCCGTTGAAATATTGCCTGTAGACCAAATGTAAATTTTATTTGACTTGCGAAAACTTTCCACGGTCGTCAAGCCCCCGGTTACGAACGCAAATAGTTCTACAAGATTAGTTGTAAGGCGCTCCACAAAGAGTCCATATTGTAGGAGACGCTTGATGTCTCTCAAATATTCTTAAAACTCTCTTATGTCTAAAACGCATGCATTTTCCTCGCCTATTGGTTTTCCATGTTACGGAGAGAAAAGTGTTTGCGCAAGGAATAGTTTCTTGTTATTTTACTCATACTCAGAGGCATTTATACAGTCTAAGAATACAGTTTACAAACTTAATTTAAAATTACACAACTTAATATCTAAAATAACAATAACATTTTAAACTTCGCTTATAATTTCTTGGGAGCACATATTATTACGACTTCATAAGAAAATATAAAATTATTTTACTTAAATTTGCATTTAGAAAAGAATCCTTGCAACGCTGCAACCTAAATATTTACGTTTCCTAACAAAATCAGAATTGAATTGATTTTCAACTGCGTTTTTAATTATAAGACTAGCGGACCCGGCAGATGATGTCCTGCCCTAACGTTGGGCTACTTACTATATACTTCTATTATCCTATATCATCCCAGTTCCTGTTACCTTTCCCGTTCCCGTTCCCGTCCCCGATCCCGTATTAATAAGAATAATGAATGACTACGAATCGTTTCTGCTTTATAATAAAGTGCAAATTGACTTTTTGACGTTAGGAACACACCTACATTGCCTAGACAACAGTGAGTGCTTTTAATTTAATATGGACTTTATATAATAGCAATAAAGTTCAAATTGACTCTACATTTTAGTTAGAAAACGTTTGTTTGGAAAAAAGAAAAGGGATGTTTTTAGGGTTTTCCCGATTAATTATTCAATTTTTTTCTCGCCGTAAAAACCATCCTTGGACTTCAACGAACATTTAAAAAAAGAATTGGTAAGATTGGTCCAGGCGTTGTTGAGTTATGCGATTACCAACACATTTTTCGATTCATTTTTATATATATAGATAAACGTTTTGAAAAATAAAATAATATGAAATAAGCAGGCTGTCTCAATTGATTTTTTAACTATCGAACAATAAATCTCAGTGAAATTAAAAGTGGAACAAATAAACAATAAACTACTGTTAAAGGTAAGAAATATGATTGATATTACACACCTTAATGTAGATATGTATAAATTAATATTTATTATATTGGACACTTAATAACTTAATAAGTATTTTTATTGGTTCCGTTAATAAGTTACTTTTTATCGATAAATATGGTAAAGTAATTGAATGTCGTTTGTTTCACAGTAACTCAGAGAGACCTTAATAAGGTGATGATGCTATTCCTATTCCAAATAAATGATCAAGAGCGTTGCGATAAAGATATTTGTTAAATAAATTCAAATATTGCTATCCGGTTTTGTTGAAAATAATTTTCCTAATGAGTATGTCCTATCAACAACAACAGACAAAGCGAAAATAATAGGATTTATTGTAGGACTGCGGAACCTTAAATATGTTAGAAATATAATTAACTTGTGAAGCAAAGTAGACATCGTAAAATTAACTGAACATTTAAGTGTAGTTGTATCTGATTTTATAAAAAACTCTCATATTCAGACCATTTCTTTAAACAAATCTTTATCAATCAAAATTCTAATTATAAAAAAGAACTAATTGATTAATGCAGATTTTAACCGTTCAAGCAACACCTAATTGTTTAGACACCGCTTCATAAAAATATTCATAATTTATATTGAATAGTGTTTTATTTTGACTGAACATAAATATACTCTTCACAGCGTGAAATAGTAAAGACTTTCACCTATCATGCTGCCAAACATCATATATCATTAAACATATTATATAAAGAGCCTCAGAAGATCAACGTTGAAAAAGGTGGAGATATATTCAAGTGTCGGCTTCAAAAAATTAGAGTAGTTTCAATTGACATTAAAAAAAATCTTTACGTATTAAAAAACCAAATATAGAAATCAAAGTTTTTTGTCTACAGTACAATGATATTGTAACTAATTACTCTAGGCGAGTGATTTTTAATTCGATTGTGATACCTGCTTTTGCCCACCCGAGCGTGGAGTCCACTCGCTGTCAGATGTCAACTGCAGGCCTAGTCGACTTCACGACTCCATCTGTACATTTTCCTATTGAGTTTCCACTACACTATCATAATAAATTGAAAAACGATTTTCACTCTATTGACCAATCTTGTCTTGCTAATTACAAAACTACTTTTCAAGACATTATAAATACAACTCATTTATTTACAACAGTATATGCTAGAGATCGCCAAGTGGTCAAAATTCGGCCGCAAATTTTTAAATTTGCGTACTTTACGATTATTTAAGATATACAAAATTTCAATTATTTGTCCGTTGGACAAAGAACATTGTAATATTTGACATGCAATATTTTTACCTTCATTATGACTACGCCTTGAATCTTATAGTAAAATGTATATACATGTGTGTGTGTGTATGTAAGTCGTTTGGCATTGGTCTGCGTGGGGTTTTATTCTAATAATTGAATGTACATATACTCTATTAAAACTATTATTGTGCCAAATTTCATACTCCTCCGTCAGCGCAATTTATTAAAGTGGTACTAAAAGTTTTACTTCACGTATTATTAGTATTATAAAGATACTAACTGTTTTTCGTGACTATCCTGGTCTCCTGGTCCTACCGAAAATATATTCTTAGCGGATGTTTACTAACTAGAATTACAACCTTGCCAAATTTCATCATTGTACACGTCCCGCGGTTTTCGAGATTAAGTTAGGTGGACTTTTGCTTTTTATAAATAGACTAACTGTGCCCGTGACTTAGTCTGCGTAACATTAGGTAACAAAAAGAGATTCAAATTAACCCTGATGATATATAGCCTATAGTCTTCATCGATAAATGGGCTATCTAACAATGAAATAATTTTTCAATTCAGACCAGTACTTCCTGAGATTCAAGGAGTTCAAGTTCAAGTAAACAAACAAATTCTTCAGCTTTATTTAAATATTAGTATAGATAGGCGGAAAACAGAAAGAGCTGGCGTAACATCTTAAGAAAAAAGTTATCAAACAGGAGTTACGACCCTCAGCACTCAAGAATCGACGCAAAGAGAGAGAGATAGATATGTCTTGTCGTGTATATCTACATACGTACTATTGGAAAGACGTCATCCTCTCGTCATAGTTACTTTTTAAAGAATACTGACAGGAAAGGGACTGAGAGGACTTTGGATCGGCGTTGTCGGGGTTTAACCAAGTACCTATCAGATTTGAGTTTGTTCTAAGACTGTTTTAGCATCGAAGCTTTCAACTTGCGACTATAAAAATGCATAAATATACTTCGTAATAAAAGTACTATAAAACAATTTACGGTATTCTGAGTAAGGTAGTAGCCTAATCAGTGGCCGGTATTTGCAACGATATCTAGGTTAAACAGTTCTTAAACTGGTCTGGTGATTAATGGGTGACCCATTCTAATACTCGTATCTCTAGAGCATTTAACTTTACGGTAGAGGTCCCATTTCAGCGGAAGCCGTCATAGCCTATAAGACTTCATCTAAGACACTCTAAGTCTTGCCCTCGTATATTTCATGAGCGCGCAGATATCGACCGTGACTTAACTTCAACGAGGGAAATGTCATAATTATATTTTATACCTCCATAATAGGCGTTTCGTTGCGAGACAAATTCCGGAATTCTGAGATCTACAGACAAACCATATAACTAACTAGATAGACAGAGATAGACTAGAGCTACAGGCATTGTTCTTAAAATTATTATTATCAAAATAATCTTCTATCGATAGATACTCGTAGAAGATTAAGTTCGAAGACGTATACAGGTGTAACAGACATCGTACCGCAAACTTTGTGATGAGGCTACATTTAATGTCCTCAATAAAATCACAAAATCATTTATCTCAGAAATGAGAGGTTAGAGATATTGCCAACCTCATCTCATTCTTGAGCGCGTGATGTATCGTGAACGTTGGGAAGCAATCGTCAACAAAATGTTGACGCGCAAAACATGTCAATGACGCCATGCAAAGACAGCTGATCGAAGTACTTTTAAGTTTTATTTACATTGCAGTTTGTTGTAAAAATATGAAAGAAATTTGTTTCTGATTTAAAATCGCATTGGACATATAGTAATAATTATATTTAACGGTACTCAGTTTAAAAAACGGTAAAAAAATTGTACATCACAAGAAAAAGCCGACGAAAAATCTACACCACATCCACAGGCGAGTCTAAAATCATGTACTGATCCCATGGTATGCTTATTCGGTACGATGTCTTTTACACCCTGTATAGCGTTATATATTTTTTTATATGTCATCTACAAACTAACGTCGCCATACTTAATTTTAAGAGGACCAATTAATTTCATCCTAACACAACTATTATCAGCCAATATGAAACTAATTACACGGCTCATAAATTTTATGTCGTTATCTACCTACCCGAAGTTAATATCCCTAATGGCGTAGATTTCCAACGAGATAATCGTAACGCTTATATTAAGATATTCAGCTGCTATTGGTTACATATGTACTATATGTATAACTATTTTTAAAATATTTTTTTTATAAAGTCTATTTATGTTGAGTGTTATGTTGCTGCCCGAGCGAATGAGAGGGCACTAAATTAATAAGAGTGCATTAATTACTCACTATAGCTGGCGGGCCAGCAGCTACAACAGGCAAGTAAAGTACTGCCTGCTGTCTGCTCTCTTCACGTCCAATTGCTCGATACATTAATTATAGGGGGCTGTTTAAATATTATGCGAGGGCCTCGAATCGTTCCTGAGAAGCATCCCAGGTTCTTTCATATTCCACGCCCATGACCTTTCCTTGCAGAAGTAGTCTCAAAGTAGTCAAAAGAGCTTGTAAAAGTCTACTTGAATAAAATATAATTTGAATGAATTTGAATTTGAAAAAACTACATATATTGTTGTAACAGTAAACGAATTATTAAATGCCTGAATTAATTATACAATTTATAATTCTTAGCATCTTAATACAGCTCAAATTACATCCGTGTAGTTATAATCTTGTTCAAAAGCATGGGCCCGTTCTGTAGAAAATTAGATGTCCTTACCTATTTACTATAAGAAAGGGCACGATTTAATTCAAGACGTATTTTAACTCTCTCGGCTCGAGCAAACTATAAATAGCGTGCCCCTCGAGAAGTAGGTCATAACCCGTTTTGCTATTCCGTCTTGTTTCGCCAAATTTAGGAGCGGGTTAATTCTCATTCGGATTGAACTTTATTCTGACGCGTTCGTAAGATTTGCGGTATTGGAATATGTAGGATTTTATATGCCTTAAATAAATCTATACTAATATATAAAGCTGAAGAGTTTGTTTGGTTGAACGCGCTAATCTCAGGAACGATTTGAAAAACTATTTCAGTGTTAGATTGTCCATTTACCGAGGAAGGCTTACAGTCTTTATATCATCACGCAAAAATTTTTCACCTAATTTTACATGGACGAAGTCCCGGGTTGCAACTAGTACATAATATAACGAGACTTATACCTCATAAAAGGGCACGATTATTGCCAAAAGTTAAAGAAAGTTAAACTTTATATAGCCTTCCTTGCATTTTTGCCAAAACAGTTTTGAAGATTTTCAAAATACAAAGAGAAATGAAGAAAATGTTTGTAACAAGAGTTTCTATTCCTTTTTTTCTTAATACAAAATATTCGTTTATTTATACTTATGGAAAATAGAATTTTATCCTAGTATAGAAGCAATCTAACAAGACTCACGAGTTTTTGACGGAAATTGGTACGTTTTGTCACTTCCAATCACGTTCGCATCACTCTTTGTGAACATGTCAATTGCGGCTTCGATATGACTCGAGGCGGGAATCGAACCCTCAACCCCGGAGCGGAAGTCACAGGCTCACTGTCAATAGTCAAAAATCAATACATCAATACAAAATATTCTATAGGTTAATGTTTATTAGCTACAAAAAACCTATCAACCAGGAATGATCGTAGTTAGTTGAACAAAGCTTTTTAATTACATCTATTATTCAAAATTACATTTCCTTCATATGTAAATATACTGAACCCGAGCAAAATCAAAATGTAGCATTTATATACCACCCTAACTGTTATTCGACTCAACTAATATTGGAGTCCAAATACATTATCTCATATTTCGCCAGGCCTGCGTAAATATTGGCGGTTCAAGCCCTAAATCTCCTGTTACCACGGTACTTCGGCCCGGATGGGATTACTCCGCCAAATAAACGGATATCCGTATGCCGTATCACGGAACGGTTACGGTGAATTTTATGCTGCAAATTTAAATAGGAGTTAAGTAATTTAAAAGTTTATTTGTTTAATGTGTTATAATATTTGCTTCAATAGGGCTTACGGATTAATCAAATATGTGGCTTGACTAAAATTTTGCTGAGATTTATTATGAGGAAAAAAAGGAAAAAATTGCATTTGATTGATTAACGAAAACCGAAAACTTGGCGTAAAGGCGTAAGTAAACTTGTTTTTAAAATGACAAGATAAAAAATAATTTAGGTTAAAAAAATAAATTCAGTGTCTTGACTGAACAAGCAGCCTGGCGAGGCAGCCTCGGATGTTTGCTTTGGAATTTGCCTCGCGGGGCTGCCTCGCGAGGCTATAGGCAAATAGCTGAGTCAGGACATGGCTATTTGTGATATAATTCTGACCGAATTTTATATAAACTCCTTCTCTTATAAAAAGATCCACATTTTTCAGATATAAATTGTCATAAATCTTTTTCACCATTTTCTAAAATATAAACATAAATTAATGACCATTTCAAAATGCCTATTTTTATATAGCTAATTAGAGTAAATGTACTTTTTAACATCTGAAAATAATTTTAGCGATTGTCTTCCGTATTCTTCCCATTTTCGTTTACAGTGGTACGTTTTATGAAAAAATTCAGACGTAGCAAATACAAAAGCCACCATAAACAAGCTTTTATTAAAAAAGCACACGCACCGTGAAAAACGAACAAGGCTCGATATGTCTCGAATTAAGTTCGAAAAGCAAATTGTCTGGTTTTGTAAATTCGTTTCCATTCGTATCTGGTTGAAATTGTATTTCTCAATAGGGAATTGTTTGTTTACAATAGAACGAACTTGTACTTAAGGTGAAAATAATTTAAAAAAATTGAATACTCTTATAATAGGCCACCAAAGACATTGAACCTAGGGTTTATTGATAACTTGCCTAGGAATATAATCAAACAAGCGATTAAATAACACATTTTAAACTTTTTTCATTATTTTAATTTTAATTATGTTAGTGTTATTTATAAATGTGTATTATTAGCGATGTATATAAATGAATATATTATATAGTGGATATATCGTATTGATAGTTAAATATGATTTTCATGTATGTCGGTATTCACGTTTATTTAATACTTTACCCGGAAACAGTGTTAATTCCACACGGCCGCGCAGTGTGCATGTGTCATTCTTGTTTCAGCTATATAAAAAAAACCTGCTTCTTTCTTTGCAGATTAATCTGTTAACATCATAGATTACATATTATAGGATAGATAGCCAGAGCGCGGTAAAAAATAAATTTTCATATACGTAAAATAAAAAAAGAAATTGTAAAGTTACGTCCCTCGATAAATAAACATTTATTAAAAAATCGTACACGGGCTACAAAGCGAGGCACAATATGGCTCGAATAACGTCCGCCAAATAAATTGTTCACGATTGTGGCTTTGCGTAGTTCGTATGAACACTGGTTTTCTAGACTGAAAATATGCCTAGAATTTTCTTTGCCTTATATAAGTATGGCGTAAGTTATTGCTTTTTGTTATCTACACTGTTTATATATTAACTTATAAACAAAATTTTATGTGCTTCTGACTCTGCCGAGCATTTTAATTTTTTTGCACGCTTCTGTTGGTAAAGTTATATTTGAACTGCTATTATTTGCCTAAAATGTTAAATGAGCTTGCTAATATATTCATTAACTAGCGGTCTGGCTTCGCACGTGTATTTAAATTATCCAAGTTTTCATACGGATCCCTAATCTTCTTGAAAACATTCTGTCGCCTTGGTTCATAATGGATAATGTAGGATTCTAATGGAGAAATAATATTTCTAATCATTCCAATAGTTTCAGAGCGTATTCATTAAAAAAAAACTATGAAATCTCTCCTCTTCATAATATTAGTATAGAAAAACTTACGTTAATAATAAAAGGATATTTATACTTATCCTTCAGACTAATGAAGTCCACTGCAGAACATAGGCCTCCTCTATTGTCGCTGTCATCCAGCGGCTCCCTGCGACCCTAACCAGATCGTACGTCCCCAATATATGAGGCCTTCCAGCTGTACTTTTACCGTTACTTCGGTGTCAATTGTATTTGGAACTCATATAAAACTCTAGTGATAAAGAACTCGCAATTTTAATGGTTTCTTCGAACAAAACGAGCCAAATGCCAGCCTAAACAAATCTATGCTAAATCCGCTAGTGTAATATAAAACCTTACTGTGAAATCTATAAAATATTCAACCAGGCCGGAAATAAAAATCTTAAAGTATTCACAGGCAAAGTTCAAAAGTCTTTAAACGTTTCGAAAATAGTTTTAACAAAGTGTTTTCCCTTCCAGTGCTGATAAAAAGAAAGTTGTTTAGAATTATGAAAATAGCAATAATTTATTTAGTTCAACGTAAAAATATTATGAGTTGCAAAATTTATTTCTTTTTTTTGACCCATACTTTCAGCTATTAGTTGTAAGATTTTTTTTTTATATTACAAGGTGAATAGGTAAACGAGCAGGCTGTTCATCACCTAGATAAGTACCGACGCCCATGCCTACTTGCACCACTAGAAAGCTAGCAGATGCATTGCCGGCCTTTAAAGAGGGTTATAGGCCACCGGGAACTCTCACAATTCGAAGGAAACGCGACAACAATACCAACACTTGACGTGACAGAATTGCCGCAACTTCAAGCCGATATTGTGTGAGAAAAAGGTACTGGTACCCGGACGTGCTAAATCAATTCAGCTGCAGACCAAAAGGACTGCAAGCGTGGCGTTAACACTAATTAAATGCGAATCTTTCATTCGTTTTTTCTACTTTAACAATTCTGTAAAACAAACTTTTTAAAAATATAACTAAGCCAAAGTATCATGTCGTCATAAAATAAAGCTCTTATACTCGCCATTTAACAAGAGCTTGTAAGATAATAAAACTTTCAACGTTAACTCTTGATATATGTACAGGGATTTAAAACTTTTTCAAAGTAAGTGAGTAGTTTGCAAAATTAAGCCGGACAAGGAAAAATTACGGCAGTTTGCATGAATCTGTAGTCTATACAGCCGCAATTTGTTTTTTGCTCTGCGTGAAACTACTTTGCTTAAATCCGCGAATGAATAATATGTAATGAATAATAAACACTTAGAATGATTGAAGGTAGCGCTGAGGTGCTGGGGGTGCCTGAGATATAAATTGTTTGCTGTGTTCTTTATTAATAACTTTAAGAATAACCTTTGTAGAGTCTATCTCCTGATGATGCGTCGGTGTCGAAGCCAAACGTGCTTTGAGGCATTTCGGAAATTAGTGTAGTGCTGTTCTTTGGTGGCGGAAAACGTATTAAAAGAGGACCTTGGCTTGTCAAGAACTATCGTAACTTCATTATTAGAAAGGACATCTAAAGCCGCACTAATAGGATTATACCAGATTTGGCTAGACAGGGAACACTGTTAGTGAAGGTGAGTGTTAGTAATCATTATAAAGAGCGCGCTCTTAAATCTACACCTGGGTGACAAGTCCCGGGCACTGCTATGATTCCTTTTACTGCAACGCAATGGACCCGACACCGGTGCACGGTGCACCGGGCCACGGTGAATTCATGGAATGCTAAGAATTTCCTATGGTTTTTCAAATTTATTTTATTGTGACGGACCCTCTTTTATTTCTCTTCCATAAAAACCTTCTTCAGACTTTAGGAAAAATTAAAAAAAAAAAACACTTACAGTATTGGTCCAGCTGTTTTCGAGTTATGACTTGAGCAAGGTATGGAAGGCGGTTTTCCTAATTAAAATTGCTTATGGACACCTGCGGTTCTAGCACGAACATTTTAAGCCGTTCGAGTCGAAGATTCGACTTTGAAAATATTCGTGCCAGGCCCACATCGGACCCTCCTTAGTGCCAACGCGGGTTGCATTAGTATTAATTGAAAGCGTGACACGATAAAGACATGCCTCCTGCGGGCCTAGCACAAATATTTTCACCTAAATACAGTCGAATCTTCGAAATCGAACGGCTTAAAATGTTCGTTCTAAGGCCTCTGAAACCAAGAACCAGAATCTGAACCACTGAGTTTACTCCGTTGGTGATCCGTATGAAACAAGCATATAATCTATTCTTGAACCTTCGTATGTCTAAATAATTCGGGCAGTAGTTAGCTAGTCGCTAGTTCCGAATTGAGAAACAGGAAATTACTTTTCAATTCTATTTGTTATTGAGATCTACATGTCGGTCGCATAGGTTTGGAAACATTTATAACACTACTAGCTGTACACCGCGATTTCGTCCGCGTGGGGCACCCATATCACTTCACCATCATCCACAGCCAATAATAATAAACTATTTATTTGGTAAGTAACCCTAACACAGACATTAATAAACTAAAAATAACTAATCTAAACACTAACAAATCTACATAACTAAATTAAATTACATATGGACTAATATTATAAACAAAAAACAAATAAAAAGTTATTACAAATTAAAGATTTTCCGTGTAGGGTCCACTGTACCAAAAAGGTCTATGCTTCAGCATAAATGTCATTAAAAAAAAAAAAAACTATCCTAATCTTGTGGTCAGGATGTCCAAAATAAAATGAAACAGGGGAACAAATTTAGAACCATCGACACGCACTAACTGTTACAAATATTTTGTTTTTGCGAGATTAAAAAAAAATGCCTACTTTTTTGACTAAGATTAGAGAGTTCTATGAAAATAACGTTAGGTTTTCGTTGTAATGGAAAAAGCGTGTATTTTATCGCCAAATTGTGACGTTGTGTCACCAACGGCAGGGGTGGGTCAAAAGCCTTGTGACGTCACGTCGAATTTCGAATGTTAAAAAAAAGTTATAACCACTTTTGGTTTTAATTATACAAACTATATGCATAAAATTGTAAAAAGTGTGATGTCACATTAATGGGGGAGGGGTTTTTGAAAATGTGACAACTTGTGACAAGGACGGCGAGGGGGGGGGAGTTGAAAATCGTAAAATTCGTGTGACGCAATTTATGTATGTATGACCCCTAATACATGCAATGTATATGTATATAATAGAGACATTGTAGCCAAATTCGGAAACGAAGGTTTTATATTATGTTTTATCCTAAATATAAGAAAAAATTATATTTTAAGTTGTTATTCAAATAAATTTCGGGACTGATCGTTGAACTTGGCACTCACTTAGATCTCACTTCTTTTGTCGTTGAAGTCGACAGCCGAAAAACTTGGCTTTCATTTCACATTTAAGTTTTAGATGAGATATTTGGTTTATCGGAACCGAAACATAACGTCATACACATTATTCATCACTACAATTCTATTATCAGTAAAAATAGCTAGGCCTTTATCTTGTACTACCTGTGTTAAAAGTAAAAATAATCAAAGTTAAAATTTTATTGGGTGTTTGATCTAATTCCTGTATTGAATATGCATTGACAATCTTGCGGAATATCTTATATATTTTTAAAAAAAAGCACCGTGTTTCCTTGTTTTCAATTCCCGCCAAATTTAAAACCATTTTTTCATTATCTTTTTTCTAAACCTAAAAAGGCAACGAGCATGCAGCGTACAGCCTACGACCGAGTGCATTTATTATTTTACAACTTATTCGAATTTCGAACATAAGAGTCTAATGAATTAAATCAAGTCGAGTGACACCAGAAGTGGCAAGTTGTGTTTGTTAAAGAATAGCGTTGCGGCTTTTTCTCCGTCCAATCTATTTAAAGGCCAGAACCCACATCATCGACTTCTAGGGACGATCGACCTCTTACATAACTTCCGATTAAAATTTACCGGAACCGTATGTGTAAAATCAATCGGGAATTCCGAACTCGCGGAATCGGAATTGAACTTTCGTAACATCACTAACATATATTACTAGTTTTTACCCGCGACTTTGTCCGCGCAAAATTACAATTGCATAGGGAATTAAACACTATAGGGTACTTTCCGTTGACCTGGATTCATGACATTTAGCAAGACGCTATATCTTGTAGCACAAGTGTAGGAAACAATCCGCCAACCGCAAATTTGTAGTTACATCACAACAATAAACTCAGTCAGACAATGTCAAATTAAAAGTGATCTTATGTAAGACTAGTTGCTACCCGCGTTTTCGTCCGCGCAAAATTAGGTGAAAATTTTTAGCGTGACCATGTATGGCCTTATAGCCTTCCTCGATAAATGGGCTATCTAGCACTGAAAGAATTTTCCGAATCCAACCAGTAGTTCCGAGATTTGCGCGTTCAAGCAAACAAACAAACTCTTCAGCTTTATTATGTACTAGTAATGGATTATATACGACATTTATAAATATTTACTAGCGTATTATATAAGGTATCATGTAATAAATATTCGCGGATTATAATTAAAGATTCTTTAAGCTGTTTTTACATCCAAAAATAGCTGGCCGAGAACAATTTGTGAATCTTCCTCATTTTTTACAACACCCGGAATTGAATTTTCGTTTATATGCTAGCAATTAGTGTATTTATGCCATAAATATGACGTTTTAGTGTAACTAACCTGAGGAGGTCGTGGTCTAATCAGTGGCCAGCATTTGAGTCGATCGCTAGGTTAAGTTGATCTTGCTGCGACCGGGTGATAGGTGGGTGACCCATTCTAGAACTGGTTTATATTTGATATCCGATCTCCTCCGTGTTTCGGAAGGCACGTACGATGTACTAGTCGCACACATCCATGCTCTTTATAGTGGCCACTAATATTCACCTTCACTGCCAGTTTTCCATTCCCTGCCTAGCCAAATCTAGTATGATCCTACTAGTGCTACTAAGTGTATATCAATTCGGACGTAAAACCATTAATATTACACAAGCTTCGCCCGCGACTTCGCCTGCGTAAAATTAGGTATAATAATAATAATAATAATAATAATTTTAGTGTGATTATATATTGCCTTATAGCCTTTCTCGATGGCTCTGAAAGAGTTTTTCAAATCGGACCAGTAGTTCCTGAGATTAGCGCGTACAAGCAAATAAACAAACAAACAAACTTTGCAGCTTTATATTAGTATAAGATTTGTATTAGTGTTGCTTTAAAAATTTTATGAATTAAAATTCGCACGATTCAAATTAAAATACAATATGTTTTCCGAATAGCGAGCAAAAACTTGACGAATTAATTTATAATTGAGGTTATCTTTTAAACGGGTATGAAAGTAATATAAAAGTACTTTGCTCGTCTCCTTTGTATTCAAAATTGTTTCTCTTACGCTAATATTTTTACAGAAATTAACATTTATTTGTACAAAGAAACTTAACATAAATTTTAACAATAAATTTAACCATGAAATAACAAGATATAACATAAAGACTAAAGAACGTGCACACTCGTATTGACAATTTGACAGAGAATACAAAGTTTAAGAACCTTAGCAATTTTAGGTTCTTTTTAAGACAGTTACTTTTAGTAGGTTATTTAAAATATTCGTAAAAATTAATAGAACGATAAAAAAAATTAAAATTCCAATTTATATATTCAATAACTGCATTTTTATTTATTGGAATGATTAGAATATTTGCAAATTTTATAATTTTCCCGGTACATTAGTTTTTTGACTAACTTTGCGATGATGATACGTAAAATAACCTTTTTTATTGTTTGTTTACCATTTATCTCTAGACGAAATGATTAGGGTATAGTATTTTTTCTGCGCTCCTAAGTATATTTGTTATATACATTAATACATAATAACAAAAAGCATCATCAAAATCTGTTAACAAACTGCTAAAATATCGCATATCCTATACAAAAGATTACAGTTGTAACTCTTATTCAAATAATATTACATACTTATATTTATGAATTGCGAAATACACTGTTTATTATGCTGACTAAACTTCTTCATACGGATACAACTTCCTGTAAGTTATTCTTATCGGTATATCTAAGCAGATAAGCTAAAGTATATATGTAAATAATATACTATCATGCCTGGCAGGTGTTGTCTTGTTCGAATCTAGACCAGAAATGAGAAGTAAAATCCTGGTATCTGGCTCGAAGTGTTGCTTACCGGGCGCGATACTAAACCATCTAGGGAGACAAAAACTTTCATCAAAATGGGTTCAGTCGCTTAGAAGAGAAACTGTGTATTTACAAGGATCGTCTGAAGATAAAGACCATATTACGGCTAATGTGACTTTGTAAATATCTAAGGAAGCAATCACAAAGTCATTTAGATGATTTATTCGATGCTGCAACGATCATATTACTTCCTCAATGCGGCTTAACGTATATAAATGTATGTACACTACAAGTGACCATACTGGCTCCCGTTTAGATCATTTGGGATCTGATTGGATCGAATGGCAGAACAGTATGGGAACTTGCAGGAGTTGAACTAATATAGGAATTTGGTTTAATTTTTCACACTAAACATGTGGTAGAAAGTTTTTTTATTACACTCCTATGTCCCTAAAAGTAGCAGACGTCAAAACAATTACATAGGTGTGGAAATTTTGCAGTGCCATTTATTAACGGCCGATTGTTAATCTTGGACCTTTAATCGACAACATAAAATGTCATGGGACTCAATAAAACATATAAAAACTCTTTAAAATCGTTATCCGGTTACTGGCCTTCATACGTACAAAATAATTTTACGTAAGAGAGAGACGAATTTCTTAGCATTCCGTGGATGCACAGGATCGCTGCCAGTGTTCCCTCCCCTGTCTAGCCAAATTTGGTAAGACCCTGTTAGTGCGGCTTAGATGTTCTTTCTAATAATTAAATTTGTCACAATTATACATTACATAGAGGAGGGTGTGCGAATAAATATTTGTAGAAAATATACGTTATTAATACATTAAATTATTATAATAAAACCTCACGCACACCAATGCCAAACCGTTTACACACACATGTATACATTTTACTATTTCAGATTGTATCAAAGCATTAGTCATCATGACGGTAAAAATATTAATTGTCAATGTTGTTGAACAAAGAATTGAAATGTTTGTGTTGTAAAGTCAAATTTTTACGAATAACCTTTGTAGAGTGTATCTCCTGATGATGCTTCGGTGTCGAAGCGAAACGTGCGTTGAGGCACATCGCGAAATTATTAATAAAATATTTATTTGGTTTAAAATAAGAAAAGCCTTGTTCAAATGTGCAATTAACATTTTTGATCTGGTCGACGCCCGCGCACATTTCGGCCATCTTTATTTTTTCGCCGCCACTCGCAGCCTCCCGCGATCGCGTTGCGCTTTTTAGATGCACCTACTCTCGCCATACGACTATCTAACGACTGCACAGATAAATACAAGGAGCTTTCCCTTTCCTTCTTTCTTTCATTTGAAATATTTCTTGAGTTTTATTTGCATAAAAGTTTTTTTATTTATTTATGAAATTTATAAATATCCATGTTAGATTGCATTCAACTTTGGATCTACGCTTTGGTTACAAATTTATTTGTCTTTCAAATTAACTATTCTAATTGAATATATCTTAGTCAATAACTTAAAAGAATCGAATCAATTCATATAATAATTAAGCATCACTAGCCGGTTTTATGATTTTTTCTTTTGGTAATACGTATATAAGTCATTTTTATATTAAACAGAAGCCATTAATTTATGCTACTTTTGATATTAAATTATTAGTACATACATTAAGGTAATTCTTGTACATATTGATTATTGAAAGAACTTTGAATACGTTGATTCTATTTTTTTTAAGCGCCTTAAGGTACAGTACAATGGCCGCGTGTCCTCTACATTGCTGAGGGCAAAACAGTAAAACATTAGGTTAATTTAAGCAGCGACCTAAACAAGAATCAAATCGGCGGTTTCGGAGGCTTTCTATATTGTTATGTTAAAATATTTAAATTATTTGAACCATAACATGGTTTACTTGTTTGGTAATTTAAATAATTACTTCTGCTTAAAAATGTAAATGGTCCAAAGTTGAACGGTAGAAGGTTGCACTGAGTTTTTTTTTGGTGTTCTTTTCAAACACCAACCCCGTTGTGCTATCGTTATGGCCTCTCCTAACGCAAGCTTCAAAAAGCTATTACAAGCAATGTAGACATAATTATTCTTTAGAAATTTGCACTTTTCCCTGTTAAAGGGGTTTTTTTATCCATTTTGGACCCTCAGAATTAACATCGTATTCCCAGCGGATGTGAGTTAGACCTTCACGTCTGGTTGGTTGAATAAATACATTTTGAGATAATAATATATCTACATGCAAACACATAAGTTTAAAGATCTTACAAATTTATACCTATTTTTTTTGTTTTTCTGTAACATAGGTTTCGGTTCAAATAGGTCATAATAATAACATAGAGAAGGAAATTTGCAAAATATTACAAAACCCTCTTATGTTATACTGTCGATGCCAGTCAGGTGGATATATCTCACGTGAAAGCATCTCCACCCCATCTATGTGCTGCCCGAATTCGTCGCACAGT
Organism: Charaxes varanes; assembly: GCA_024363005.1. Taxonomy (NCBI): domain Eukaryota; kingdom Metazoa; phylum Arthropoda; class Insecta; order Lepidoptera; family Nymphalidae; genus Charaxes; species Charaxes varanes. The sequence continues at coordinate 914,274 of JANCMC010043217.1, forward strand.
ACATTGCACTACACAAGCCAGTCAGACTAGATTTTTGGCAGCCCTCCCTCCCCCTCCATCTCCTCTGCGTACCGCCGCCGAATTCTTTTATGAGTTTTTGACGACTTAGGCCTTTTTTTGGCCCTTCGCAATATTCGATAGGCCTTAGCTTTTGTGTTAAAATTAAATTCTTGTTTAAAAAACTGCTTGGTTCAGTCCATCTTTATTTTTTTTCAAGTTAGTTTTAATATTATGAAACCTCAATAACACAACGGTATAAAGTCTTGGCTGCTCAAGTCGATTTTCGCTCCGTTGAACTTTTCTCGCACGTAGACCTAACACTATCTCCATGATTAATCTGGAAATACGGTGTGAATTTAGAAAAACCTTTCCTAAATTATTCGTGTACTTAAAAAAAAATACCTAAAGAGTTTAATATAGAGGTCGTAGCTTAAGTGGTGACCGGCATTTGATTCGATCATTAGATTAATTAGTTCTTACCGCGGCCGGGTGATAGATTCTAACACTTTTTAAATATACATACATACATAGATACACAAGACTATATGACACACGGACGCCTGTTCCTAAAGTAGGCAACCTAACGCCTGTGTTGCAGGTAACAGCCGCCTAATATACACAATTTTTTTTAAATATATAAATACATACATATAGATAATTCACCCAGATTCGAGGCGGGAATCCAATCCACAAGCCAAAGAGCGGAAGGCAGGATCACTGCCAACTGCACGAACGGGTCATTCGCCGTCTTTTCCTCCCTATAGGTCCTTCACCGTGCTTTGGAAGACACGTAAAACAGTGGGCCCTGATTAATGTCACTGAGTGAATTGAGGCGTGATATTGTAGGGGTAAATTAGAGGTAGCGCCATGCTTGTAGCCGAATCGGGCGGCGCGTCCTGGTACCATTACCTCTTTCTCACATGAGATCGGCGTAAAATTGGCGGCAATGTTGTCACGTCTAGTGATGGTGTTGTTGTCGCGTTTCGTTCGGTTTGTGAGACTTCCCGGTGGCCTACTGTGCAGTTTAATCGACAACAATTTCTCATACACACGTATGTAGGTATCGATAAAATTGTGCAGTTCAAACCGTACAGTTTTTATGCAACGATTTATCGAAACGTGTAGCGGCTATATTACGGCCGAGCTTACATCTAATGCTGCGGTCTGCACTTAATTTTTGTCTATATAATAATTAATAATTGCTACAGAGTTAGTAAAATTCTACTAATAAGGGAGTGAAATACGGGTTGATAATTTGTTCGTCAGATTAACTTAAAGTTCAGTTAAGCCCAGATAAGGAGGTCTAAAGGTTCTTGCAAGTGTATATGAAAGTATTCAAAGTTTTTCTTAATCACTTTAAATTCGACAGAGGAAGTTAAATATTCGCCAAAAATATGAATATTAAACAATTTCAAAAGAACAATTCAAACTATTTTTGTAATATTGTTCGTGAACATAATCTCATCACAAAGCCCTGCGGTGAGAAATTAATACCAAATTACATAAAAGTCAAGAATGCATGATATAAAGTTCAGATACAACATGGCCCATCTAAATATCACCGTCTATTTTTTAGGGTCCCGTCAATTTTTTTGCTTTCCATTCATGAGTTTTATTTATGCTAATATTTTTTTTTAATATGTAACATAGGGACACGAATCGACGCGGCGCGTCACCTAAATTACAATCGATACTTCTGCACAATTCCAGTATTAAAAGGACATTCTTTTAATACTGGAATTGTATGTGTCGATCTTTGATAAAAATGATAATGCGAATATGCTCTTTTCTAACAGGCCTCTTTGTCGTATAAGTTCGAGAACACTGAACTCTTACGGTCCATGATTCGGGATTCGGGACAGGCTAAAAGTCGATTGTTGTTACATTCCTGCTATTAATCAGCTTGAATAATGATTATGCGGAAGCAAATTGGTAAAGTCCGCCTTTATGTGACGTCTGCTGAAGAATAGGCCAAAAAATTTTGCTTATTCCTTATAAATTTATATTTAACTTACCATTACATTAATTATATAGCACGATTTAAAGATGTGTTGAATTATTTTAAAGAGAATCTAGTAAAATATGTTGTTGCATCGTGAGGGTAGTCTACGAATAATTGTTACTAAAAATTTATTTTTTGATATAATTACCCAATATTTACCTCAGATAACACGAATTAGTAAACTAATGCCGACTTTTACAGTCTAATAAACAATAATAATATTAAATTGGTTACACTTTATGTTGTATCCTGCGGAACCCACTAACATAAGCCGTTTCACACTTTCACTGTGCAAGTTGTCGTTTTCGTTTTATACGAACAAGTTAGAAATACGGCGTTGCCACATCTTGGCGAGTTTGTGCCGAAATAAATGGAGATAATGATGTGTAATCAACATTAATCATGCGAGGATAGCAAGGACGCGATAGGCCCGCTTTTAGGTGATATTTAGTTATTTTATAAGTCGCTTGTGTATACAATATATCGGGACGACTATTTGCAACTAACTACCTGATAATATCATCTGCTACATATGTAGAAGATAATATCTTCTGTGAAATATTAATTTTCTTCTTCTTCCTAGCGTTATCTTGTACTAGAGTCCCCTTAAATTGCAGAATGTGGCTGTGGGTCGAGTTTAGGTGACCGAATGCCGTCTGACGTCATCTTTTAAACCCACTCGATCTCTATAACCTCACGGCTAATATCACTCATAACACTAAGCGGGTCGCACTGTTTTACGTGCCTTTCGGAACACGGAGGCGGTCGAATATCAAATATAAACCAGTATAAGAATCGGTCACCCATCTATTGGTCGGTCGCTGCAAGAGCTACTTAACCTGACGACCGACTCAAATGCCAACCATTGATGAGGCCACAGCCTGTGAAATATTTATAGTAAAAAACAATAATAACCTATAATTTCTAGACTCTAGGCTGCAGAGGTCGTCAAACTTTTGACAGGTAAGGGCCACAATTGTAAAATAATTATTGGGAAATAAGTGTCTTCTTATCGATTTATGTAGGTACATATTGTAAGCATTATTAAAAATGCTAAATTTTAGATCAATACAACAAAACTTTCCACTCGCGTTATATAATTAACTATTATTTATTTTTTCACAAATCAGTATAAACTCTACATTAAATATTTATAAATAATAATTTTTATTTACTTATTTGTTCTTGTATTTGTTACATTCGCCTTAGAAGTATGTTAGTATACAGGAATAGTACAGTCACTTATAATTGATAGAATCAGGCGTTACTTTGCGGAAATCCATGACATGCATGAGAAGCTAAACTTCGATGTCTAAGCGAAACGTGCGTTGAGGCACATCGGAAAGTCAGTGTAGTGCTGTGCTTTGGTGGCGGATTCGGTGGTGTGACGTGACAGCATTTCCAACACTTCATGCCGATCTTATGTAAGAAAGGCGTACCCGGACGCAGCAGTCAAATTCGGTTGCAGCCCAAAAAGACTGCAAGCGTGGCGATACCTCTAATTAAAGTAAGTAAGTAAGTCTTTGTAACGTACGAGATGAAATAGATATTAAAACTCTTAATAATTCGTTATAATTGATTCTCGAGTGATAATTTTTTATAGTGTTAATGAATTAACGTCATTAATCAGCTTTATACGACAGTGAACCGAAGGCATTGGATCACAAATTTGAAGTCTTAGAATAGAATTAGAATGTTTCTTGTCGTTGTATTTATTGACATCATCTCCGTAGGCAAAAAGTAAAGAATTATTTATTTAAATAAATATACAGGGAGATTAGTGAGACACTTAGAATACACAAGGAGAGTACTCAATACTCGGTTCTCGTTATGAATATGTAATAAAAGTAGGTACCTAATTTTTGACCACTATTCCTTAAAATTAGACGGACGAGTCCGTAAATGCATTTCTCAGCGTAAAAAGAATGGTCCGTTAAAAAAAATTAAATGACAGCTGTCAGTGTAAACGCGATATCAATAATAAATAAAATTATAATTCAGTTATTCAGTATTCGAATGAGTGAAGTAGTTGTCTTAAACAGGGAAATATACCAATTTTTCCCTGTTTAAGAAAGGCCAGGACTAAAGTATGAAGAGAAAACGGATCATCATCGTGCGTACACGCTAGTATGTCCATGAGTTCCGTACATAATTAGACAACTTTCTCTTAACCTTTCGTATTGGTTAATTGTTATTTACATTTAATGTACATTTTTTTCGTCAAATATGATCATCAAATATCAGATCCCGAGAATCGTTAAGTGTCTCACCAGTCACCTGTATAATACGTAAAGACATGCAAAGCGATAGGTTTTCGGAAGGTTTCGCACATAACCGATTTCCATAGGGCTGTTGCACATAAGTTTTAAGAGTATAATTCCTCGGGCATGTTTTACCACTTGCCAATAACGGACTTCCTGATATACAAAATTGCCTGACAGTAAAATCCCTGTCATTTTTTTTAAATATTTGCCAGAAAATTTCTGCATGTCAGCGTGGTTTGGCAAATTATTCCAAAAGCTATATAACAGACAACTGTCCAGCTATAACACTCAAAGGGACTGTAGTTTAGATGAATAAAACTTATAAAATATTATTATATTCTTATTAGTCTAGTGAACTCCATACCTTACTGCGACGGATAGGCATTTTGAAAACTAAAAAGTCGTACAGTTCACTGGTAGATAACACAATTAACTATTATCGCAACACTAGAGAAAACTTTCGGTCAATTTCAGCAATCCAAACTTTAACACTGTAGCACTGTATTGGTAGCTTGCAGTTAACTGACTTGGCCTGATCCAAGACGCTAATATTTAAAGAGCAAGAGATAAGATTGCGAGTTGACCCTTGACGTAGTCATTCACAATTAACATAAATTATAAGGCATAGCTTGATAACGCAGGAATACGATTACGCAGTTATTTATTTGAGAGCGATGTGCGCACAAATGGTACGCGGACCGCGCCAAACTCGACTGCGTATGTCCTGTAGGTGCCACCTAAAGGTCGGGCAAAACGTCTACATTAGGTCACCGAATATCCACGTTCGTAAATGCTCCATGAATATGCGAACAGTTTAAAGGAAACGACGCTTTTGACGTCTCATTTTAAAAATTCGGACGACCAGCGACCTCATGCCCTTTACACAAGGTGTAGCATGCGTAAATATATGATTCTTTTTTTCCCACCGCTAAGCAAAGGTTCCATTATCCGAGTCTTAGACCTTTACACAGTTTTATAGGTAACTAGCGATCTCTATACAACCTGGTTTTAGACACAAAATGAATTAAAATTAGGAAGAACTTCAACCCTTAAAGAAAACTTAAATATAAACGCGTTTTTTGTATAAACTATTTTGTAATAGAGCTAACAAATTTCCTGCTGATTCTTCTTATGGTTGGACTTTTCCGTACCAGTTGTAGCTTTTAAAATATTTGACGATTCCAAAGAGCTTCTAAGACTATTTGAATAAAACATATTTTGATTTGATTTTTGTTAAGCAGTGTACATAATATCTATGATATATTATGACACATATTATGTATGAATAAATACACCAATAAATATAATTTGTCTTATGTAGAACACTAATGAATAAATTAATTAGTGTTCTACATTTTTGTAATGAAAAATAATATCTATGTTCCTTAAATGTATCACTCGTGGTATATAATGACTAAATTCAGGTCTACAAATGGGAACTTGTACAGGTTGACTGATGAGACACGATACTCGAGGACCTGATATTTAATGACCACAAAGTTTGAGAGCCGCTGCCTCGTATAAATGTTTAACAGGTAATGACATAACAGACAAAGCTCGTAGTAATTATTGTAGTTTAATTTTAAAAGCAATCGAGTTACTGAACAGACCAACGAATATACTAGACAGGGGCACTAAACACAATGCTAATTTAAAAATTTACTAATCTTTTTAATTTGGCTAGTTAAAGTAATATTAAGTATTATTATACTATTTAAAATTTAAACCTTACAAGCTATTGCATATAAGGTTTAAATTTTTGCGATAAATCGATCAAGGTTCAAAATTTTATTTAAAACTAGCTAAAATAGGTAAAATTAAGAGTTAAATTTTAGCGTGATTATATATAAAGCCTAAAGCCTTCCTCGATAAATGGGCTATTTAACACTGAAAGAATTTTTCAAATCGGACCAGTAGTTCCTGAGATTAGCGCGTTCAAGCAAACAAACAAATAAACAAACTCTTCAGCTTTATATATTACTACTAAAGGACCCGGCAGACGATGTCCTGCCCGCTCGTTGGGCTATTTACTATTTATATCTATTATTGTATATTATCCCCGTTCCTGAGAGACGTTTACATGTCATTGACATTCGTGTTTGATTAATTCTGCCATTGTATAAATATTGAAACACTGACATCAGTATTTATACAGTACAAACGTCAATCACCTATTTTGCCTTTCCTGAACGTCTCCATTAACACTTGAACTTTATGATATGGTAATAAAGTTCCAATTGACTTTTAAGAATGAATACAAATCGTTTGTATATAAGTACAGAAAAGTGTTGTTTTTAAACATTTTCAGGCAATTTATAAACTTTTTCTCTCCGTAAGAACCATCCTTGTACTTCAAGGGATTAGCGAAATCGCTTCAACTGTTCCCGAGATTTGCGCTTACCAACACATTTTGGGATTAATTTTTATAATATAGGCTATCTATTCTAGATTGTCATTAAAGCACTAATTTTAAACTCAAATTTAAAAGGCAGTCTATTCTAACATTCTCAGAGGTCTATGGCGAAGTTATAAACAATTCATGGAGTGTTCCGTGTAATTATTTAGGCGATGGTGGCGTGTCTCGTAACGCTTTATTCAATAAATAAATCCATATTAACTTCCATAATTATTGGACCGCACGCGCGATTTATTTAATGTAGATAACGCTCTACTTTGTGTAAATGTACAATAGACTATGAGTGTATTTTTACTGTCATTTGTTCATAACTGGGCAATGGTCACAATGTATACATCCAAATTCTAAACAAAAGTAGTAACATCTTAGCCACGCTGAAATATTAACAAAGAATATGTATGTATATTAATACACGTATGTATTAATAAACGCACCATTTTACGAAAATTGTGCGGACTCAAGAGTATGAAATTTGGCCCAATTATGGTTTAATAGAGACGGTGTGTGTATGCAATTTTTTTTAATATGCATTATTAATAAATTTAATTATAAAAAGAAAACCTCACGTACACCAATACCAGACGATTTATACACACATGTTAACATCTTGCTATAGGATTGTGTCGAAGCGTAGTCAGGACGGCCGTATGTATATATAACAATGTCGTTGTACTAAAAATTAATATATTGTTTAAATAAGCATATAGCACGCAAATCTTACAATTTGTGGCCGAATTTTGCCTAGTCGGCGATTTCTAGTAATATTAAAGATGACATATAAAGAAAATGAGGCAAAGGTCACATCATAAATATGTACGTAGAAAAGAGCTTGTCAGTGGTTTTATGTGTGCGCGAGCTGGCGTGTGTAACATCTTAGATTTTAAAAAATAATATAATTCAAATTTAGAAAACTGATGATGTTCTTTTACAATTCATTCTGTTTCTAGATTTTCATACACACACGTAAAATATTAATGTAATAATTTCAGATATATATACATATATATATATATAACTATCTCTCACTCTCTCTTCAGTCGTTCCCTCTTTACTGAGGATCGTGGCTCCTCACTGATAAAATACGCGTTATGGTCTTCCTCCAATTTGTCCGGTCTTCGGCCTGGCTATATGCACAATAAAGAGGTGTATCGAGAGCTTATATATAAATATGGATACTTTTAATTCGTTTTAATACAGTAAATAAAGAGGCTGTCGTCTTCAGAGGTGGAAGTTGTGAGTGCCAATAAAGGCAGTGTGTTAATTGTATCTGGGATTATTCAATTAGGTCCTTGAGACTAATACAGACGAAAGTGCAACCACGTATTTGTATTCATCACCAACAGTAGATATTCTGTACCAGAACTCTCTGTCTAACCAATATTGCTACCCTCGCGTTTGCTTCCTTTTGTACATTTCCTTATTCAAAAAAGGGCCTTTATATTACGTTTACTCATAGATTGAATAGCAAAATTAATGTTCCTTACACGCCCTAACCAATAAAAACAGACCCAAATGTCATCGCAGCGATGTATAAATAAAAAAAACGAAATGTCAACTCGGCATTTGTAACCAAAGCTGTGAGATATGTCGTTTTGAAGGGTTTCGTTTTGCAATGATTTTGTATGTTGGCAATTTTTTAGACTAACCTAGGTAGATCTTTATACCGGAGCCAGACATAGCTCAAAGTGTTTGTACATTTTTCTCCTTGAAGTCCACAAAGAACTACAAAACTTTTGAACTACCTAAGTCCCCGGCCACACTACATGATCATTGAAATGGTGATTCAAATGAAGCTATTTTTTGGCTCCGCCATTAGATACAGTCTTGGTCATATGATTAAGAACGATTGTATGCAAGTTATTTTTCGACCTTTCACGAAAATACGTATTGGGAGTTTTTTCTATCATTCTCGGTATCACAAATTATTTATATTTATATACAGTATTTATTAATTTACATGCATGATTAATGGATAATATTTAGACAACCCTTGTACGTTAAAGTTATCATATTATTGCACCTTAATGGCTGGCCAAATACTTAAGAACGGTAAATACTTTTTTTATTCGTTAAACCATGTATGCAAATGAATAAATAAAGAGTTTTGTGATACCGAGAGTGATATAAAACTCCCAATATGTATTTTCCGCAAGTTGATCGAAAAAAACTTACTTGCAAACAATCGTTATTAATAATATATGACCACGACTGTATATTTGAAGCAAATAGTCACCTATCACGAAATCTCTAAAACCGCGGGACGTAAAAAAACAAAACTTGGCAAATAGGTGGTACTTAGTAGACGTCCGCTAAGAGCGGACTTCGATAGGGCAAAATTAAGAAGATCTAAGGGCAAGTTGAATTTTACGCGGACAAATTCGCAGGACACAGCTAGTTTATACATACAATAATCTCGTATCACAATGTTTGTTCGCGATAAACTCTGGAACTATTGAACCGATTTTGATCAAATTTTATAATTTAATCCAACTTAAAACGTAGGATAGGTTTTATCTAGATTTTTTACCGTAATATTTTTTATTGTGAACTAAATGTTTCATATAATAACCACGTAAAAGGAATAGTAAATGAGGCAACGTTCGGGTAAGACAATGTCTGCCGGGTCCGCTAGTTTGCTCGCATGTTACACATTTTGTTAAAGAATATTAGGAAAACCTTGATTTAAGTCTAATATAGTTCGAGAATTCTAGATAGATTCAAATTTCGGTCTTTTCCAACCACTGATCTGAAGTCATGCCACTCCTTCCAGATGTATTATTTCTACAGTTGATATTTCCTTCCTGTATTGTCCTTACAGTCGCTTATGTGGAGAGATAAAAGAATATTAGACATAGTTCAAAGTATTCCTAATTAAAAAAAAAAAACTCCAGTGTGGATACACCTTAACCCTAATCCGTAATTGTTTTTCCTCTAATGTAATTTCTTTATGGATATCGATAAAAATACAAACAGAAAACAAAAAACACATCACTCAAAACGTTTAATATACACGATAACATCGCGCACCGCACTCGAAATATAATGACTTTAAGGGTGTTTTTTTTAATGTAACGAATATTTGTTATTTTTTCAGTATTTAACCGAACATTTTCTAATATATTTACCGTATTTAGTAGTACTAGAGATAGCCGGCTGGTCGAAATTCGCCCACAAACCTTTTTACACATATTGTTCTATGCACAGAAACACATATCTTTAAATTTGCGTGCTATATGCTTATTTAAAGCTTTATACAAAATTTTCATTCTTTGTACAAAGACATTGTTATATTTGACAATTTACATACATACGGTCGTCATGACTTCGTTTTGACACAACCTTATAGTAAAATGCATGCATGTGTGTATAAATCGTTTGGCATCAGTGTGAGTGAAGATTTTTTATTTTAATTATTAAAATACTTTACTTTTGCATATTATTGAATAATATCAGTATTCGCACACCTTCCTCTACAAAAACTATAATTGTGCCAAATTTCATACTCCTCCGTCCGCGCATTTTTCGTAAAACGGCGCCTAAAGTTTTCGCTTCACGTTTTAATATATAAAAAATATTTAGCGAAACAATAAAGTTGACGCCTTCTCCTTTAAAGAGTCTATCCCCGTCAAATATTTTGAAACTTAATTAATTATACCTTTATTTTAAATTTGTTTATGTACAAATTCATTGCGAGACAGTATAAACGCCGGTGATTATCGGCGATTAAATAATTACCGCCCTCAATAATCCTTCCTTTGAAGGGATTACACAGAGGGTTCTTCGGGAGTGTTGATTACTACCGGTTCCGATCATCGCAAGCCAACGCCTCTCCTACACCCCTAACCCTTCCTGAGTAAATAAACATTAATAAGGTCATTATTAACTTGTATACTATGCTAACACGTCTAACTACCCAGAAATTGTCTATGGAATAAATTGCTCTAACCAAATCTGAATTATTGTGAAAATGGTGATATCAAAAAAATTACCCCACTGAGTTTGTTGTGGGCTCTTCTCAGTGCAGGACGCGAGGAACCCTTGTAAACCTAGCTTTTAAGTCGTAAATTTTATCTATTAATAAGTAAAGATTAAATAAGTAATACATTAATATTATACATATGACGTTCTTATAAGTGCTTATAAAAAAGCCTATATGGATAAACGATTTTGACTTTGACTTTGATTTAGTCATATGATAAGTAAGTCCTGCCTTTGTAAACGGGCATTAATAAGGTCATTATTATTCTACCTTGCGTTATCCCGGTTTAGTACCAGGGGCCACTCAAATTGTATATGTGGGACGAGTTGAGATGACCGACAAACATCTGACGTCATCCCCGGAACCCCCACAATCATCAGTCAATGACATTAATCGGGACCCAATGTTTTACTCGCCTTACGAAACACGGAAGAAGTCGGATATTTTTCAAAACCAGTTTTAAAATCGGTCACCCATCTTTCACCCGGCAGCGGTTAGAGTTGCTTAACCTAGCGAACAACTCAAATGCCGGCTACTGATTAAGCTAAGGCCTCCTCATTTCAATTAGTTTATTGTAATATCAACAAACAATTTAATAACTCTAATGCCATGTTAAGCTGATTTACGTCTCGATTTTAGGGTATCTAATGGATTAGTCCAGAATCAGACATAATCCTGATATAGACATTACATTCTATTAAGTGATCAAAATGTCGCTCCCCTCTTCAAATAATATCATTCGTTAAATTTTTATCTACAATTATACATATAATAACTTGGGCTGAATGAAAAATGTACCTAGGTCAGGGGACGGCAACCTTTTGAGTTGGAAGAGCCAAAAATAACAATTTATAAAATTTCAAAGTTTTTAAAGAGAAAAACAATTCATATCAACAATAAATAGTAGTCGCAGAAATAGAGTTTTTGATACAAAAAATCTAATCTATCTATTCACAAGGAAGAAAAATATCCATATTACATAATGCCGGAGCTAGACATAGCTTCGTTGAATGTTCATATCAAAGATCATGTAGTGTTGCCCGGGACTTTGTGTAGCTGCGGAAAGTTTTGTAGAACTTTATAAGCTTCAAGAGCAAATATGTACAAACACTTTGAGCTATGCCTGGCTCCGGTATTATACCAATGATCTATCGAGGCCCTAAAGTGATTATAATAGTGCCCGGGCCTCGTTCAAATAAAGGCGCGTGCCGAAATGTAAGCCGGCGATTTCCCAAATTAAAAATGCCACCACTTGACAAATACAATTAAACGAATGACTATTGTAACTAGAGTTTATCCGAGACTAGCCTGAAAAGGAACGTTAATCTTTTTGTAAATAATATAGACCTTTGCCCAGCTGTGGGAGAAAAAGGGCAATGGATGATGATATGCAATACATATTATTATTAGGGGTGGCCTGGATTTGGTTGAAGAAATCCGGGGCAACCCGTTGCACGATGGGTAGACGACATCAGTAGAGTGGCGGTAAGTGGCTGGATGCAGGTTGCTTGAGACAGGTAAGAGTGGCAAAACGAAAAGGAGACGTATGCCCAGCTGTGGGCGATTAAAGCTAAGAGATAGATGGATAGATAGAATACATATTATTGTTCGATCGTCACAACACAAAGCAGTAAGACACAGCACTGATTTATACCAACATCAAGCGGTAAAATTGAATCGTCTAACAAAGTATCTATTAAGAACGTGACGGGGGTGTTAACCAACCCCTGCGAACTTGTTGCAATGTTTCACAGGGCTTATGTCGTTGTTTTCCTTATTTATGGGAGAAAACTGTGTTTTTATATGACAGGGGGTAAACGGGAAATCGGTTTATATGTTATTATAGGTGACTGAATAATCCCATAAGCAAATAAGAGTCTAAGCAATTGCTTATACCAAATTCGTTTCGTCTTGAGACAAAATGTAAACAAACCTACCAGTGTTTCGCAACCTTTTTGCCATAATTTTTAATTATTGTTCCGAAAATGGTTTCGGTTAACGGTCTCATTGCGAAGTCTCGACCTTCATCTTAAGAGGCTTTCGCTTGATCAAGGATCAAGGGTCGAATATAAAGGGCAGTATTGCTTGAAACTCACTCTGAAGCCCTAACCATCGGTTGCTTGGATCCTTGCCCTATTGCTGGTAAATTTTTAATTATTATATATTTTTAAATATTTGTATTAATTCTATTAATAAAAAAATATTTAAGAACGTATTTTGAATAGGAATTTCAAAGATATAAACATTTAATTATTTTAGATTACAAATAAGAGTTGTATATAAATAGCTTAAATATTACGTATTTATATAATTAATGTATCTATTGTAAATCACAGCATAATAATGTCTATTACAAAAGTTAATTAGAAAGTTACAAAATTTTACAACCAAAGAGAATATATCTAGTATTATCTCATTACATTTTAATATACTCCGATAATATAATTATACAAATTTCGTCTCTAAAACGTATAATTGGTTCGCGTACGTTAGTAAGAATGTATAGGTTTCAACAATAGCTGAGAAGTTCTTTTAAAACGCAAGGTTTCTCACAACATTCCTCAACGATACCCCGAAATCTTTTACCCCTGTACATGCTGTGTGCATTTGTACGAGTCAGCCACGGCCACCCTGAAAGATTCCCGTCCACGCTGTTATATTCCAATACGGATTTTTTCGGACGTGAATTACAAAGCAGGTCCAATGTCTCTGCCAAGTAGCTCCCGCAGTAAATCTGTCCATGCTCTTGACAAGTTACCGTCGTCCATGTTCCCAAAAAAGCGTAGAGGATGAGTGATATTGCTAGATTCATGATGTTGCTCGATCGAGAGCGAGAGATGTATGGTTTTGCGGCAAAGTTAAGGGCTTTTATACTTAATGTATCTTCATTAATATTAATCGAATTCAGACGTATCTCGCACGCATAATTATAATAATGAGTTTGCACTGTCATAAATAAATTGAGTAGGTGAATATTTGCGTAGAGGGAACCAGTAAACAATATCACATTAATATTTCATAAATTGAGTAGGTAAGGAAAGGTATTATTCTTTGAGATCTTTCGATTATCTTAGGTTTTTTTTCTTCATACTCATAGGCATTTATTCCATCCAAGTTTACAAGCTTAGTTTAAATTAACATTATTAAACTAAATATCTAAAATAACACTTAGAATGTATACTTAGACTGAATGGACATACACGTCAGGTATTATACAGAATTCCTGTGATAAATCACCAGGAAACTCGGCCCTGATTTTCAGTTTCTATTCTGTCTTTAGTTATAACTAGCTATTTCCCGCGACTTCATTCGCGTAAAATTGCGAGAGGCCTTAGAAATCCTTAATCGGAGATTGTAAGTTTGTAATTTTGTGTATTGTCATTTTTAATGTAATTTCCACTAAATTGCAGACGTCCGTTTCGAAGGCGACCGAATCCAGTATATTGTCTCAAAATAACTCGTAATAACACATTAAGCAAAAGATTTAAATCAGTACGACCATATTGCTGCTGTAACCTATATATAAAAAATAATCGTTGTTCGTTAGTCTCGCTATAATTTGTTATTCCCTACTACATTCGGACAGTGTAACGTTCTATGGAACAGACATAAAGGAGATTGGTTAATTGTTTAATAGCAAGCTAGGCAAAATTAGTGCAAAACAATGTCTGACGGGACCGCTAGGAACCGTTAAAACAAGAGAAAAGTTTTGCGGCATAACCCTAATGCTACGCCTTTTTTATTCGCAGACTTACGAAGCGTTATTTAATTTTTCCTTCTTTTCAAGGATTACCTCGATGTAAAGCTGCTTATATTAAGTGGGAGGTCAGCTTAACTACTTATTAAGTAGCGAAAACTCTTTCCTTGCATAGCCTTAAGGAATACAGTTTATAAAACTGATATTTTCAAGCCTCATTGATTTGAAAACATATATGAGCTCGAATAGAATATTCATGAGCTATTTCAACTTGAAGGAATAAACTTTATTAAACTATCATTATCGAGGCTCAGTGATTTGAAAACATGTGTCAACTCGTATAGAATATTCATGACACACCATTCATTTCACGTATAAAAGCCTCTGAAATTAAGTCTTTCAGCACATAACACCTCGAAGCCTCACCAAGAAACGACATGAAGTCACAGCTAGTTTTGGTACTCCTGGCTTTCTTCGGTGTCATGGCCGTTACTTCACAAATGCAGGGGGAGATATACTGCGGAAGACGACTGGCTACAGCCTTGGCGCTGGTCTGTGAGGGAAACCTAATTAAACGTTCTCCAACCTACCGCAGTTTGGGAGGCGTTGGTGACGCTGGTGTATTGCCCTGGATCTCAGCAGACAGAATGCGCGTCAACATTTTGTTGACGATTGCTTCCCAATGTTCACGATACATTGCGCGCTCAAGAATGGGACGAGGACGGCAATATCTGTAACCTCTCATTTCCGAGACGAATGATTATTGTGATTTTATTTAGGACAATAAATATAGACTTCCCGCAAAGTTTACGGTATGATGTCTTTTAAACCCTGTATACATAAGAAAATGTCCGGTCGTTCGTGAGTCGCTTCCCTAAGTTACCACCGCGGTTTAATTAAAGTCGGATAGTTGTAATAATTAGCTCCCCCTTGCTCCTCATCTAGCTGATAACAGCGGAACACGAAAACCTTATCACCGCCCATAGTAATCTATAAGCCAGGTAACCTTTACGCCTTCCGTGTACCCCGAATTTGTGTTACAAGTCTGTTCAAATCTATTTTTATATTACGAGGGGCAAACGGGCACGTGGTTTACATAATTATAAGTGATTACCGATGCCCATAAACGACTGCGTTACCAGAAGTGTGTCAGAAGAGATGGCGTCTTTATTTAATTTCATAACCGAGTTTAAAAAAGGAGTAGGTCAACTGAATTCGGCTGTACTTTTTTAATGTTTGTAACCGTTCTGAAATTTCAACTGGGTAAACCGATTTTGATGATTCTTTTCTTATTTAAATAGCTGTTGCTTTCCGTTTGGTCCTATTTACACTGGTCTAAATTTTAACTCGGATTTGGTTTTTGTTAAACTTTTATAATCTTAATATATATAAATTACGCGCCACACTGTTTGTCCGCGATGGAATCCTAAGCTAGTAAACTGATTTTAATCAAATTTGCACACCGTGTGCAGTTTGATTCAACTAGAATGATAGGATAGCTTACATCTCAATTTAAAGTCGCAATTAAAAATGAGTCTCTAAAAAGTATGCATGTGCCTAATTTCCGAACGACTGCATCACCAAATTGGTTAATTTCTTGATTGTTGTTTTCAATAGTAAGTAACCCACCGTTCGGACAGGATACGTCTGTCAGCTCCGCTAACTATAATATATTTTTTTAATTTTTTACTTCTCATTAATTTGTTTTGGTCACGAAATAGGTTATAAGTCAAAAAATAGTTTTAAGTTCTGCAATAAATCGAGATGACGAAATATTCGCGAATCATTAAGATAGTGTTTTTTTTTTACAAAGATTTTCTACCGCCACCTGGTTAACAGTGGAAATATCTTGGCGCGTTCTCCACGCAAGTTTTAATCGTGCCACGGGCGAAATTTTTCGACACTTCCCTTTGTCTTATTTCAAAGTCTTAGCCCGGGAGGATTGTTCGTAAGTCGTATTTTATATTAGAGTATTATAAAAGGAGCACTAGTGAGAAAGCTTTTAGGTTAATTGGAAAGGCAGAGCCGCCGTTGGCAACTCGTTTTCGACTCTTGATTTATGCGAACAATAAAAACCTTTAATATCCCGTGAAACACACATTTGTTTGTTGTAAGACGGGGCCGTCCTATTGTTACGTTCTCGTGTATGAGTTACGTTCATAAAATGGAAAACTCAATTTTCGTTTACGACCCTTTCGTATGTTCCGAATTAGATGTTTCTTTTTCCTCTATCATAAATAAGTATAGATAGATCGGGGATAAAAGAAAAATTTTACGTCTACTCGCGTTTGTATAGATACGTCATGTGTATAGGGATATATATCTCGTAATTTTATGACGCTTGGCTGCAAAACGAAGCAATGTCTTATTTTTTATTTATGCCCTTTTTTTAGGCATTAAAAACGCAAATTGAGGAAACGGGCGGACGGAGGTGCTTACAAGGACAGAGGTATCTAGAAAATCACGTTTCTCCAGCGTAGCTGGTGGTTTTTTGAAGGATAGCAATACGCATGTTAGGTAATTATGCAGTTTGGTTACTTTGACCAAAAATGCATATTTTTTATTTCTATTTCTGTCAGACTCCCCGGTAGAGGTCGCAGCAAGAGGTGTACCAGCAAAATCCCTGTACAACCTACTAAAAGACCTTGGCTTGTTGAGAACTATCATAAGTTCATTATTAGAAAGGACATCTAAAGCCGGTCTAGTAGGATTATACCAGATTTGGCTAGGCAGGGGAGGGAACACTGGCAGTGAAAGTAAGTGTTAGTGATCACTTTGAAGACACGCTCTTAAACCTACACCTGGGTCACAAGTCCCGAGCACTGCTGTAGTTTCTTCCTCTGCATCGCGATAAACCCAGCATCCGCACGGTGAATCCATGGAATGCTAAGAAATTCGTCTCTGTAGGTAACTAGCCCTAATATCAATTTATAATGAGGCGGCAAACTGTTTTACTTTGTCTATGAGCATGTTTGCAAAAATATTTAACACCCATAAAAAGTTTATTGCGAGCTATTGTAAAAATTGAGCATCTTAATAGTGGATTTGCTGATCAGTAATCACCTACTACCTGAAGTGACAGTTGTCAGTATTCATCCATTTAACTTTCTAATCCCGACGTCGCCAGACGCTTGTCGCACCGACTCCTGACACAAGCTTTTAATTTAAGCTTCGTAAATCTAATCTTTGCCCGCTTTAAATCGATAACTCCCACGTAAATTGTTGTAACCCCAAATTCCCAACTTCACTGTAGAGCATTACGAACATGTAAAATTGATATAAAATCCTCATTATATTATAACACATTTGTGTATACAATTACGTATTCAATGACGTTTAGATTATTGTATGCAATAATATATTAAAAAGCGACTGTTACGTTACAATTTAGTTATTTGTAGCGCTCTACTGTAAAGCTGGGAATTTGGGGTTAAAACGTTTTACGTGGGAGGTATCGAAATATTGTTGACCTTATAAATTCATTCTGTTACGAAGCTATAATCGTAACGTAGTACATTGGGGAACGGGAGGAAGAGCCAATTGTGGTATAAGTGGTCACTGACTCAATCACGATGTATGACCCATATGTGGAAAAATAAAAACGTATTCCTTATATTTTCATACCAATACGTCTTTCCCCCAATGAGGAGGTCGGTACTTTAATCAGTGGCCGGCATTTGAGTCGATCGCTAGGTTAAGTAGCTGTGACCGCAGTCGGGTGATGGATGGGTGATCAATTATAGCACTGGTTTTCAGATATGCGACCTCCTCCGTGTTTTGGAAGGCCCGTAAAACAGTGGGTTCCAATTAATAACACTGTCTGATATGAATCGTGAGTTTGTTGGAACTACGGGAATGACTTTAGACGTTTTAGGTGACTTTTCGCTTAAATATCGAAAGCCGCGGGACGTACAATACTGAAATTTGGCTCGAAGGTAGTTTACAGTAAGTAGATATATATCCGTTAAGAACGGATTTTTGGATAAGGCCAGATAAAGACGTTCTAAGTGCTCAAGTGCTAAAACGAATTCGTAGGAAACATGTAGAATGTAATAAATTTGATGAATAGTAGACAAAATCACTCACCAACGAAGTCCAGCAGGATTTGACCTGGTCATCCGGGTACAGGAAGATGTCAAGCAGCGCCCAGGATCCTCTCCACACGAACACCACTAAGGAACCCACTACAGCCACAGAGAAGACGCAGTCCAGGATGTACAGTGCGGTTTCTCTGCTGCTCTGTAACAAACGGAACAATTATCATCTTTTTATAAACTCGCTGATAAACTGTATCTGTAATCAAAGTCTTTGTTTTCATACTAATACGTCTTTCTCCTAATCTCCTTATCGTAATCTTCTTAGATCATATCTGACTTAAATAGGTCAGATTCTACTTACTGACGTCTTCTGCAGAGTTACTTGAGTTTCCTATGTTTCACTGAGGGATTGTCCCTGCGATTTCTAATTATTTCCTCCCTTCCTACAGATCATCAGAACATTTTATAGTACGTCTCTTACATGTTCACCAAAAGATGACCTAAATGAAATGTGGCCTAGATTGGGTTGGAGAAACGCTGGTCGTCCCATGGCCCGATAGGAGGATGATATAAAGAGAGTGGCAGGTGGCTGGATGAAATTGGCAAGGGATAGGGGAGACTGGCAGAAACAAAGGGAGGTCTCTGCCTATCATCATCCACAACTCTTTCTCTCTCATCCCACTGCTGGGCAAGTTCGACCCGCGGCAGATATTATGTCGTCGGCCCATCTGGTTGCTGGACGACCAATGCTATGCCCAGCAGTGGGTTATTAAGGGCTGAACATGATGATGATAGAAGGCAGCATTGCTTTGCAGCCAACCGAAATGAACTTATGCTTCCATGGTTTACTAACATTATGATATATTTATTGCAGATACAAGGATAAATTATTTTGGCGTGTCGATATTTTTTACCATAGATAATGTAGTCGTAGCGGAATAATATTTGACCTAATCATGAATGAATAATTGTGAAATGGGGAGAATAAAATATATACCCGACTGAGTTTGTTGTGGGCTCTTCTCAGAAGAGTGGGCGAGGTAATCTCGTAGTTAGTTCTATAGTTAACTCGAATATACAATCCCTAGAATATTACACATTATTTTTAAAAAATATGCTAAATATGACTTACAAACAAAGGTGTGTAAAGAACATCGAAATGAATAAACGAAATTTGATTTGATAGCTAAAAGTAATACATAATTTGAGGAAACCTTCAGCGCTTTCCGTTCCAGACTAGAAGTCATATTTCAATTTTAACTAATCTCCAGAAGAGGTGGAATTTCAACAAAGATTCGTAGTACAAAGGCGTAGTCAAAAGCGTAGCTCTAGACGTCTTCAGGTTACCGGATGACTCCATAAGGTTAAAATATCATTATATCAAGCAAGCATAAGAGTTAAAAGTTCCAAAGACAAAGTTCTTCGTATAGAAAGGCCAGTCGTGCGACGGCCATCGCGAGTGTTGCACGTGTCGTTCCGATATGCTGTGACAGTTCTGTAGTAGCCGCGTGTTTAGTGTTTATATCATGGTGACAGGGGTCGGCAGCCCTCAGCAAGGGGTGTCCAACCCCGTACCCAGTCCGGGGATGCAGGACCAAAAGAAGAATGGAGACAACAGACGGGTATGTCTTTTAGGCAAATTATATTTAATGTTTTTCTCTTCTTTTTAATAAAATGTACATAAAACAAAAACATCTTTGAAAATATAGAAATATTTTCTTCAGAGTATTGTCTTTCAGAAAAAAATAATAAGATTTTTTTTATTATTACTATGTATTTAAATATATAAAGTGTTATAAATATATAGGTATGTTTTAAATGGATAATTTAGTTATTTGGTTAAAATAAATAAATTATAAGTAAAAGACTTCAACGCGTATGGAAAATGGTACTTATATATTACGTTCATAGTTTTAAGGAAAAGAATGTATATATGTGAATAATATATATATGATAATAAAATATTCTTGCAGTCAATATTTAAATTAGTTAGTCTTTACCTTGAGATTTAGAGAAAGTCTTTTAGAAAAACTAATATTTTTGTGTATACTCAATACAAATAACTAATATTTTTATCTGCATTTACTTGCTTTTAATCATTTGATTCGCAAGCATTTAGTTTAACGCATTGATATTTTTTTTTCTCTACTAGTGTGACGTATTTAAATAATTTTGATTAATCGAATATTATATATTTCATTTTTTTAAATAGGTGTATGTTAAAATGTTAAGAACCGAGGATGATATTAAACTTCAGTCATTTAATTTTCGCCTAACTTATAAATAGTTACATTACGTGTAACTGTGTAAAATTAAGTATAATGCAAACAATTATTTACTTACACTCAAAAAAATGTTTTAAAAGTAACATGTAAATAGTATATGACTTCATCCGCGTATCACTTAGTATTAATAATAGACAGTAGGAGTATGGTAACTAACATTGTGACAAGAGAATTTTATATATAATTTAGATAGATAGATATAATATTTCATATTTATTCTGGCTATAACTCGAAAATCGTTGGTCCGATGTAAATTCTGTT
This sequence comes from Charaxes varanes, assembly GCA_024363005.1. Lineage (NCBI taxonomy): Eukaryota > Metazoa > Arthropoda > Insecta > Lepidoptera > Nymphalidae > Charaxes > Charaxes varanes. Next base: position 935,215 of record JANCMC010043217.1, read on the forward strand.
TATATTGTTTCACTTCCCTTATTTCCAGGTAGGTTGAGAAGTTGTAAGATTATATTAAAATACTAAAAAAAAAAGCAGATTTTTCGAGTCTTCCAAATACTTCAAGTAAATGACGTACGTTTTTAGACTGACGTGCCATTTAAAATTATCTTATTTCATAAGACACTAGCTGTGCTCGCGACTTTCTCCGTGTAAAAATAGATAAAAGAAAATGGATTACATTTTAGGGTACGTTTAGTTTTCCTCAATAAATGGGCTATCTAACAAAGAAAGAATTTTTTGAATCGGACTAGTGGTACCGGAGATTTCCGCGTTCAAGCTAACAAAGAAACAAACTCTTGAGTTTTATATATTAGTATATATTCGACCAGCGTCAGGTTTTATGTAAAATACATAAGAGAGATTGATTAATTGGCTAATAAGAGACGACCCTAAATTCGGGGAAGATAACGTCTGTCAGGTTCGCTAGTAATAAATAAATTCTGCGTTTGCTCAGTAACCTTAGAACAAATTATTTATACATTACACCTATCTAATGTATGTATGCATAACATATAATACATATATTCAATGTGTTTACTGACATAAAACATAGGCTGGTAATACCGGTGCACCTCACGATCTAACGTGACTCCTTGGTTTGCGCATTTCACAGTGACTTGTTAAACAGTAGCGAGCCGTACACACATGAATTTACATAACATGAAATGAATAGTATTTTTATATACTTATCGAGTTTAATAATATATTAAAAAGAGAAGAGCATACTCATTTCTCAAAGGCCGGCAACGCATCTGCGGTCCCTACGGTGTTGCAGTTGTTCATGGGCGTCGGTAGTCACTTGGGTGAAAGCAGGCTGCTCGTTTGCCCCATATTATTAAAAAAAACTAAATTAAATTAAACATTATGTTATGTTGTAGAGAAGTTTTGTTTACTGAGTAACTTTAATCTCGCGAACGCTTTTACCCATATACTTCACTAATCACGTTAACATATACTATTGTAAGGTTATTTCTAACTAGTCTAGATGTATATCTATTTATATGTATATATATACTTTGACTGGACTGTTGGCGCAGCGGCCAGTGACCCTGTCTTCTGTTTCGAGGGTCGTGGGTTCGATTTCCGCCTCGAGTCTGGGTGTTTTACCCATATGTATGTTTATATATATTTCAAAAAAAATAGTAGTCGATTCTCAGACCTACTGAATATATAGAATTTCATAAAAATCGGTCAAGCTGTTTCGGAGGAGTTTAGTAACATGTTTAGTTCAGGCCTGCGGACAGCGGACCACGATCCCAAACTTGATAAGGAGAAAGTACAATTTCACCAAAATGACAACGGAAATCGGTAGAATGTTTGAAATATTTCTATGATCAATTTACAAACATTTACTTACCTTTAGCCAGCATACAGCGTACATACCTTTAGTTCTTTGTATACCTTTCCTGAATAGATTAGTTTATGCTCAATAAGAGATAAATCTACCAATAAGAGGTAGCAAAAGGCTTGCAGTACTTTTGGTCTGCAGCAGTCACTTAGAAACCGCCTGCCCGTTTGCCCCTTGTAATATTAAAATAAATACCAGTAGAGTAGATAGCAGATGCGCAATGGATAAAGCCATAATTGAATCTTTTACCTTTTCATTAGCTGCCCACCGTTGAACCATCGAGGTGTGATCTGAGTCGTTTGTTAAATTGAACTAGTACTTTTAAAACATCTTTTGTTTAAAAATTTATTTCAGTGCTAAAGGTTATTGAACCTTTTAAAAATAATTAGCAGATTATTCTAGGCCATTTACCACCAATGGCCGAGGACCAGGTAGGCCGAGGAAGAGGTGGCGAGCCAACTTGGACGCCTTTGGGGGAAAGAAATGAATTCAAATGGGTCAGAAAAGGAAGGTGTGGTTGGAAAAGGGGGAGGCCTTTGCCCAGCAGTGGCAGTACAGCATAGGCTAATTTAAAAAAAATAATATTTTCTAAGAAATTTGACTTGTATGTTGCAGATCGTACCATCACTTATTCCCAGTGGAGCCGTATGAAGAGATAAAAAACGAAGGACAGGCACAGTGTTGCTTCGCCTGCTTGAGATCTTTTACTGATTTAGATAAACAAGTGAGTAGCATTCTGTAGCTAAGTTTCTAGTCCTCGTGAATAGTGTTTTTTCCTGTATGAAGATATCCTATCCTTTTAGGGCTCCAGGAGCCTTTATAGTTTCGTTCAGTTCGTCCGTCCGTCCCACGCTGTGTTATTGGGCCCACTTTTCGGATATCTGCTTTTTATTCGAAAAACGGATACTGTTAATCAGAGCGAGTGTAGAAGTCAGGTGTGGCAAATATGCTTAGTTATTTTGCAACGACAAATATGCTTAGTTATATATATTGCTTAGTTATTATGCTTAGAGTTTGTTTTAAATCACTCACTAAAATTCAAGAATCCACGCGTTCAGGACGTGATTTTTTTTAATTTTAAAATCTTTTCTCTATTACAGATATATCGATGCAACCGATGCATAGAGCACTATTGTTGGGAATGCGAGAATGTGATATCTACAACACTACACGTGTGCCCCGGCTGCGCCTCCCGTCCCCATCTGTACCAGCGCCTGCCGGAAACCTCGTGATAGTTTGGACTATCCACTCATCCCGGTTATCCCCCGTTATCCCAGTCTAGTACCAGGATCCGCTTAGATTGCAGAGGATGTGGCTGTGGGGGGAGTTAAGATGGCCGACTGCTGTCTGACGTCATCCCCGGAACCCCCACAATCTCTACAACCTCACGACTAACATCACTCGGTGACATGAATCGGGATTCAATGCTTTACGTGCATTCCGAAACACAGAAGTCGGATAATAAAAAAACCTGTGTTTATATGGGTCACCCATCCATCACCCGGCCGCGGCAAAAATTGCTTAGCCTAGCGATCGACTCAAATGCCGGCCTCAACTTCCTCGTTTTGCTCAATAGTTTGAAATATATTAGTCCAATAATCGACGATAGAATTAAAAATTTCATCCACGCCGCTTAAATAACCAAAAATTTCGCAAAGAATTTCCTGTCTTGCTTTACATAAAATATGTATGTGAAATTAGAAGCTTAGATAGAAGTAGTGAATAAAATTTTAGATTAAATTTTTTTTTATTTACTTACCATACGATATATCTACAGAAGTGCTTTCAGAGTTCTTTTCTCATCAACCTTAACTTTAGTTTGGATCGTTAATTATAACAAACTAGCTGTTTCCCGCGACTTAGTGCGCCTTTAATTAAACTTACGAGAGCCTTTCATCGGGCCCCATCGAAAAATCCTTTTTTAGCAGATGTCTCTTAACTATAAACCTTACCAAATTTTAGCTTTGTACGTCCCGCCGTTTTTGAAATTTCGTATTAGGTGACTTTCACTTCTATATATTGCACGCTTTACTGATTACTCATCGATTACGTTTTAGATCTAAAGTGAATTAATGATACAGGCAGCTTCATTTCAACGTACTCTATCAGCCAGTCTAAGAATTATTTCGATATCTCCATCCAACACTGAGATACAGCTATTTTTGTCTCATACAATAAATCTGTTGGTTACAGAAACGCAGTCTAGTTTATTTTCATTTAAAACTAATAAGAATATATCTTACATAAATATTAACCCTCATTCGCGCGAGAGCTTTTTTTTACCGCGCGTTATAAAAGCTTTGAAATAGAACATATGAACTCCTAACTTTGTGTTCACACGGCAGCGTTTTTATAACGCGAGGCTTTTTTATCGAGCAATGTTCTATTTTCAACGCTATATATATACATATACGGTATATTTTCGTATCGACGACGCTGACAGAGCGCCAACGCCGAGATTTAATGCAACACTTCTTCAACTCTCGTGCGATTGAGGGAATAATTTCCAAATATCTATTTTCTATCTTATTAATGCACACTTACGGTACGCCCCGGCTTTGCACGGATATTTACATTCCCGAAGTTTTGATACGGATTCCTAAGAAAAGAGATCCTTCAAGGACAAAGCATACTCATTTCTCAAAGGCCGGCAACGCATCTGCATTCCTCTGGTGTTGCTGTCATCCATGGGCGTTGATAGTCACTTGGGTGAAATCCGGCTGCTCGTTTGCCCCTTATTATAAAAAAAAAAAAACTTTTTTGAAAATATTCTATCACCTATCAGGGATATATCACCTATAGAGTCGTACGTAAAGGCATTTCCTAGCGAAAGAAAAAAGGAAAAATAAAAAAAGGGATAATGTAGAAACCTAGTGGTGAAAGAATTTTTCAAATCGGTCCAATATTAAATATTTTGTCTTTATAATATTGTATGGATGTTTTATTTAACAGAGCAACAGAAATATAAGAAAAATAAAAGTTTATTTTAATATTCATTCCTTAAAATTGTCCTTGAAATCATCATTCGGTTGATAGTGAAATAGTGTATTCTTTACACTCTTACCTTATTTTTGTACAAAGTTCATTTATGGCGGTGCGACGTTCCCGAGGAACTTGTGAATTTTCCCTGCAGTTACTTAAAGAAATCGTTTTATTACAAGTACCCCCGTAACACTGAGACACATTAAACAAAACAATCAAGACAATACCCAAAAAGTGGGTCGTCGAATCGTACATTACTCACCGAAATCGTTCCAATGTATGTCTTTAGTGGAACTTTTTCCACCATTCTCCCTTTTTTTTCCATTCCCTCCCTTTTTGAACAGCAGTGACAGGCTACTAATGGAACGCCGCAGAGTGATTCGCTTTCTTCCGCGATACACGCCGAGAAATGAAATGGCTGCGAAAGGCATTGTTGTTCTTTTGTCACGGTTTGCTACAATTCTGGCTCTGTAATCGAGAGATTTGTAACTTTATCCACGCATTCCAAAATCGACCTTATGTTCTGAACTTATAGTGACATATATTAAAGCATGGATTTAATTAAAGGTACCGCCACGCGCAGTCCTTTTGGTCTGCAGCCGAAGTGTCCGGGTACGGAGTACCTCTTTCTCAAATCGATCGGCGATAAGTGGCGGCAATGTTGTTGAATGAATGATGAATGAATGAATGAATAGTCTTTATTGTACACAAAAAAAATTATTTTACAGTAAATGAATAGTGAAGAACAGTACAATCAGGCGGCCTTATCGCTAACTAGCGATCTCTACCAGACAACCTGGTTTGCAAATGGAAAAAGTGAATTGAAAATGATGGTATTGTTGTCGCGTTTCGTTCGGTTTCTGATAATTCCCGGGGCCCAAACCCTTTCTTAACTACTGACAACGCATTTGCAAGCCCCGTGGTGATGTAAAATGTCCATGGACGTCTGTAGTCACTTAGGGAAAAAAAAGTAAGCCATCTGCCCGTTTGTGCCCTTGTATTGTAAAAAAGGCAGTTAAAGGCTATCTTCTTGTTACTTATAGAAACAGATGCATGCATGTTTTCTATGTAATACAAAACGGCTGGACTGATTTTGAAGATATTTATTCTCACGGATATTACTAAAAATTTTATTGACGATCGGATAGATAGATTCATATGTGGTTCTTGGCAATTTTTTTCCATATATTCACAAAAAATCACAAATTCTACACGCGTTAATTGAATTGGTGGTTGGTTTTTGGTCTTTTATAATATGCTATTGAAGTCAAAAAAAATTCTTTCATAATTTTTTCGACTCACTTATGCACATTAAAATTTTTATATTTAAGCCTCAGTGCCGAAAATTCCCTCATAGATCCATGAATGAAATCAAAATATGATAGAATGAAATCACTCAATAAATCTTCTACTACCCAGAATTATCGCGATCTAGTCCCGGGGTCCGCTTAAATTGCAGATATATAGCTTTTTTTTATTATTAAGAATATTATAAATACTTTTTCGGTATGTCTAATATTCCCTTTTTCCCCTCCTACTAATAGCTGTGGGGGGAGTTCCCCCACGATCTCTACAACCTTACGACTAATATCACAAAGTGACATTAATCGGGTCCCACTATTTTAGGTGCCTTCCCAACCACGGAGGAGGTCGGATATCAAATATACACCAGTGCTAGAATGGGTCGCCCATCTATCACGCGGTCACATCAAGAGCTACTTAACCTAGCAATCGACTCAAATGTCGACCACTGATTAGGCCAAGTCCTCCTCATTGTGTAATAACTTTATAATTCTGTTAAAAATAACCGAAATAAACGTTCATTTAAATCACCAAATTTTTTATTGATTGTTATTACGCCGGTAAATAAACGGTCGGTTTTAGATTCTCCAATAGTCCTTATTGATTACTGCGTAGATGATACGAAGCAAGTCGACGAGAGAGAGATACGTACGATAGATGTTCCGAGACCATATATGGTTGTTGTTCCGATGGGTCGACCACCACGACTGGGCCCAATGAGGACGGCTTTCCGGTCATGACTTCGACTTGCGGTGGCAGCCGCTTAGGCACTATGTCGGACCGATGCGATGATAGTGGCCAGTGCGTGTGTCTTCCCGGTGTTGGGGGGCTTAAGTGCCACCGGTGTGAGCCAGGATACTGGGGGCTGCCTCGGATCGGGTCCGGTCACACTGGATGCATTCGTAAGTCATGCCAATGATATTATACTCTACAAGCGACTCGCCCCAGTTTCGGACTGAAACAATATAGATATTAGATATGCGTGTATTATATACATAAACCTCCCTCTTGGTTCGCTCTGTTTATTGATGAAAACCGCATTAAAATCCGTTGCGTAGTTTAAAAGATCTCAGCGTATTTGAACGGTAAGTTATTTTATTTTAGACTATGTAAAGATACATTTACGTGTGTTGCTTAGACGGATCGAGGACTATAGATAGTTTTTGTTTGATTTAGAATTCTAACCTAAATCTTAATCTAAATGGGAGTCAAAAGAGAGGAAATGTCCTTGTTATGTGCCGATGCTCAGGGTTTGGTTCGGTGTAAGCGGAATATGAGCAAACTTCGTGTCGACGTACAAGAGCAAAGAGTGTACATAGACAGCTGTTTTTGTAGATGGTAACTTTGATATTCCTACTTACCTTTGACTGGGATCTACGCGTAACAGTACCAAGAATTTAACTACACTTTAAAAAAAAGTTAAAAGGAGGAATGTATTTGTAGCTTGCGGTTGCTCAGCGTTCGGTTCGGTGAGGGAGGACTGTGAGCAAATGACGGGTCGATGTGTGTGCCGGCCCGGCGTACAAGGACAAAAGTGTACCGTCTGCGCCGACCACCGCCGCCGCTTGGGCCCCAACGGCTGTTCGGATCGTAAGTACACGATAATCCTGATATATTGGTTTTATATTGGGACATCTTCCTTCTACGAGCAAGTTTTTATTACTTTTATGTGCTCCCGGGTAGCGTACCTAAAGAATAAAGACGTTAGTTTTATTAAAATTTATTGTTACTTCCACCGGCTGGCGTTTGAGTATCACGTAAATATGGCTTGCGGTTTAAATATTTTCCTCTTCGTACCTCGTACATGAAATGGCAGGGCTTCTGAAATTTGTATCACAATATTATCTCTTTGAGCAACCTCGTAAGATACTTCGAACTTCCAGAGACACCTGCATTACTAGAAAGTGAAATTTAGTGTCGGTGTAGGTCGACGATCTTCCAGTGACGTCAGAGAGCTTCCATTCCATTCTAGCCGTTACGCTACCTAAAGTTTATTGCTTAATCCCACTACTGGGTGAAAATTTTTAGAATTCAGTTTGGCAGATGGGAATAGGGAAAATGCAACTACCTACGTACCTGTACTATTCCTAATAATGTACAATATTTTAGCGGAAATCGGTGGTATAGCTGAGTCGTGCGCGGAGTTTTCTTGCTACTTTGGTGCAGTGTGTACTGAACGAACTGGGGGTGCCCTCTGTGAGTGTACTGCCGCGCCCTGTCCTGACAGCGATCTCAATATGCTGGTAAGTATACTAGTACTAGGTTTAGCCCACGGCCGTGCTCGCATTAAGTTTGCTTTCGACAATCAATTTGAGTAAAAAATTATTCATTTTTCTTAGTATTTAAATTTATTGTAAAAGTATTTAGAAGTACATATTTCTCAGAAATGTAAGATTTATTACAAAGGGTCATCTCAGATTAATTCTGCTAAGAGCCTTATACATATAGAAGTGTTTTTGAGTTTTGTAACTCAGTCAACAAAATAACTTTAATCTGACTTTGCCGTGATTATTTTGTTTGAGTCTTTACTTGGAAAGACTATAATACTAACCAATTTAATAGGTATGCGGAAGCGACGGCAAGACATACGAATCAGAATGCCACTTAAAATTGCAAGCTTGTCGCACCCAGGAGCGCGCTCTTTATAGTGATCACTAACACTCACCTTCACTGCCAGTGTTCCCTCCCCTGCCTAGCCAAATCTGGGTGTATTATCCATATGTAAATGTATAAATATATTTATATTTCTATTACTGGAGCCAGACATAGCTTAAAGTGTTTGTACATCTTTGACCTTGAAGTCTACAAAGCTCTACAAAACTTTGTGAAGTTTAAACAAAGTTCCCGGCCCCACTACATGATCATTGAAACGATCATTCAAATGAAGCTATGTCTGGCTCCGGCATAAGAAAATATATTTGTGTATAACAGGCGTCTGTCACCTACAACACAGGTATTAAGTTGTGGATAACTAGAGGTTAAGGTAGGCCTTAGGAACAAGCGTCCACATGTCATATACTCCTATATATTTAAAAATAGTCTTAATAAGAAAAAATGATTAATTTTACAGTGTATTTTATATACAATGTCGAAGCAATCATATACACACAAGGATGAAGGTACACTGAGAACATTTTCTTTGCCTGTAGCTATTTACAACAAAAGTGTTTAGCGCCAATTATAATTTTACAGGTTAATTTGTTTAAGATTTTTACCAAAATATATCATGTGTCGCTTACCTGAGCGGGGCGTGTCGCACACGAGATGCGGCTCCGGTATGTCGAAGCGCTCTATGAGAAGCGCCAGCAGCTCACCGGGCGAGCAGAACGAACGGTACGTGGTGAGGAACGTTCGCACTAGGTTCAAATCCGCGTGCACGTGGTACGTCAGTCTCTCAACCAATTTTAAAAGCGTCGCCCCCTAAATGAACAAAAAAGCTTGTGATATGCATACTAGCTAACCTATCTGAAATTGGCCTAATTTTAATATTAGCCATGTATCCCACGTGGTGGCGGGGTCAAGCTTCCTGATTTTGTCTCTCCACTTCACTCTGTCTTAAACATCAGTTTCTGATAGCTGGCATTTCCACATGTCCTTTAACACTACATCTTTCCACCTTGTTTTGGGCCTGCCTGTGGGTCTTCGTGTAGAGATGGAAAGTAGTAGTGCAAAGTTTAAAAAAAGTGGCATACTAAACTAATACATTCGGACACAGAATATTTTATATAAAATACCATAAGAAATTTATACATATATTATTATAATTCACCAACAATATATTTGTTACTTTTAATGGGAACGTACTATCTCCTGGCTCCTGTAACACAGTTTGAACTAGCTCAGGAGCTAGGCCTAGTACTTTGGAAGGTGTTCTATTTTGAATAAAGATTTTGATTTTTTGAAAGTTGCCTACTTATACAATAGCTCTGAGGATATTATGTCAAATTTCAACTAAGCGGTTCTTCTATTGAATTTGAGCCTCAATAGCTCAATGGTATAAGGTTATTGTCGCACCCACTCCTAATACAAGCTTTTAATTTAAGCTTAGAAGGAGGGGAAAAAGAGGAATAATAGACATACCTAAAAAGTATTCCTAAAATTCTTTAAAAAACAAAAAGAATAAACTAAAGGGAGCCAAAATATGACCTGCTGATATTCTAGATGTCTGGAGTACACTCGTATAGTACCTTGATAAGCGGTGCGGGGCCAGCTCTATCTTCCAAGACGATGTTATCCTTGGAGTCCGGCTCGGCGAATCGGTAGAGCGTGACGGAAGGCAGCTGGAGCGGATGGCGCTTCTCCAGGTCTAATAGTATGCTAGATTAAAACAAATTAATGTCAAAAACAATTTTTTTCATTCTCCTAAGCGGAAAAGGTTACCATCATGTGACAAAATGGAAAGCCTACCATAACGTAACTTTCATTGCTGGAGTCAATTCATAAGCAAATTGGCTTCAAAGAAGAGAAATAAAGTTATAATAATAATAATAATAAATATATAGGACTATATGACACACGGGCGTTTATTGCCTGTATTATAGGTAACAGCCGCCTGTTATACACAAATATTCCTTTTTTTCTAAATACATAGATATGGATAATACACCCACACTCGAGGCGGGAATCGAACCCACGACTGGAGTAGAAAGATAGGGTCACTGCCCACTGCGCCAACGGGTCAGTCATATTTCTATACATCTACATCAGTTATATGTCTAGGCAAATTAAAATACTGTGAGTGCTAAGAGTTTTGTGCACATGCAAGTGTTTGTTCTTTGGGCAGGACATATGGCTGGACACAGTGATGGCAGGTGGTGTACACAAGCTATCGAGTGGTGGCCTGGATTGGTTTGGAGAAATCTGGGTTGACCTGTTGCATGATGGGTTGATGGCATCAGAAGAGTGGCGGGAAGTGGCTGGATGCGGGTTGCGAGAGATAGGGGAGCGTGGCAGAAACAAAGGGAGGCCTATGCCCAGCAGAGGGCGATTAAATAAACGATAGAGCAAATATCCGAGTTCATGTGTGTTTTGGAAGGCACCTAAATTAGTGGGTGCTGATTATGTCACTGAGTGATATAAGTCATGATGTTGTAGGGGTTTCGAAGGTGACGTCAGACGGCAATCGGTCAGCTTAACTCGCCCCACAGCCACATCCTCTGCAATTTAAGCGGACCCTGGTGCTAGAACGAGATTATGCTAGGAAGAAGAAGATGAAGCATCACAGAGAATCATAGACCATACCATACCTTTGTGGAATCAGTAGCCACTCTTCCCAACAGACAGGGACATAAAACTTAGGGACCTTCAAAGCCCGCAACACATTTGTGACCCTTCTAATAGTGCAGTAGCCCATGGTCGGTAGTCGGCAGTAGTATTAAGTCACTCGACATCTGCCCGGTTACCCTTTTTTATATACATTTAAAAAAAAACAATGTTAGCGATAACTGATGATAACAGTTTTCAACTGCAATCCAACACTCGTCAGCTATATTGCAGCTTGCGGTCTCCCCGTGGAATGGTGGAGTGACATGGATGAATAAAACATACCCCAGCTACGGTTCATTCAGGGCGGGAATAAAGTGATAAACTTAAGCGACAGAATTTAAATACTTTATTGTCCAAAAATGTCCAAAAAGTACCTTTAAAAATGTGAAGCACCTAGTTGGCTCGGCACCGCCTTCAATACAAGTAGGTGTCAAGCACATAGTATGTGATATGCTTTTTAAATCCTTGGTGTTCTTGAAGGCGGTTTCATGTTTTAAAAATATTTTATTGATAACGTCACAAATTAGCAGGAAACTTTTATGACATTTGTAAAGTTTATCTTTTTATGATGTTTCGTTTTCAAAGTTCGTGAGGCATGAAGAATAACCATTGCAGTTCTGTGCCATAGTGGTGGTGTCGATGATATAGAAAAAAAAATACATACATACCCACACAATGGTTTAGCTTTTAGCTTTGTTGTGTGTATTTTTCTGTGATAAGTATATTTACTTCTCATTTTAGGTACTTTTATCTATTGTTCGCGCCATCCGAAGGTTGAATGGATGGTAGTAATAAAAACTGTAAATATTGGGTCCTACTTATGTCATTGAGTGATATTAATCGTCGCAGGCATTGTGGAGGTTACGAGAATGACTTCAGTCGGCATTCGGTCATTTAACTAGTCCTACATTAACATCCTCTACAATTTAAGCGGACCCTGGTACTAGACCGGGATAAAGCTAGGTAGAAGAAAGAGGTTGTAGTGATAAAAGATTTTGCAATAACTCGCTACAGCTTCCGCTTGGCTTTACGATTGGTATTGGCCTTATTCTAGGAAACGCATTGATTCCTTTTACAATTGCTCGCCGCCCGATTACGGGGCAACATAAATATTGTATGAGAGAAACGTGTCGTTGGTACACTATTCACTACTTACGCCGGTTGAAATTTGTCCGCGATATAGCATTCATTGCATTTATTGTACTCTCTCTTGTACCGCTTCCGGACCGAAGACCGGATATCAAACCACCATCTACACAAGTTGGATCTAAGAGATTCACAGCACTGTGATATCATCAGACTGGTTGTGGTTCTCACGTGGTGAACAAATGGCCACTTCTACTCTTCCCCGGCCGTATAAAAGACTTCTCTATCTTTTACACCCACAGCAGCAGCTTGACTCATATTTTTACATCAGGGCCCTCAACGTAGAAATATGTAAAGACGTCAGCAGGATGCTATACGCAATGATGATGATGACTGCACTTTTAGATAGGACATTAGTTAGTGTTCATAAATTAGATAATATGGACACTAACCAATGATCGTCAAGACAAGTAAAATTTTTACGAGAAAGTCGTTGATGAAGCTATCCTATCTAGATACTCTCGCGAGGCAGCCAAGAAAAAGAAGAATGATTTAATGTAATGTTATTATGTTGGGTTCTGCCAGGTGGACACCTTTTGACCCCCTTGAATCTTTGGCACTAAATTCTAATAAGCTTTAAGAAGGTGGTAAGCCGAGGAAGACCACAATTGAGTAAATTGCTTTAGGTACAATAATTGATTAAAATGAACACCGGGTTAGATTGACCGTGGGAGAATAGCCCGAACAATTAAGGTTGTCTTAACCTTGAGGCTTGTAGACTAATCTAATCTTCATCCTTAAAAGAAGCACCCGGCTGATTGATTAAAGATAACGTTGCTTTGTTTCTATTCTCAAATATATAGAGGCCTGCAACAGGGGAAAATCATGAAGGTATGAGGAAGCGGTTCCATCAATTCTTAACGGGGTGAATTATAAGTTATAGGGATTTTATTAGAGGTAGCGCCATGCTTGTAGCCGAATTGGGCCGGCGCGTCCGGGTACCAGTACCTCTTTCTCACATTAGACACATACACTAAAGAACTAAACCACCTGAGCCCCCCTGCATCACGTTAGTCTAATATGAAACGCAACTGGAAAAAAAAAAAAAAAAAAAAAAAAAAAAAAAAAAAAATGGTACTATAGATTGTTTGTGAAATGAAATTAAATTAAGTGTGTCGTAAAATTAATTCCACATTTATGTGCACTGTACACGTTTTTATAACAAACGTCCCTATGAAATTCGGGAGATGTCTTTAAATCTTTTATAAAACCTAAATTCATTCAAAACTCCTACTATAATGTAAAGGATTATTTTAATAATGATAATGCTTGGGAATACATTGCTCTAACCAAATCTGAATAATTGTGAAAATGGTGATAACAAAAAAAAATTACCCGACTGAGTTTGTTGCGAGCTCTTCTCAGTGCAGGGCGCGAGGAACCCTTGTAAACTTAGCTTTTGAGCCGTAAATTTTATCACCAAATTATTAAATGTTTAAAAAAATCGTAATTATATTATACATATGACATTCATAAGAAATCATAAAAAAGACTATATGAATAAAAGACTTTAACTTTGAATGATATGAAATGAAAATGAAATTTTATTTGTTTACATTTGACAATATTCAAAGTGGCGGAGACCTTTTATTAAATATGAAAACCTGTGCCAGAAATACCCACTCTCCCCGCAATACAATTAAAATTAATAGTACTTGAGATAATTTAACTAATAAAGTTATGAACAATACTTATTATATTTGACTAATTTATTCCATTATTTTTCTTATTTTGATACAGTGAGAGTGTATATATATATGTTTATTTGTATGTATGTATGATTCAATGAGTGTGTGTGTGTGTGTGTGTGCTAATTTGCCTTGTTAGTATCTCGAATTATTTAACATTTTTTTAGTAAAAATTTGTGATGAGTAAAGTACAAAGCACAATGTAAGGTACACCCTTACATCTGCATCGCAACTCAGACTCAGCCTAAGACTATCCCTTTGCTGTTAAATTTATCCTAATAGATTAATTTATAATATCTCCTCCTTCCTGGCACTATCCCTGTCTAGTACCAGGGTCCGCTTAGATTGCAGAGGATGTGGCTTTGGGGCGAGTTCAGATGTCCAACTGCCGTATGACGTCATCCCCGGAATTCCCACGATCTCTACAATCTCGCAAGTAATATCACTCAGTAACTAATAGCATTGATTAGGTTCCGATTAATATCTCAGTACCCACAGTTTTACATGCCTTCCGAAACAGAGGAGGTCGTATAGTTGAAACCCGTGTAAGAATGGAACGCTCACGTATCAACCGGCCGCGGTAAAAGCTACTTAACCTAGCGATCGAATCAAATGCCGGCCGCTGCTTAAGCTACGACCTCCTCTTGTTTATGTAATATAGTTAAGAATATGTTGTACGAAGTTGAAATGTAAAATATTTAAGTTGTGAATTTAATAAAACCTGAACAAAATTATTACAATTTTGTTGGAAAAAAAAATCAACTTTGTAAACCTACAGGCAACTTCAGAAAGCTTGTGACTTTTTACAATTAAACGAGGTCAACTTATTGCGTCTATGCCAAAAATTCTTGATATTTGCTTGATGCCCCTTGAGACGAACTAAGACAATACAATACCCAAAAAATTAATACAAACTTGCGTACCAAAGAGTAGGCAGGTAAGCTTATATTTTAAGAAACTAATGTATGCGACTCGTCGCCGATATCTCCCATAGCATGATGACAAACCTCGGTGGTTTCACCGTGCTATTTGATCAGAATGATTGTAATATGCCTCGTTAAAATGTTAAATAAGTTAATAAATAAAAGGTAAAATAACAAATCTTATTTCTCTATTGTACACTCAAATTCTTACACTCTATTTGGAAGTCACAGACAGGTACTAGTTTTATTTATACGTTTGTTGCGTTTAAATAAAATAAAATTCGAAATTTCATCCCTTCAATGTTCAAAAAGACAGTACTGAATTATCCCCCGAATTTCAAAAGATGTCGGATATTTTTGCACTGTATTCTGCTTTCTTTTACGAACAAGGAATATCAATGACATATACCTTACCTCTAAAAGCTGTATTGTATATTTATATTAAAAGAATATTATGCTACAAGCGGTCCACCCGGATCGCAATGATGCAATGTAGAAATGCATTTTTTATACATGTACACCTTCCTCTTGAATCAGTATGTTAATTAGTCAAAGTCATATTAAAATCCGTCGAGTAGTCTAAAAGATCTAACTGTACAAGAAAGAAAAGCTACTTTTTTATACTATGTAAAGATAAAGATATACAATATGGTGCCTAAGGGAGTAGTCTATAAGGGTTAAGATTAAATAAACATTTATGTCGCCTTGACAAAAATAAAAAATACCGTTCGATTGCCACCTCGAGTCTAGATGTATTATCCATATGCATGTATTTATATATTTCTAAAAAAAAATATTTGTGTATAACAGACATTAAGTTGTCTACCTTAGGAACAGACGTCCGTGTATCATATAGTCCTGTATATAATTACCTTTATACTAATTATTAGTTAGGAAAAATAGTGTATCGTCATATTGAATTATATAATTTAATATCTTTTTGTTGATCTAACATTTGCAATTCTTGAGCGCGCAATGTATCGTGAACATTAGGAAGCAATCGTCAACAAAATGTTGACTCGCACTCTTACGTACTTTTGAGTTTTGTTTACATTGCGGTTTGATGTAAAATATTGAAGAAATTTGTTTCTGATTTAAAATCGCATTGGGTCAGATAACAATTATGATATTATACAGTATTCAGTTATAAAAATGGTAAAAAAAAATTGTACATTTCAAGAAAAAGCCGACGAAAATGTTCACCACTGGGGAGTCTAGAATCATGTACTGAACCCCTGAAAAATAATATTTGTAGATGTGCTTACTTTCATTTTATACGCCGCCGCTGCTTTTGCAATTTGCACAAATATTTAATAATCTCCGACAGACTTCGCTCTATCAAAAGTCAATATTTATATTTCTTCTCTTTATTGAAACTTTCCATGTATCTCACTCAAGGACCACACGTAAAAGAAAATTTGCGGAAATGGTCGAGTCGTTGGCGAGTCGCGCTTAGTAACATTTATTTTTATTTACATAGATTATATAAGGTTTGATTTGTTAAATGATACATCGTTATATTAAATGGCATGAATAAGTAACGTACTGCCATTAGAGGGTGTAATTGATTTTGGCTGGAGCAGAGTTGGCTAATGGAATAATGCCCCCTCTCTGTCTCTCAGGAGTAGTACCGAATGTTGAGCTATTATTATTAATTTCGACAGAAATGACGTCTTTACTAATTGTCATCAAGCGAGATTCTGCAGACTAAATTAATAGTAAATTGCTTATTGTAATAATAAATTGATAATTACTTTTGTCATCAAATTATCTAGATATGTATAAATGTTTGACTTTGACGTATAAAAAAATATAATAAAGTTCTTCTTTCTTTGATAGAGGGCCTGCTATAGTGCATATGCACAATCGCATGTCGCCAATATTGAGTCCAATGGAGAAGACACGAGGGAAATTGGGCAACAAAATGTAACTAGGATTTTTTAACTGTATAAAAATTGTTAAATTAAAGATGATGATACTACAATAACACTGCCTTGTACTCGTCATTGAGGGGCCGGCAACGCATCTGCTTGCCCCCTAGTGGTGCGGATGTCCATGGGCATCAGTGGGCACTTGGCTGCCTGCTGCCTGCTCGTTTGCCCTTTGTATCATAAAAAAAATCACAATATTCATATATAGTTTATATCAACATAGTTCATAGCTTTTATATACTTAATAGAAGTAGTCATATGACTGTAGACACAGAGAAAAAAACATTATACTGATCATTTTCAAACTTTCAGTATAAGTTGTTATCAATTCTTTGTTTGTCTATATTATCTATATCCTCTAAGTAAATAACTTCACTGCAAGATATAGAAATCCAGATAGAGAAATTATATACATATATAGGTAAAAAATCTAGCCAGTATATAACTGCTCGCTCGTTGTTCCTAATAAAAAGAAGAATATTTTCATGTGAAATATTGATATAAAGATTCTGTAGACTTAAAAGAAGACATCTATTAATATTGTATATACATACATATATAATATACATACATAACAAGACATTTAAAACTTAAAGTTCTTTAACTTGTTCATGTTCCGTGGAGTGAAGATTATAATAAAAAACATCTCGTAAGTCTTCGTGAGCAAATAATAGTATGCAAACAGGGGTGGGCCTGTACGACTGTGTGTCAACGCTGTATGAAGGCTGTACGTGTTTCAAGTACTAATTTATTCCTACAATGTACACT
>JANCMC010043217.1:956642-988110 GCA_024363005.1 Charaxes varanes
CATTGAAAGAAGAAATACTTAAATATAATATTTCGCATATTCACGAAATACGTTTATCGGCCAGATTTTATTATTTTACGCAACACAACGTAATTTCCCGAGAATTTTCTGCCGTGCAGCGAATTTCTTACCTATTATGATGTCGCTGGAAAATTCCGACGATCTTCAACGGAAGTTTAATCTCTTGTTGAATTTCTGATTCCATATAGAAATGCAAGTGAAATGTCTGTCCGCGGCTATAAAGTGATTGTATATAAATTTCTTCATTACTAACTTCTTTGGTTGTATAGGGGTGGTAACCTTAAAATTAGCGTCATACATGGTTAATTTAGAATACTAGATTAGATTAAATAAACGTCATGAAAACGAAGGACGAAATAATATCAAAATGTTATTTTTAATCGAAATACCTAGTTTTTTTAGTCGTTTATTCAATACTATACGATATGGTTATATAAAATATAACTTGTTCTATTGCTAATAACCGCCATATATATATATATATATAATTCACGACATATCAGATCCGTGGTTCAATTACCGTGCGCGAACGCCACCAATATGACGTGTACACTTGAACGCTCTATACTTTATTTATTATTATTAACCATAACATAAATACCATAGCTGACGACGTGAACTAATTACTACTGTACACTCTGGGTTTCTTATATTTCGGAAAATAGTAATGCTTTACGTCAATGTTGAGAACTATCAAAAGCTCTCTATTAGAAATGATGTCCAAAGCTATTAGTAGGATCATACCCAAATTATATGAGCAAGGGAGCGTTGTGTGCACTTTGTAGAGATCTGTAACACCTACACCTGGGTCCCAGGCGCTGCTTAGGTTCCTTCCTCTTCTACAACGCGATGAACCATAATGAATTCCACTGTGGTTCATCGGTGAATTGCTTACAATTTCGTCTCTTTGTAGAGTTTAATTTTTAAGATGCTTTCGGTTTTATATGAAACAATTCTATTATAGCTTTAACGGTTAAAGCTTTAATGTATCGCCTAAAGATTCTCGTTAAGTTTAACAAAATTAAAACGCTGTAGTTTTTATTAATAATACTTTTACTAACAAGAGTTTAAATATTGATATTTTTATTCCAAATTACAGATTATCTATAAGCTGAGATGTATTAATTAAAAATTCAAATTAAAATATTAATATAATATATTTAAATTAGCATATCTAGCGACCAAAATGCAAAATAAATTTATATGGATAACTTGCCAGCGATAGCTCGTTGTTAGCTGTAGAAACTTTTACTTTATATCAACTCGAGTGCTTTAGAAATGTATGTTTCAGACTTCAACGTAAATTGTAAAACAACAAAAAATGTGGCCTTTTATGATAGGGTACAGTTATTGCTTTTCTGTGAGGTATGATCTTTCAAGAATATTTATAAACGCCCATTTTCCGGGTTCCGGTAGGTTTTTGTCACCGTAAAACTTCTGAGCTTTGGTCTTTTGATTTGTCCTGGCTAAATTTTGTAATATTTTGGGTTGCCACTTCAATTTAATGGTTCCACCCAACTCTATTCAATGCAAATAGTGGATTATTGCACCGAGTGAAAAATGAATCAATAATTCAGCAGTGTTAAACTTTAAATTAAAACTGGTGCATTAATTACTCACTTTAACAAGGTGCGCAATGTATTTTTCATTTAACTTCTTCGCTAAATATGTAGTATCAAAGTTCTGCAATGGTATACAAAATGCTCGCCAGTTGTTTTATTTTTTCGAATTTATTCGATCGATTTTGATTTCCAGCCAGTATCTTTTTGATCCAATGCATACATTTAATATGAAACTTAATGGGAGATACTAAACCTCTGTGGTACATTTATATGAAAATAAAAACAGTGCAATAATAAAAAACAATGAAATTTCATACAACATTACCACACTGTTTTGGTTTTAAGCAGAAAAGGCGTTCGTTCTGATGGGTTACGTAGTGATTAATGATAACATTACTGCGTAGTTAGAAGAAAAAAATACATTAAATTGGAAAATATTGAACTGCTGACATAAACTATTTATTAGAATATTATTGCTATGCATATGAATATAAATTCATTTTTATGTGTAAAATATGTAACTACTTAAACTACAAAAGTCTTATGTAGTCATATGAAAATAAAGAAACCCTTAGAGAAGATATACAAAACTATGACTTGGTCCGCGTGGGCGAACCTTATCACTTAGGGGTGTAAAAAATAGTTTACGACCGATTTTCACACCTACAAAATATGCACAAAATTTTCATTGGGTATCGGTCAACTCGTTTCGCAGGAATTTGGCAACAAACATATATATTAGATATAAGTTAATAGTAATCGGACTTAATTACCCCAGATTAAAATAGATAGCTTCGCATGTCTTTTAAATTTTAAACCGCAAAGTTATTCGCTTTAATATCAGAAGTATATTCGTTTTTGTGCAGCAGTCGACAAGCACGTAAGATATATTTGACCCAAGGGAGGCATCGGTTGCTGTAAAACAAATCACTCAGGAATAACTTTTCTTTCTTAAAAAATATTAAGTAAACTTCTATCTTTATAAATTCTACAGAACATTGTAGTGTAGACGAGGAAAGCTTATTATATTCAATTTGTACTCAAAACCTCTTTCGCTCATGTCAGGTCTAGTTTCCGATACTAAACTTTCTTCTTATATAGTTTCTCAACAAATTAATTAAAAGGCGACTAGTAAAGTATGTATTTTATATCAACATTATGATTTTCACAAACAATTTAATCTATGATAAATAAAAATTAATTTTCAAAATGTATGTAAACGCATAAATTCCGAAGGCTGCTCCAAATGGGATAATTATTTTTTTGTCGTGTTCATTATTGTAAGGATACGGTTCACATACTTAAAAATGTATCTCTGTTTGTTTGTTGCGGGTACCGGGAACGGGAAAGAGAAATATAACGGAAGTAAAAGAATGTAGTAGATAGATAGTAAGTAACCCAACGTCCGGGCAACGTTCCGGGTAAGCTAGTTTTATACGTATGTCAAAACACACAATACAATTTTATTTATATGTATGTTTGGTGCACATACAAACATAGCAATCAGCTATGTTGTGTCAGTCAAGGCAAATATTGTATAGCTTATTGGATTGTATCAAGCCATGTTTACCCACTCATTAGCTTGGAGCTCGATACCAGTCAAATTCAGCCCGATAATGGAAATGCTCAATAGTAGCAATAATTGATTATTCTGTTCTCATCATTAATGTAGACAAACGTATCGTATATATTATATGTTGTACAAGCATTGTCTATCTCTTCAGAATGTACCCTCAGAAGTAGCTTTAAAGTAGGTCCAATTACCGACAATTTTAATTGTATTATATTCTTAGTTTTATTATAATCTGTACTTAAGATACATGTAATTCTCATACAAATATATACTGACAAATATTTTTTTAAACCTTCCTAGATAGATGGCCATCTTGAAAATTACGGCCACTTTTACCGACCAAACTTAAATATCTACATCCAATAGAACTATATTTTTTTTCATTTTATTTTAGATGCAGTTGTAGTAAATAGGAGACTTAGAGCTAAATTCTAGAGAATTAAAGATCATAAAGAATTTAAATTTGAAAAGGAAACCAGCTGGTTCGCATGAATTTTCTAGCAAATTTTACCTTTGATAATTTTTCTGATATGCAGGTAGTGTGGGTGAAATTTGGAGTTCTGAAGCGATGTCCGGAGGTGAAATTCAGCTGCCGGTATTAATTTCAAATACCGGCGGTTTCGGGTCACGCGCTAGATATTTATTTCCCGTTCATACATTTTAATTAGGTTCGAATTTCGGGTTCAGAACCAGCAGCGTCGGCAACAAAAGAATTCTAATTATGTTTGCACAGTAGCTTTAAATGTTTACTCAAAAACGCAATTGTATTTGCAGTTATTATTTGAGAGAATTTGGAAATGAATAAATGGTAAATGGCTATAATTTAAGCTTAATATTAGCATGCTATGCGGATTGGTTTTCCAAATATTGCGTTCATTTTGAAAAAAAAAATGCATATGCTATTTATGAGGACATATAATTTAGGGATACACACAGACCTTGGCTTGGCATGAGTTACATTAAATCTTTAAAAATAAAGTTCATTATTACAAAAACGTATTAGATATCAAATCTAAGCCCTCACAAGGAGACTCATATCAAAGGCTAATGCGTATAGCAAGAGGACCCCTCAAATCTTGATCTGATTCTCAGTCTAAGATTCACCTCTTCCTCCTCAAAATATTCATTTTTATTGTACTCCAACTCTCAAAATTCATATACCGTTGGAAGGAAATATTTAACGCTTGCACAACGACCAAAGCGAGCGAACTCTGAGCAGTTTTAAATGGTCACTTTATATACAGCTCACTATTCAGAAACAGCACGGAAAGTGATTCTGCTATTTTGATTTGTTGTATTGATATATCGGAGAAATATCAATAATATAAACAAATATCTTCAACGAACCTTTTCTGTTTGACTAGAGTATAGTTTAATAAAAATAAAGCCACAGTAAAAAATACACATAGACTTTCTTAGAAGCACTTGTAATGGTCACATGTGTATACATTTTAAAAAACTTTGTCCAAACTCGGAAGAGGGAGAGTAGAATAATTTCTCTTTCGTAACGTAGAGATGTAAATCCATGAAAAATGACAACCAAAAAGTATTGATCCTATAGTGTTATGTTCCTTCTTTTGAACTAGAGTCCAAAAAACCCGGCTGCTTTTGTTTTATGTTAATAACGCAAGCAGAATCACACGATGAACCTAGCGGGCATATAAAACTTACAGTATTATATTTTTATAACATAACACATTCATTACGTACTCGTCCGTACATGCAAAAGCTTCATAATGTTAATTTGATAAACGTGTAAAACATCATGCTCTGGTAATGAAAATGTAATATTCAGCAGTCAAAAACTCCGCACTGCACCTACGGAACACAATTAACACAAACAAGCCAGCACACGCGGGAAATACTAAATTAAATATTACAGCAGAGCTTCATGAGCTTTACGAGCTTTTATATAGCTCGCTGCATTGTCTCCGGCTGGGAATAGTTTTATATACAGCTTCATCTTGAGATACTATCTTGTAAAGAACATAATTATCAAAATCCGGCACCATATTTGTGAGTCTTCCTGTCCTGCGTCATTAGTCATAAAGTACAATATTTTTTTAGTTAGTTCATTGTGTCCCACTACTGAGGAAAGCCCTCACCATTCTCAGTCCGCTTCCTCTTTCGTCAGGACGCCACGATTTGGATGACTTTGCGGAACAACATCCTTCTTCTTCGTCCTGCCTTGTCGTCGGTAACCACTGGTGGACATCCCGGAAATCGCGATATTTATTTATATATTATATTATATTATTCATTAATATTAAAATAATAATGAACAAATAGGACTATCAACATACAATCGTCTGTTCCTAAGGTAAGCAACTTCATACCTCTGTTATAGGTAACTGCCGTCGGATACACAATCTTCTCGAACCCACAACACCCGGAACGGAAAGCAGAGTCACTGCCAACTGCGCCAACGGGCCAGTTGAATAAGGGAAACCGCCTGCATGTCATATAAAAATACTTGGATCAGGCTCGCGTTGTATATTGCATTACTCATTGAAGTACCGTCTCCATCGGTTGCAGGTATGACAAAATGCTCGGTTTAGATCATGCTTCCACATCGCTGGGCTATCACCGTCCCCACAGTTAGCGCAGAGTTTAAAAAAAGAAACTAAAAACGCTCCCTCTAGTTGACTTCGTAATATTCATTTGCCTAGATCTGCTTCCATTTATTCTTGCTTTATAGATACCGCTGCACGATGGGTTGACGACATGACGAGAATGACAAAAAGTGCAGGTGCAATACGCTAGAGATAGGGGTAAAAGTCAAAATCTTATATTATTTATTCGAGGAAAAGCTATATCTGGGGCTCCTAATATAAGTGGAACTAATCAATTACCAAATCCTCCAATTATAGATGAGGGTTTATTCATATGCGAATCAAAGGAGTGGGTTTGATAGATTAGCCGTCAACTGCGATACAATCAGCCCGCATTCTACGTATTTCGCTCATTAAGAGTCATTAAGACGGTTTTGACCTAAATTGCTAATTTGACGGGTTCCTCTTTTGATGGCTTTAAAATCCGAATCAGGCTTAAAGAATAGAGGTACCGATTTTAACTCTGATATAGACATTATTATAATATTTCGTTTAAAGCATTAAAAACTGGTGTTTTTACTTTAAATTATTATTAAATTCCTTTTTTTTTCCTCCGTTGAAGTCTTCGATCAACAATACAACAAGCGTATAGGTGATCGAAGATAGAAGTATAAAGTTTTGTAGGACTAAGTCCAACTGTGATAGTATAGAAATGTTTGGGAAAAATGCCATACGATCCGCGTGAAGTGGCGGCAATGTTCGTTCGTTCGTTCGTTCGTTCGTTTAGTAAGAGTTCTATGTGTCCTAAATCATTCTTAAAAGGACGAGAATCCATCTGAGAGCTCTCTGTTGGTGCCAATGTCCATTGGCGTCGGGAAGCAATAAGTTGCCTGCCCATTTTCTGCGAATAATGTAGTATAAAAAAAAATGATTTTTTTTGTATACATTTTGATGAAATCACAAATTTAAACATTTTTGTTTCTCTGTTTGTTGCGCGTAATCTCCGGAATGGCTTAACCAATTTCGACGGAATCAGTTTCGCTGACAGATAATAGATATTATAAGCAATAATTTTTTTTTTGTATACTACATTTTGATGAAATCCAAAATTTAAACATTTTTGTCTGTCTGTTTGTCGCGCGTAATTTCCGGAATGACTTAACCAATTTCGACGGGACCAGTTTCACTGACAGATAATAGATATTATAAGGAACAACATGGGCTACTGTACTTGTAGAAAATTTGTTAGGGATCCGCACAAAATCAATAAAAACCTTACAAAAACACAGAATTTAGAGCTAGTATATAATAAAGCTGAATAAAAGAATTAAATATATATGATAACAATCATATTAGAGCTAATATATAACTTTAACAAAATGGTGCTTGCTAATGTGACAGCCGCTATGTTAATTTAGTAGACTGTATTGACAGTCGTTCTAATTAATAGTTTTTAGTGAAGAGTCAATGTATATTTGCCCTTCCATGTAAAATATAAAAAAAAGAAATGATAACATTAAAAAAAAAAACGCAAATTTAAGACATCCTTACTTATTAACGTATATACGTGTAAATCGTCTGGTATTGGTGTGCGTGCGGTTTTATTTTAATAATTTAGCTTGTTATAAAAAAAATATTAGCACACCTTCCTCTATAAGAAGTACAATTGTGCTAAACTTTATATTCCTCCGTCAGTGCAATTTTCGTAAAATGGTACTTGAAGTTTTTAAGATAATATATTAGGGGGCGTTCAAGTATTACGTAACGCAATTTTTAAAGAGTTATTTATTTTATTTTTTAATTGTTTGCGTGAGTTGGTTTGTGATATCAACAAGGAATTGGCCGCCCCTGAAAATCAGCGCTGCAGAATAAATTCTGCAGCATGACGCTGAGGTGTCGCCCATTTCAAGTAAAGCTCCAACCAATAACGGTTTATTTAGGTTATTATTATTTTGTATGTTTTTGCAATTTTAATTGAATAAAGTTTTATTATTATTATTATTTTTATAAATTCAACTCTCACGCCCGGATACATAATAAATATATATAAACAGACAAAGAGAGTAATTATAAACTTACTTATTGTTATTATTATTAAGGTTTTTACTTCCCCCCTCCCCCCATGTAATGCGGCTTAACACGCGCCGTAACAAGTATAGAAAAGTAGCTTTAATACCTTTCTTACTGTTTTAGTTGCATTTACTGTAATAATAACAACAACTAGAGATTTATTACAAGAAAAATAAGATCTCGTCATATATTATGACTTGCTTAGAATGCAATACCTCCCCCTCCTCCCCAAATTGCCTTATTTAATACTTGAACGCCCCCTTACTTATATATAGAATGTTCTGATTGAAGCCCTTAAGCGCTCAAAATATTTCAAGGTGTATCTAGACCTCGGTAGGCCTTGTTACAGTCCAAGTCTAAGATTTATCCGCCTTTCAAATGACCTTTTAATCATTAGTCGCTAACAATGTTGCAAAATCGTTACTGATTTGCGGTACTTTTCCATTCAGTTTCGTTTCAAGTTATTTCAGAAATTACGAGGTCTTATGGAGATAAGGTCAGCACCAGTAATTAGAGGTAGCGCCGCGCTTGTAGACGAATTAGGCGTCCGGGTACCAGTACCTCTTTCTCACATGAGATCGGCGTGAAGTGGCGGCAATGCTGTCACGTCAAGTGATGGTAAGGGCAACTGCTGCTCGCCTGCAAGGTAAAGGGCAATTGCTGTTCAGCTGCAAGGTAAAGGGCAACTGCTGCTCGCTTGCAAGGTAAGGGGCAATTGATGTTCAGCTGCAAGGTAAAGGGCAACTGCTACTCGCCTGCAAGGTAAAGGGCAATTGCTGTTCAGCTGCAAGGTAAAGGGCAACTGCTTCTCGCCTGCAAGGTAAGGGGCAATTGCTGTTCAGCTGCAAGGCAAGGGACAACTACTTCTCGTTAGTCAATTAAGGCAGCACTGTTATAACGAGATTTTATCGGTATCCGAGTCCCCTGCTTCAAAGATGGCTATTTAGGGCGCGGATTTTTTTTTACTATAATTTCGGACTCTATATGT
Source organism: Charaxes varanes (assembly GCA_024363005.1). NCBI lineage: Eukaryota > Metazoa > Arthropoda > Insecta > Lepidoptera > Nymphalidae > Charaxes > Charaxes varanes. The sequence goes on from JANCMC010043217.1 coordinate 965,409, forward strand.
TTGATGAGATTTCAGGAGTAGCTTAATCAGTGGTTGGCATTTCTCGCTAGGTTAAGCAGTTCTCTCCGCGGCCGTGTGATAAATGGGTGACCCATTCCATCACTGGTTTTGAAATAGCCAATCTCCTCCGTGTTTCAGAAGGCACGTAAAACAGTGGGAAACAAATAATGTCACTGAGTAATATTAGTCGTGAGATTGTGGGGGTTCCGGGGATGACGTCAGACGGCAGACGATCATCTTAATTCGCCCCATAGACACACCTCTGCAATTTGAGCGACCCTGGTACTAGGCCGGGATAAAGTTAGAAAGAAGAAGCCATTACCGCGTTTGGCCATATATTTTGCCCAGTCCCATTTGAGTTTCACGATCCTTTTCCGAGGCCATTGAGTTTAGTAGCAGCCAAATTTAGCAGATCGGGATAACGCTATATAGAAAAAGAAGAAAACAGCTTAAAACCTTGACAGGAGCGGTTTCTGAACTCTTCGCGACCGGCGCTGGGGCCTGAGTCCAGCCTGGTGCTGGTGGGACTGGTGCGCGCGCTTTTGGGCAGCCCCCCACTGTTGTGTCATCTGGCGCTGCTCTGCGACTTCCTACTGCTGATGCACCAGGTAACGCTCTAAAATACGACTTAGGGAAATACGACTCAACTAAATGAACATTAAATTACTAAAAAAGGTCGGGGCTTTCCAGTGTGAGAAAAAACTCGTGTCAGAAGAACCCGCTCTTCCATAAAAATTTAATTTTAGGTACATTTAAAAAAGGAATAAAAATATGGTATATGTTAGTATATTATATCTGCTTATTAACTATAAAAGGAAGTGATTGTGTACATATGAGAATTTGCGTGCGTGCGTTCTTGCGTGCGTGCGTGTGTGTGTGTGCGTGCATGTGGCGTACGTGCGTGTGCGCGCGTACGTGCGTGCTTGTGTGTGCGGACGTGTGTGTGTATTTGTGTATGTATAGGTGCCTTTTTTGGGTATATAGAAAAACTTTTAATATTCTAGGGTCCTTCATAAAGGATTGAAAAGTTTCAAATTGAAATTATTAAACTTAATTTCAGGCGAGCGATACATTTGTGACCCACTCCCGGGCCAACTACTACTTTCTTCTCACCGCCGACACGCCGGAGACGAGCGAATTTAACTTTTTAAATTTCATCGCCAAACGCAAGAGCTCCACCACCATAGACAACCGGAAACTATACGAGACCATAGACAAGTCTAGCTCGTCCAACGTGTCCAACGAGGATGTGGCTCAGGACAATCACTTCCCGAATTTGAAGGAGACGAATCCTGAAACCGAAAGCGAAGAGAGTAGTGCCGATTCCACGAAGCACATGAAGGGCGTGATCAATATGAAAATCAAGGAAGGCAGGTAGGACTTTCATCATACCATTTTCTAAACACCTGTCTCTGTTTATTATAAAAGGTTAAAAACAATTTTTGAACAACAGGAACGTGATTTTCTCAAGTACGTACTACTGAGAAAAAAATATAATGCCGGAGGCAGACAATCATAGCTTCATTTGAATGATCATTTCGATGTTCATGTAATGGGGCCGGGGACTTTGTATGGCTGAGTTTTGTTAAAGAAACAAACTCCAGCTGTATATATTAGTATAGTTATAGACTAGCTGTATCACCCGTCTTCGTTGTCGTCAATTAACGTTTTCCAGTTAATAGAAAGGAAGATCCACCTCCTGGCGACACAGTCATATTTACTTTGCACTTGTGCAAAGCCGGGGCGGGACGCTAGTACTTACATAATTATACTGACATTTATACCTTACTTACATTTTTCAGGCAAAAGCTGTCATCGACTTCAGAAAGCTCGGATGGTCTTACAGGTAAAGTGATCTATAACTGTTTTAAATTATTTGTTAGGGTTCCGTAGTCCTACAGGGAACCCTTATAGTTTCGCTCCGTCCGTCTGTCCGCCCGCAACGTGGTTCCCCCTAGTGACAAAGGTACGTATTAAAAAAATATATAACAACTACGAATAGAGATTCAACTAGACTTTTACAAGCTCTTTTGAATAGTTAAATATTTTAAAAACTATAACACATTACTTTCCCTGCCCAACCAGTTCCGATGTCATCTCATCCTATAATGATATCCTTCTATTAGTCTTCATTATGGTGATGGTGATCAATTTCATTTCTTCGAATGTCTCTAAGGTTGCTAATAGATGGTGCTTTACTAAATTACATCCTCCTACATATACAACGTAAGAAAATGATTTATCTATCGACACGTCTTTCTTTCTGTACATTTAACTCATCATTCTAGAACAAGAAGAAACTCTTGATTTATTTTCGCTCAAATAATAATAATCAGCTTAGAAATTCAGTGCGAAAATTTAGACATCACTTTTTTAGGGTTCCGTAGTACTACAAGGAACCCTTATAATTTCGCTCCGTCCGTCCGTCTGTCTGCCCGTAAGGTGGTCCCCCCTAGCATTTTCAAACTAATAGACGTAGAGACTTGAAATTTTCCATGTTGATAGAACATGCTGAAACTCATTAGGAAAATTATTTTCAACGAAATCGGACAATAACTTTTGAAGTTATTTAACAAATACGTTTATAGCGTATCAGATACGGAACCCTTCTGTATAAGCGTGTCTTGACACGCTTTTGGCCATTTTATTTATTATTTCATAAATGGTGGACCCGGCAGACGATGTCTCACCCGAATATTGGCTCGTATTCTATTAGCCAGTTAACCAATCGCCTTTACGTCTGTCTAATACAAACAAGGCGTCGCTTAAAGGACCAGTTAAGCGCGTTACTAATGTGCTGGATCTATGTTAAACCTTCAAGGATTGCAAGTAACATTTCATTGACACGAATACTGTATTTAATTTTTTTTCATCAACCGATTTAATTAATCGATTACTAAATACTGTAATCCCCCATATAACACGGTAGGTTTATTCCACATTGTAGTTAAATGCGTTGTAGGATTATTCTCGTACAACGCGCTTGTACGGCCCGAATGCTTATAATATAATAGTATATATTATAAAATAATATTAATGCGTTATAAGAACAACGTGTTATAGGGGGGTTACTGTATACTTTAGTTACTAATTGACTTATTAAGTAGAATATCTAAAAAATTACTAAAGAATTATTTTAGTTTTTGATTTGAGAATTCCTCATATAATTGGTAACTGAAACGAATACTTCTTAACGTACATACATTAAATAATTTCTTATGTAAACGGTTCTAAATATAACATTAGAGTAACGGCTGAAATATTACCAGCGGAAGTTAGTCATGGGGGAATAAATTATGTCAGGAAACGTAATAAAATTGTTATGCTATAAATATTGTAATGAATTTTACCAACTTTTATACACAAGAATACTGGAATTACTACTGAAGGTGAATTTGACCACCGCACATTTCGTCAGAGCTTGAAGATCTACTGACACCACCTCGATATCATAAAATCCACATCATCAGTGTCAGTCCTTGATAACCTATCTAATAGGCACACGCATACACTCCCTTAGTGTCTGCCAGTTTCCCCTATCCCTTTGCAATCTTCTCTAGCCACCTTCCGCTACTGTCTTTACATCATCCGCCCATCGAGACATGGTACGACCAGGGTTTCTCCACGTCACCGTCGCGTCACCACTCAGATTAGTAGATGCCATCACCTCGTCTAGCCAACTCTGGCTTAGATAATTATTTAATAAGAATTATTTTATTAAACAGAGTTGTTTGGCATAACGTTAATATACAGATTCTACTTAATATCACAAGGTTAAGCTTGGCCCGCGGGTCAAATGTGACCACGACCCCCCCCCCCCCCTCCTCTTGTGGCGCACGACTATTATATATTAATAATAATTACTCGACCTCAAAGCTTTATTTACTATTTCCAGTTTTAGCTATTATTTTACAAGTGTGCCCCACCTACATCTCATTTCTTAAAGGTGTAGCCCTTGCCTGCCAAAAGGTTACCAACCCCTGGTTTAGATAATGGGTTATAAAGAATGATATTATTAAACACAGTTGTTTGTCAAAACGTTAATATACAGATAATCCCGTTGTACCTAATATCACAAGTCAATAACCTAGCATATAAAAACAAACAATTGAACGACCTGATCATGTTGTATTCTGGCAAAACAAATATTCTACGATAAGACATGCAGTTCTTAATTATGACATTCATGTCACACACGAATGCAATACCCAAGTAAGCTGACCCTTTTTGTAAGGTAATGATAAAAATAATCACGTGTACAATTATTATGTGTATTTTAATTAGAGGTAGCGCCATGCTTGTAGCCGAAATGGTCCGGCGCGCCCGGGTACCAGTACCTCTTTCTCACATGAGATCGGCGTGAAGTGGCGGCAATGCTTCCTGGAGAAAAATAATCAGGTTACTTACATAACCACACACTTACTTATTTATTTATTTATTACTTATTTATTTATTTCTTACTTATTTATTTATTTACATAAAGTCCACGGCATATAACAAAAATAAGTTTACATACAATTTGATCTTATTAAGTTAAATTAGATCCAGGCTATGCTGATGTTGCCATTATAATATAAAAATAATTTTATAAGGTCGGTTATAATTATAAGTGTTTTTTAAATTCTACTTGGTCATTGTTATAATAGACGTTGTTTTTTGCAGCTCGTAATAAAAAATTTAAAGAACGAGGTTTCCAAGAAGATAGCAACCCCCACGTGTGAAGAGATCATGTACGCCGGTACTGGCATGTTACTACTGAGGGAGCCTGACTGTGTCCAGCTGTTAGATGTACAGCAGAAGAGGACTATAGCCAGTGTAAGTACCTTGATATAGACCCTTACTTTAATATATATAGATATAGCTACGAGCTATCAGGATATAGGTTCGACCACCCAATATCCGACAGGATATAGGATGGTAGAACTAAAATGGAATTGAGCAGGACAAATGGCATAGATGTGGTGTTGGCAGGTGGTCTACGAACCTAACTGAGTAGTGGCCTAGATTGGGTTGGAGAAACCCTGGTTGTCCCATGGCTAGATGGGCGGATGATGTAAGAAGAGTGGCAGGAGAAGGAAATGCTTTTTAAATCAGTTTTTTCTTACACTAAATAAAATGAATATTCTTCCGAAGTATCAACAGTGTTCAAACACGACTTTTGTATTATCTGTGTGTATTTACATTTAAAAATAAGTGCCATACCAATGGAATAGGAGTGATTTTTTGTTCACGAAATCGCTCGGTTTTGATAAAGTGAGAGGAGAGGCTAAAATGGTACCAAAAGTTTTTTACCCAATTTCCACCACAGGCTAAATGCCCGTGTCATTTTTAAAGTAGTATATAATGTTGTATTCTTACTTTTCTTTCAGTCTTCATTTCTTATATATCTATCTTCACATATGAATATATACTTTTATATACAATACACCCAGATATAAGGAAATAGAACCTAGTAACGCGGAGTATAAGGTCATTGCCAACAGTGCCAACGGGCAAATTAAATGAAAATGATTTAGTATGTATGTGGCGTTACCCCAAACTCAAACATGCGGGCCTGCTCAGACTCCAAAGCGGGGCCTTTGCTTGACCTTACATGCGGAGTTATCGCCTCCATACAATCCAAACATACTTATCCGTCTTACACTTCCGTATCACCGTGAAGGACTTGATGTTTGGTGATAAGTGATTTCGACACTTAAATTTTGCTTCGTCTTTATATCTATGCCACTTATGTATGTACTAGAAAGCTGGGCTTTGTAAGGGCTCGCGTAGTTTTTCATATATTTTTCTTTATAATTTTTTTTTAAAGATAAAACATCTAGATATGACGTTAAATTAAAGGCACTAATCTATAGGAGTGATAGGTTTTCAGTAAAGTTTACAAAACAGCTCAGGTTGTGACATAGTGTTAGGGCTCGTTTCGCTGGACCTAATTAATTTCTTTTAGGGTTCCGTAGTAGTACAAGGAACCCTTATAATTTCGCCCTGTCCGCCCGTCCGTCTGTCTGTCCGGAAGCCCACCCCCCTAGCATTTTGATAGAACATGCTAAAAACTCATTAGGAAAATTATTTTGAACGAAATCAGACAATAACTTTTGAAGATATTTTAACAAATACGTTTATAGCGTATCAGACACGGAACCCTTTTATATAAGCGTGTCTTGACACGCCCTTGGCCATTTTAAATATTTTTTTAAACATACTTTTAAAAAATGTATTTTAAGATATATAAAAGCATCCCATTTTGCAGGTTGAAAGGCAAATAGCCAAGCAGCCTGTGATTGAGGTTCCAGAGTTAAGAACCTCTTCAATACGCACATCGTCTTATGCACTGCCTTTTCTTCGATCCGTCAATCCAGTAAAGGCTTCTTAAGAGTTTATATAAACACACACACACATATGTGTGTCTGTTTAAACTAAAACAATTGATAGGGTAAGGGTACAACGTGCATTCGCTCGATTGATGTAAACCGGCCTTTATATTACCTTATTTATTAGCAAGTAACAAAAAATTGATTAGTGAAATCAAAGACAAACCAAATTTCGGATACGGAATTATGGATATTTAACCGTTCTTTTAATCACTCAAGAAAAAAGCATACTGATATCTCAAAGGCCGGCAACGCATCTGCGAGTCCTCTATTGTAGAAGTTGTCCATGGGCGTCGGTAGTCACTTAGGCGAACCGCTTGCCCGTTTGCCCTTTGATTTATATATAAAAAACCTAACAGTAATGAATAAATTTTATCACATAGTTTTTGTGGTGTATGTTCTACTCGGTTGTTTTTAAACGAACAAACGACCTGTTTGCGTTGTCAATTTGCAGATAATCTACGCGAGGCTAATCTCGATCTAGTTGATCCTTTCAACGTTAACGATCTACGATGGGTGCTTTCCCAACATTACGTTTATTACAGACTTGACGCTGATAAAGATGAATTAGTCGAATTGCTTGCCATGGTCATTAAAGGTATGCTAGAAGAAGAAGAAGAAGAGTTGGAAGGAGAAGACGAAGACGCTCAACAGGACTTTGGAAATGAGGTTCTTCCGGTGGATTTCGGAATGGCTTCCGTTGAGGATAACGCCACAGGTTTGAATTTTTTGCTAGAGGCTATGTGTAATCTCTTGTTTATAGATTCAAACACGGAGAATCGCCAGTGCAAGATTTGCTTCAGTGGACCGGCCAACCATGTTTTCATTTCATGTGGTCACGTGATGGCCTGCGACAAATGCGCTCCTCTATTCGAAAGCTGTTAGTTTCCCCCCTTGTTTAACAAAATACTAATCTTTTTAAAACTCACTGATTATAGGTCCCTTTTGCCGACAGAAGATTACTAGTTTCATCAAGATCTTTTTTCCCTAAAGTCAACATATTGTTGCCAGTGTTATAGATGATATACATAAATAAATTGTCAATTTATTTACTTATACAGTTCAATGTACAATTTGAGATGGCGCATTCTGAGAATGAAAACTCCACCAAGTCTTCTGTGCGCTTAAATACCTACTCTAAAGCATTGGTTAAACCTTGAGTAATTTGAGTGGCCAAATTTTGGATCAACTCTTGGGTGTTGCGAGCTTGTTCCTCAAACATGGTCTGGATTGTCTCTGTTTGCTGCATCGCATGAGACGCAATTCGAGTTAGTTCGGCCCAAAGATTGGCATCAAATTGAATGTTCACTGGAATTGAAGTGGAATAAAAAAAAATGTACAGAGAACAACGCTGCAACATACCCGAGGAACTTTGATGATTAGACTCGTCATTAGTTCCTGTATTCGTTTTAGCCTACAAAAGTTTCCCGTCAGTCATTTCACATTCAGACTTTTCACATACCAGATTCGATCGGTGCTCATTGCGTAGTTTTCGAATAAACAGTTCCACTTGGTATCGACTGAGGGAAAGCTCCAAAGCCAACCGATCCAATTCTCCCTTTTTCATCCGAGCCCAGGGAGAACTCAATCCATTAAAGTATCGTCGTAGTTTTTCCTTTTTTTCACGCGTAAAATTACTCTTCTCCATTTTTACCACCTTTTACGTACAAGTATACACAGATTAATATATAATGTCTTTGCATAGCAATCTTGATGTGATACATTGTAGATGTGTAGATATATATAGATATATGTAGATATATTCCATGGTAACTGAAAAGATAAACTTTATTACCCAGAGTTGATACTTTTTTCCATCACAAGGAAAAATGGGGGAGGAAAAATTGACACTTATGGGTTCAAACTGTCAATTTTTCCTCCCCCACTTGAGGGGATGAAATTTTGACACTTAGAGCTTCAAACTGTCAAATTTCCCCCCCCACTCAAAATGAAAAGTGGGTATGAAAAGTGACACTTGTGGGCTCTCTCTCAATGAGTTGCCCGGATATCTCAGTCGGTAGAGTCTGGAGGTTGTACCTCGAGGGTCCGGGGTTCAACTCCCCGTCTGGGCGCTCATTTTTTTTTTAATTCATTCAAATCGACTCTTACGGGCTTTATCACTTTGGCGATATAAGGGGTCTTGGCATGTTTGGCAGTCTTTCATGAAAAAAATGAGTGTCCTCCTTTTAATGATACTCTTTGCATTTAGGAAATGACGAGAATGAAAACTGCGTGATTAAGTTTCCCCATCCTTTTCATCCTCAATCAGCAAACAACCATATAGTTTACAATATTCAATCATTGTCAAATCTTCTCGGTTCTCATTTATTGATTTGTTTATAAAATTGCGCAAATTAAACATTTCAACATCTGTACCTTGTTTACCCTCCAAAATTGGTTCAATAAAGAGTTCCTTGATTGGGTGTTGTCGATAATGAAACGAGCATATTTGACAGGGTAGTAAATAGTCAAAGTATGCCATAAAGAAGCAAAAATACACAGAGGACACTCTTTGGTTGCGTATGGCGATACTAAAGTGGTGTAGGAAATTCCAGTAAAACAGTGACCATATTCGCATGTCAAAGAGATTGTTGCTAAAGGAAGAGTCTGGGTCCAAACCAAAGAGCTGGCTAGTGTACTCGAGGTCATAGTCGCTCCACTCGAGTGAGGTGAGTCTCTCCTCTCTTCGGTAGGCACTAAAGAGCGCATTCAAGAGTACATTGTAAATGGTATTATCGGGGGGTTGTGTATCTGGTGGGAATCGAACCCACGACCCCCGGAGCAGAAGGCAGGGTCACTGCCCACTGCGCCAACGGGCCAGCTAAATTATTTGCAAAATGCAATTCCGCATTTTTGCTATTGTAGGCAATGAAAGTAAACGTATTCCATTAATTTGCTTGCAGTAGGCGTTATGTACAATATATTTCATAACGGGTGATGTAAGCAGCACGTCTTTGAAACCAATTGAACTGAGCGTATATCAAAAATTTAATTATGTTCGTCGTAAATAAACCTTATTCAATATTAAATTATATAAAAAAGAACGAGTGAAGAAAGAAAAATAACTTTGCCTCGCATTAAACCTAAGGATATTTTACACCCAATAAAAACTTTTCATTGTATAATATAAATAAAATATAATTTTTGATCTTCTTAATTACTAACTATTACCTGCCACTTCGTTCGCGTAAAATTAGGTGAAAATTTTAGTGTGATGATAATGAGCCTATAGCTTTCTTCGATAAAAGGGCTATCTAACTCTGAAAGAATTTTTCGAATCGAACCGAAATTAGTGTGTTCAAGTAAACAAACAAACAAACTCTTCAGCCTTTATATATTAGTGTAGAAATTCTAAAATATATTTATATAAAGACAAAACATAAAATAAATTATTATTATGCTGCACTTTTAGAATTAAAGGAGCTAATGAAAAGTTATGGGACTTATTAATTATGGGAAGGTTATCAGGCAATAATTATACCAGAGCAAGACATAGCTTCATTTGAATGATCATATCTATGATCATGTATTGTGGCCGGGGACTTTGCGTAGCAGCGTAAAAGTTTTGTAGTACTTTGTAGTCTTCAAGGACAAATATGTACAAACACTTTGAGCTATATCCGGCTCCGGTACTAAAAAATAGACTAATTTGAGCTTAAAAATTAACTAAGTATTGTTATTAATATACATCCTGTCTAAGAAGAAGAAGTTCAGTATAGAAGTTTTCAGTATAGAATTTTTAGATTGCCTTACTTCTATTCTGTAATTCTTTAACACACACATAAACAAGATACTAAGTACGGAACATTCGTAATGTTGCTTAATCTTGTACTTGTTGCAATTTCGCATAACATCATCATTATCTGCGTGTCTTTGTGGTCAGTTTGCCAAATTGCCTACAGATTCAGTCTGTTTTGTAAATAACAAAACATGACGCCAGTTGTGGTCACTGATTATGCAATGATATGTAGCGTAAAAATTGCACACTTATGTATATATCTAACTTGCGATCTCGATTCAATAAAGCTGAAGGAAACCTAACAGCCTCCATATTACGAAACCCAAGGGATTTAAAAATTATACGTTGTACCGCGTAATTTGTTACAATGAGGTTGGTAGTAAAGAGGTTAGATGGACTACGATTCGTTTTAATAAGGTAAACGTGCCTGAACCAGTCGAAGTATGTCTTACTATTGTAAAATTAAGTGGGAATTATTGATAGAATACGTTAAGTAAAGCTGGAAAAATTCCTAAAATAGTTAATGTTTATGCTTTCTATCTGTATTCTGAAACTATTCAAAATTAATTGTAAAAAGGATCTGTCTGATAAGTATATTCTATTGTAAAACTATATTTTGCGTTAGCTCTAATGGTTGGATCTAGAGGACTAAAAAAGTTGTTAAATAGTGAAATTTGTTATATCGAGGCTCGTTATAAGGTCACACTGTAGTTTGTTACAACGAGCTTTGTTATATAGAGGTTATACGTTTCTTATATGCACATGAACGTAAGGAATCGCAAATATTATATGATAGAGAAGGTAATAGTAGTACATTACGTAAAGTTAACAAACTTCGTTAAAGATGAATGATATATATGAACTTTCTATTTAAATAAATCCTTCAATGATTCTAAGAATTCGTTACAAAGTGGATTTGACAAATGTATTTATTATGTAAATCTATACTTTGTATGAATTCTTGCGGATTAAGGATTTTTGAAATTCCAGGATAACTTTATATTTGAGGCTAATTATATTAAATACCCACCTTTAGCCTTTGCGTCATAGATGACGTCATATTGTGTAATTCGAGAATTTCACCGTCTTCTGATGCTGTTTACGCCTCTATGACAGACACAATTTTAACCACTTACAAGTATGCGATAGTACATTACATAACACTGTATTTGTATTTATAAGATGGTTTGAAAACAAAGACTGCATAAAAAGTGAACTTTTAACCTCATCTCTTTGCACAAGATAAATACTTTATAAAATAAAGACGCTATCTTTTTGAATATACTCTTGTTGTTTTTAAAAATAGTACCTAGATCAGTCTTTCCCAAAGTGGGCGATAACGCCCCCTTGTGGGCGCTGCAGGTCTCAAGGGGGGCGGTAAGAGACGTGTTTAATTATTTTCTTTTTTTGTTATTTCAAAAACGTTATTTTGTAACTAGTTATTTATTTTTTTAATTAAAATACCCTCCCTTGCCTGTTGTTACATAATGTCACATTTTAGAGATAGTTTTCCCCCCATTAATGGGTCACATAATTTATGGATGGTGATTATCGGTCATTTATGAGTAATATTCTTACACCAAAGGCCAAAATTCAACTAAACAATCCTTGTTGTTTAAGAAGTACAATTAAAACAGTGTAACAATATGAAATTGCTGCTAATTTGAGTACAAAACATTGTCACACTTGGGCAATATTTTAAATGAATGTTAAAAATAATGTTAATGTTTTTAATAATATTAATAAATTTTTAATTAATGTTTTCTTTTTAAATGAAATTCCTCACCTCAAATTTTGGTTTCTCTGCAATATATTCACTCTCTGTATTCCTAACATTTAAGAACCCATTTAATTTTAATAATGAGCCGATATCCGCTCCATCTTTTAAGATTAGTTTCCCACTGGGTTTCAGCAACTTTATGAAGAGAGAAAGTAATTTATCACTGTGCTCCACTGAATGTGGAGGAAGCCAATTTGATAATACCACATCAAAGGAAGAAAGAGATCTTGATGCTGAAATATTTAATAAATATATCATATATCAAATATCTAACTTGCTAAGCCCAAAGCTCAGAACAGCTTAACCATTTCAGCTAATCTTGTTTTTGGTAAGATCCTTAAGGAAAAACAAATTATCTTTTGCCTCCGGGCTTCTGAAAAAATTAATTCTTCTAAATTTTATTTTTATTACAATACTAGCTGTGTTGTAAGAAAAATCAAGTTTACCTTAGAAGAATCCATTTTCTTAGAATAGGTATCTATGTAAATAAAATGACAGGAATTATGCATTCAATGAAATGAACTTGAGGCATTTAAATACGATACATCTTTTTTTTTGTTAAGATTTAAGTGGACCGAGGGGACGCCTTTGCCCAGCAGTGGGATACAAAAGGCTAATTAAAAAAAAAAGATCTAAATATTTTCTTACCTTCTTCAATCATACTGGAGTTTTCGAGAACCACAGACGCATTTTTAACACTCCGAATTTCATTTACTAAATTACTTAAATCATTTGGTTCATTATTGTTCCATATTAATAACACATTGTCTCCACTTTTGATATTATTCATTGTTATTTTTCTCTTCAATATATTTGTTCGCAAAACGTAGCTCAGAGGAGCTATATAAAAGTGACAACTATCGTCTACTACGTGCAATTGTAGAATCGAGAATGACGTTATGAATAGTAAAAAGTTACACATGAATTTTAAGTCACGTAGCCGCTACAATATACTCTTTGATTAAATTTAAGTTCGTTATTTCGAGACGTTTGAGACATTGACACTTGACCCTACTGGCATTTAGCCGGAGTCAGACATAACTCAGTGTTAGTACATTTTGTAGACTACATGGTACTTCAAAACTTTACGCAGGTAGACAAAGTCCCCGGTCACACTACATGCTTATTGAAATGATCATTCAAATGAAGCTATGTTTGGCTCAGCAATATTGAATGCGAATTTTATAGTACTTGGTAAGAAATACTAAAGTTCTTTATTAAATATCAATCCTTAAAATATGCATTTCCTAATAATCTGGATAGTCCAGATGCACACAGACAGAATGCAGCTGTCAAGTTACATTTCCTTTGAGCAATATGAGGAAAGTGTACTTCTTCTTCGTTTGTTTGATGGCTTGCGCATATGCACAGAGGACAGTGTAATCAGTCATCTTTGTCAACTGTCATTTCATATTTGTCATTGATGACAATTATTTATAATTTTATAAATAAGACATGACATTGACAAGATAGAATAAGTCTTTTGAAACTTTTGGTTTTTTAGTTTTCTGTTTTTTATAAAAAAAAATAAGCAGCTGTATAGCGGTTTTTTAAACATTCTAGTATCGTATTTACAAAATAAAGAATAAAACTTCATTTCTCATTTATGTTTAGTCCATAAAAGCGTAGCCTGACTTCAGATAATATCTCAAACACGATTATTTTTGTAGACCAAGAAATGTTTTCATTTAAGTACTATAGTTGTGTCTTTTCTTGTTGAATTTCGTTCATACATGTCATACTAAAACTACTATATTATTTTGCTTGCTTTTATTTATTTCTAACACAATAGCTGAATATTGATTAATATTCTAATTTTAGTATTCTGTGTGCAGAAGTTGAAGAAGAATGCAATATTTTATATTTTAAGTAGGACTTAATAACTTCATAAATATTTTATTTCTTATTATCGTAATAAATTCTTTATAAAAAAAAAGAAAAAAAATGCTTAGACTTGTCCTACACGCTCACCTTTCATTCTGGTTGATACCCCCAACCAATAATTAATATTAAAGTTGGAATTAATCTCCCCTCAAAAAATAAATAAAATATACTCGGTCATTTTTATCGACTTGCCTTATACACGGCACCTTGTAAAGCTTAGATAAGAGAAAAGCCCGACTATTTGTACTAATCGAGAGACGAATATTTCAAAACTAATAAATTTCTAGTCTATCACAATGAGGTTATGACAAATTTACTACTAACGTAACACGTTTGCGCATACTGGCATTTTGTAATTAAGCCATATATATATATATATATATTACTCTGCATTTTGTCCGTGATAATAGATAGCTGGTCTTAGCCCAATTGGGAAATAATAGTCTGTCCCAAACCGCGTATAAATAACGTGCGTTGACGTTGCAGCGTTCTAGCCGAGGTAGTGAACCTTTTGACAGTGATTATATATTTTTTTATTACTTAGCGGTATGTTTTGTTTTTATAGTTTACATAAGTAGGTACCAAAAGAAAATTAAAGAACTTACTTTCAAGTAGTATCTATTAAGTAGTAAACGAAAATTTCAACTATAACTTTATCTCCAATCATTAAACTTTATCACCAAATTATTCACTAATGATTAAAATAATCATTATTATTATTATTATTATACATATGACATAAGTACTTATAAATAAGTCTGTATCTATTGAGTTTGATATATAAAATTTTAGAGATTTAACGATTTTCCAAAAACCGCAAGAGTGATTTCGATAAAATATACCTTACATTGCGACCAAAGGTGTACGCAGTACGGTGGCCTTTTATAATTAAAGACTATAATCCACCCGACTTCAACATTACGCAGATAAAGCGTAAAAATAAGCGGGCCTTGAAGAAAGTTTCGGAAACGATGCCTTGGCCGCTCTTCACGAGGGGTCAATGTCCATTTTAGTCAAGCGACTTGGGACGGACTATAGTCGCGGATGAATGCTTGTTGCTGACGTTTATTTCGATTTTTTTCTACCTACCCTTAGTAGTACTTTGTTATCTTTATAAGACTATTCCAGCGATAAATAAGCTGTTGACGTTTAATTTGAATAATTATTGTCTTTTGAATTTGGTAGCACATAAATACATAATTAAACGTATATTTGTTAATAAATATTCCTACCTACCTCACTGATATTACAGTAAGATTTAGCTTTTAAAAACAGTAAGCGACGAATGAATCTTAAAATAAAATAACTCACTCTATTGAATGTCTGAAGATTGTATTGAATACATCTTGTTAATCTCTAAAACAAAATAACATAATTTAAATTGCCCGTTTTGTTGTAACGTACTTTGATCCTGCCATTATGGAAGTAAACCAAACATTCCTTACAAAGAAATCGGTGCAAATAAGATTGTTAGTGAATTCAATTCTGAGAAGATAATCTACCATTTGAGAGGAGCAATCACCCACATTGAGTTGAATATATGGCTTTTACAAACAAAGAGCAATGTAATTTGCAACTAAGGGACAATACAATCATTTTTTTTCAACAAATTTTTTTTTGTGGTACAAAATTAAAAGTGGAATTGATAAACAATGAGTTTGTTAACATTTTAGGTCAAAACTAGTTATTCTAAAAACATTTAATAGATTTTCAATGTTTTAAAAATATTGCAATTATATATTGATTCACAAAAAGATTATAAAAAATAGAAAAAAAAAACTCTGTCAATGTCGTTTGTTACTAGCTAAAGTTTAAGGATAATGTAACTATGTTGATGTCAAGTGGTAAAAAGATTTACAATATTTGCAAAGAGATCATATATTTTTAAACTTTGTACATAATATTGTACTGTATCAATGTGTTGGCTTTAGTAAAGTTGCATTTATTTGTTAGTATCACTAGATTTAAGGAAATAAGTTAGTTTAAGTGATTTCTGTTATAAATTGGGTTTTCACCGAGAGCATTACGTCGATATAGGCGTTGTCAATTGGCTGAGTGCCTTCAGGAACAACGAGATGTAACTGATTTAGTTCTTGGAAGTGTCCAAGCATGATTTTCTGAGTAGTGTATTCGTTTAAATCGACGCAACACGATTGTTTCACATACATGAGCACTTGTTTGATCACAGTGTGGTGTGCGACTTTGAACTCTGTGTCCCACTATAGCGTGGCTGTTATAAAAATTGTCTACAAAAACTTACGGTTTAACTGCGGCTTTGTCGTTATACCGGAGCCAGACATAGCTCAAGTGGTTTGTACTTTTTTATCCTTGAAGTCCACAAAGTGCTACAAAACTTTGTACAGTTACATAAAGACCCCGGCCACACTACATGATCATTCAAATGAAGCTATAACTGGCTCCGGCACTTGCAAAAGGAAAACTGAAACACATAGATTGTATACTATTCCTTTCATCTAAACGTAAATTGAGCAAGACAACGTCTGCAGGTTCCGCTACTAGTTTATACATGTGGTATAATATGTCAAAATTACAGTACCATTATAAATTAAAAAAAAATTCAGCTCTCTAGCTAAAAGATTTGCAGTCGAAATTTTTCTTCAATATATAAATTTTTCTTGTCTCAAAAAATCCTTTTTAAACTTCATGTTCTTATTTCATTGGATTCATTGTTTATATTTATTCCATTTTGTTATAAATCTCATTTATTAAGTATTTTTTGTACTCATAAAGCAAAAGAAAAATTAATATAAAGAAACACATTGGGGATGGTCAATGTTTTTATATGAAGACCAGGGGCGTAAATATCGTGTGGCAAGACGGCAAAATGGCACGGACCCCCAGCCGATAGGGATCCCCTGTTAGAAGGATTATTAGTACAAGACGACCCTTAAAACTATTATAGTAAATTTTGATAACATTTGTAATGTCAATCATTCCATGAATTTGCCAGAGACCTCAAATAGTATAGTTACGCTAATGATAGACGGAGGCGTTAAGTACATAAAAATAAAATAAGTCCAGACATTAAAAAAAAGTATAAATTTAATTTGTTATACGATAAAGAACTCTTCTGATACCAACAGGATTGTCGATCGGGGTCTGTAAATAATAAATACATACATGTTATCAGTATCTAGTTTTTCAAATATGTATTCAATGATAGATATGTATGGATGTTTTAGAAGAAAAATCTATAGAATGCAGATAAGAAAATGAAATGAAACTTTTGCTAAATTCCTCTTTTTTTTTCAATAGCTTTTTTAAATGTGAATACAACCTATAAGTCGATGAAGGACATGCACAGTCTTGAAACCAGCAGCAGACACTGTATGGCCGGTCATCTAGACCTATATATACCTATAAACCTTTTATGAACTAAGTGAACTCAATTATAGGTACTTCCTGTAGGTGGATATATCTCTTTTCTTATATAAGTACATCAATTAAAGCATAAATAGAATGTGCATAAATGTCTATAGGGATTTATTTATTTATATAACATCTATGTAAATTTTCATAATCTGTGTAATCTTATGTGTTAACGTGTTTATTCTACTAACAATTCTTTTCAACCACCTTGAAAAAAGAGGACGTTTTCCATTCGACTGTATTTTTTTAAATATTTGTTACCTCAGAACTTTAGACTGTGTGAACCGATTTTGTTTTTTTTTTTATTTCAAAAAAACAAAATCGGTTTCTGGCCCTTACCTTATGGTTCCATTTAAATTTGATCCAGTTCTGATAATTTAAATTCGGGTTTTTTTTTTTTGTTAAAATTTGATACACATGCTAGATAAAATTCACGTACCGATTGTCCCGCGGAATTTATCCAATAGAATCGCAATCTATCTGATTCTCTAAAGTAACCCTCGATGAGACGGTTAAACACTAGGGTTGTTCTTGGAGAATTTAAGAATTGATCCTGCCCAGACCAAGTTAGGTTGTTTATCCACTCTAGTTGACCTGTAAAAAGGATTTAATGTGTTTATAGATAGCAAAAGCATTTACAAACAATTCGAATATTATTATTTCCTAAAAATACATTAAATTAATACCAATGACTGTTACCTATTGTATGTAAATGAACTAACGTTGAAATAAATTACTTACAACAAATTCACACGGAAGTTTAGTAATATGTATTACTTATCTTATTATAAATAAATTACGCGTGACGTTGTTTTTCCGCGATGGACTCCTAAACTACTAAACCGATTTTAATACAATTTACACACAGTGTGCAGTTTGATCCATCTTGAAAAACTATCGCCTGTAAACCGACTTCACAGACAACGAATTTTTTGTCAATTTTTGACAGGTCCGTGGCGCAGTTGGGAGTAACCTGGTCTTGCTTTCCAGGACTCGAAGAAAAGAAAATTTTGTAAGGAAATACATACCTGGTGTATTTGAAACAGCATTTAGATTACCGTTATAAATATTAACGGTCACATCAGTGTTTTCTAGTATATATGCAACTGAAAAGATTAACAACGTCATACACAAGTACTTAATAACACATCGCACGCTTAATCATAAACTAACCTAACTCAGAAAAACTGTTTTTTTTTTTAAATCGGAAAAAAATTTTTGTCACTTACGACTTATTTCGCTTATAATGCGACAAAAACGGCATTATAGTAAACAAGTTATGTATGTTGAAAATTTACGCGAAAAAAGTTGAATCAATTGGCAAAATCTAATAAACTTGTTGTTGTTTATGATATTTGTATTGCATCACTGAAGTGGGATATTAATTTTATTAATTCATTTTCTTAAAGAAATTTCTACTGCTTACTCGAAGCTCACTCAAAGTTATACAAAATAAACATAAGTATATATAGGTGTACAAAATGTTTATTAAAAATGAACTTAATTATTAATAAGCACTTTGCATATTAGTAACGTAAATAAAAAAAGAGTTATAAGGGAGCCCTTTAAAATTTGATGTACACAGCTGTCTACTTTTATTATATACTTTAATATTATATAACTAGCTTGCCTGCGACTTCATCCGCGTAAAATTGGCTAAAAAATATATATTCCATTTTAGCGTGATGATATATAGCCTTCCTCGATAAATGGCCCATCTAACTCTGAAAGAATTTTTCAAATCGGACCAATCGTTCCTTAGATTATCGCCTTCAAGTAAACAAAGAAACAAACTCTTCAGGTTTATATATTAAGAATAGATATAGTTTAAACTTAAGTAGTATCTGTCTACTTCAATTAAGGACATCACGTCAGAACTTGAAATTCCACCTCGATGCCCTAAGGTCCACAACCGCGCGCTTTTGTAGGAATTTTCTTACCTCGTACAATTTATCTGTGGAATCAGTAACCAGCTTCGGTGTTTCCGAACTGATAGGACTAACAAGAAACCTTCAAGAAAAAAAACTACTCATTCTTAATAAGGTAAAGCAAAATAAAAGTTATTTATTTAAATTAAGAAAAATATCAAACATTTGGACGCAATAATATTCAAGTGCTAACAGGAAATTATATATTTTCTTAATCTCATTTCACAACAGGGAACCGCTAGAATATAAGGGAGTACCGGAATCCCTGCACTTGAAATTCCGCGTGCAAACATTGTAGGGAGATGGGGAGGTGTGAG
Organism: Charaxes varanes; assembly: GCA_024363005.1. Lineage (NCBI taxonomy): Eukaryota > Metazoa > Arthropoda > Insecta > Lepidoptera > Nymphalidae > Charaxes > Charaxes varanes. The sequence continues at coordinate 984,818 of JANCMC010043217.1, forward strand.
GCGCGACGTGATTATCGCCGGCCAACCGGGACGACCCGACCCTTCCCGGATTGTAGGTAAAGTAAGCGACACGAGTAATGTCCGTAATCGGCTCTTGAATTTTAAAGGTAGACAGGCTTTCGTTTCATATCGTACTTTCAACACAATGGGTTGATACCATAGTAGTTTTAGAGTTATTGTCTTTTTATTTAGTTTAATTTTTTACTAGACTCTTGCAAGTTTAATTTCCCGCAACTGCATCAGCGTTAAATTATACTTGCGAGAGCCCTTAGGTCTCTTTAATCTAACCCTAGTTAAAATACTTTCTAAGCGTATGTCTGTTAATTATAAACCTCCTTGTAAAATTTAATCGTTGCACTTCCTGCGGTTTGCAAGGTTTTCTGTATAGGTGACCTTTCGCTTTTGTACTCGTATATAGATTAAATTATTATTAGACTTATTACCCGAATTATATACATTTTTTATAAAGCAAAGGCAATCGTTTTAAAACTTTGAATTACTCAAAGACATTATAAAGAAAAATTTTAAATGAAAATACATATAGTCTTGCCTATATCGCTTGGCATAAACGTACGTTGACCCCTCGTTAAAAGCCGCTATGACATTGTTTCCCAAACTTTTTCTAAGTTCCGGTTATTTTTATATTTTATCTGCGTGACGTCTAAGTCGGATGGATTATAGTCCCTAATTATTCATTAAGATATGTGGTTCAGTAAAAAGAATTTGTCATAAACATTGAAGAATATCGTTATTTTTAGAAAATAACACCGGGAAATTGTTTTCAACTAGCGTATATGTCACCGATTTTTATTAAAATTGTAATTATTCTACTCGAAATAAAACAAAAATTAAAAATGAAGAAATGATGTTTTCATTTCTTAAGTTCCTCTCAACAATATTGACTGATTACGGGGGAATTAAGACCCCTGGTTGAATATTATCATGTATAGATAGAGTACGTTTCGTGTAAATATTTATGTTACTATATAAAGAGAAATTAAGGAAAGATGAATGCGGAATTGCGGATGGGAGCGTCAACGGTTCACGTGGCGGCACGTGTCCACAAAGCATTGGTTTATAACGCTTGTAGGGTCGAATAAATGTTTATAATGTAAAAAGCCATGTTTATACTGTAAGTGCCCTCATTCTTTATGAATAGGATCATTTAAGGAGCAAAGACGTAATTGATCAACGTAATGGAACCGGAAAATGTATGTCCGATTTATTTTCTTTTGAAATATTTACGAACAACTCTTTTTTATAAGCTGAGTAACTCAGAATTCCTGTTTCTATTAATTCTATATTTTGGTTTTACCAACTTTCTCAAGCTATGCTATACGTATTACGCTTTATCATCCAACACTATTAATACCTATACTACAACATTAACTGCTTATTGCGTATATTATAATATAAAAACATACTATGTAACATTTTTTAGTTTCATTTTAGAAATACGTGTTTATAGTCGGTGCCTCACTATAACTTCACTTGTTTGATGGTTGAGTAAAGCCGACGACTTTGTATAGTTGTTCAAAGTTTTCACAAAAATATTTGTACTTTTCCATTCGGTGTACCGGCACAACCTGAACCAAAAATGTCAGTTTATCCCAATAAACCGTTATTGGGACACACACGCACACACACAAATTTTCAGTACTCCTTGTAATATCTGCTAACTACCAGGGAAAGTCCTGTCGAACCCCGCTACGGAGATTACCCAGACCAAACAGACAGATAGACAGACATACAAAATACATTCATTTGTTTTTTGGTATATAGGTGTCGTGTATAAGTACTTGGTAAAATAATAGATTCGTAGAATAAATACTTTCAGCTTTATACTATTAACATTTACAGTTAAAGTTTCCGAACGTAGCTGTCAGTTTGAAGCGACGGCCAGTGCTGTCATAATATGTCAATTATGTAGTGTCACAACGTGTGAATAACCTAAATGTTGATATTGATAAACAAAAAGCGTTTAAAATGGAAGATTTACAACTAAATATTACTGTTTCTAAAAAAGTAAGTACTTTGGGGTTTAATTAGTTACATATTGTAGTATTCATTACATAGAATGTTTGTTACAGAATCAAAATAAGGATAAAAACAAACGGTTACCTGAACCAAATAATGCTTCTGGTTATAAGTTTAAAACTAAAGCAGACTTCAGTGGTAAAATCATTGCCCGAAAGAGACCTCAAAATACAGGGAACCAACAGGTTCTCAATAAAAATTCAGAAGAACCACAGAAAAAGATATCTAAATTAACCAATTCTTTCACACCAAAAAATGTTGATTTGTCCGACAGATTACGTGATCTTAGTGAGAATAAAGGTAAATTCCATGGTAAAAATTACCAGGAAATTGCTGATGACATACAGCTAAAACAAAAACAGAGAAGTGGACCTTGGATATCATCTTTATTTAAAAATAATCCTGAGGTACCTAAAGTTGGACAGAAGGCTGTCAAACCTCTAGTGGAGAAAGTCTTTGCTGGCAAAACATTTACAGATCTAAACATTCATCCTCACAGTGTTGCAAATTTAAAACAAAATCTTAACTTAAATGAATTAATGACAGTGCAGCAGAAAGCGATACCAATTATTTTGGAGGGCAGAGATGTTTTAATAAGGTATATAGTATTTTATCAATAAATATATACACATATAATTTTCTTTTATAATACAAGGCTTAAATGTGCAGGCAGATCACCTAAGTCACTACTAATGCCCATGGACATCTACACCTCCAAGAGACTAACCTTTACCATACTGACCTTTAAATAAGGGTTAGGTCACTGAAATGCGATAACAATACTCTTCTTCATCTTTGTGGGCTGCATTTTCTGCACTTAGTCACTAAAGGGTGACCATTGTGCGTGAGGGGGGACTGGTGGGCGCCATCCAGCCCAGCTCCTGCCAGAAGTTGAGAATCTACCAGGGCTCCTTCACAAATGGGTAACAATACTATGACTAGATATGACAGCATTGCCACCACTTTGCGCTCATCTTTTTGTATACTGAATCAGGCAGGTTTTAGTGTGATTAAATCTTTGTTTTTAGATTTTAAGACCACTGTAACAACAAATAAAATAATTTGATTTGATATTAATATAAATAATTTTCAACATGATTCTGTGTATTTATTATTAAAAATGCTAGAATTGTTTGTTGTTTTAGATACTCAGTAACATTATAAATATAAAAATAACTTGATCCGTTTTCACTGCCTATACAGCTGAACCAATTTTCATGAATTTAGGTATAAAGATAGATTGTAACTTGGAGATG
>JANCMC010043217.1:988210-1060339 GCA_024363005.1 Charaxes varanes
GATCCGTTTTCACTGCCTATACAGCTGAACCAATTTTCATGAATTTAGGTATAAAGATAGATTGTAACTTGGAGATGACTATTCTGGTAGCAAAAAAGAAACTTTAAAAGCACTTTTGTATGAAAGTCGAAGAAAACAGTGCAGATAAAGATGCAGGTTGAAGCTAGTATGTTATATGTAGAGATTTGCTCAAAAAATGCAACAATCAAAATTTAAAAGAATCACTGAAATTACATTATTTATATTTCTCAACTGTAAAAATAAATATTAAGCTAGCTTAACTCAGCAACTTTGTCTGTGTTGTTTTCTTTAAATTTCAACCATGCCAATTTTTAACCCTATTTTGGTCCTTAAATATTTTATTTTCACTACATGAAGTAGCCTATGTCAAATTTGTCAAAACAGATTCAGCATCTTAGGCGTGTAATGGACATTGTTACCTTTATATTTATCTTATACCTTTAAACAATTCTTGTATATACGTTCATACACAATTTGAATCTGGGTAACGGCTCCAACGATTTTCATGAAATTTTGTATGCAGTGAATTTCAGGTGCGATTAACAGACCTTGCTAGTATTGATTTTTAAAAAATGCAGTTCTAACTGTGCAAAATCTTGGTCATCCAGGTACTTATATTACTAAGGATATTTGCTTGGTTGACTAAGTCTAAGTACAGAAAGAAGTGTTTAAAAAATACTTCATAAAACGATGTTTATTAACATCATACTTTCAACCGACTTCAGAAAAAGAGTTGTTTTCTTTTATGTTACTTCATATCTTCCAGCTGGATAAACTAATTTTGTTTTTTTTTATTTGTAAACTGGTGCTTCTTATGTGGTCCCATTTTAATTAAGTTAAGTTTTAACAATTTGAGGGTTTTTTGATTTTATTATTATTTTATTAGATCACAGACTGGATCGGGCAAAACTCTAGCATATGCTCTGCCAGTAATTGAAGGCTTGCAGGCGATAAGGCCAAAACTTAACAGACATGATGGTGTCAGAGTCATTGTAGTGGTACCCACAAGAGAATTAGCTGTTCAGACTTACGAGCTGTTTGTAAAACTTGTTAAGGTAAGTTCTAATAAAAAAATTGTTTCATCGTTTTTAATTTATATTTGTCTTTGAACTCAATAGATGGGTCCGTCACCTACAAATCATCTTGAAGAACAACTTCTTATTATGAGACAAATTTCTTAGCATTCCATGGATTCACGGAACCATCGCGTTGCAGAGAAAGGAACCATAGCGGTGCCTGGGACTTGTAACTCAAGTGTAGGTTTAAGAGATCACTAACACTGACCTTCACTGCCAGTGTTCCCTCCCCTGCCTAGCCAAATTTGGTATGATCCTACTAGTGCAGCTTTAGATGTCCTTTCTACTAATGAACTAATGTTAGTTCTTGCTTGACAAGCCAAGATTATTATTATGTATATATTAATATCGTAAACAGGGCTTGTTCATTGAAAAATTATAAAAAAAAATATTTAGTAATTTAAATGTTAAATAATATTTTCTTGTAATTTGTGACTGTGTCCATTAACAAAATATTTTGACTTTGTGTAACTTGGAAATATGTTGTCATATCAAAAGTTCAGATTATGAATATAATCTTTGTATAATTTGTGTTCAAATCTAATGAAATATTGATATCATTATTTCATTCATGATTGTGAAATTTATATTTTTAAGATAAGGCTATGAACCTAGTTATTCTATACGAGCTGTTCCCGTAATTTCGTCCGCGTAAAATTAGGTAAAAATTTTAGCGTGATGGTATATAGCCCATTGCCTTTCTCGATAAATGGGCTATCTAACACTGAAAGAATATTTCAAATCTGAGCAGTAGTTCCAATTTTTTTTTTGACCAGTTGTTCATAAGATTAACGCTTTCAAGCAAACAAACAAACTCTTCAATTTTATGTATTAGTATAGATTGGGAAAGATTTTTTTTTTTTAATATTTGTTTTGTTTGTGTAGCCTTTTATCTGGATCGTACCTGGATTGTTAAGTGGTGGTCAAAAGAGAAAAGCTGAAAAGGCAAGATTGCGTAAAGGCCTGAGTATATTAGTCGGCACGCCGGGCAGAATTAATGATCATTTAAGACATACACATTCCTTGAATTTTGCTAAAACTGGGTAAGATTTTCAATTTAATGCATATTGTTTCAAGATAACTTGATTTTAAAAAGGTTTTATATTATTATGATATAAGTTTGATTCTATTAGATTTTAGTATTCACTTTTATTTGGCGAGACTAACGAACAACGATTGATTTTTATATATGTAAATAAATATTCATATTTGTTCTTTACTAAATATTATATTGATTTATGTAGATGTCTTATACTAGACGAAGCTGATCGCTTACTAGATATGGGTTATGAAAAAGATGTCGCTGCTATAGTAAAAGCCATCGAAGACCATAAAAAAGCAGCTACATATGATCCAATGGCACTAATGAAACAAACTATTAACAAAAAAAATTTAGATGAGGTTGATGAACATACAACCGATAATATTGAATCAAACGAGGAATCTAATACAGAACATCCATTGACGAAAGTTTTCTTATCTAAAGGAAGACAAACTATTCTTCTTTCCGCTACTCTTACAAAGGTATTTGATATTTTTTATATCATCATCATCATCATCACCAACACCATCGCTATCATCACCACACCAGAGGGCTCGCAGATGCGTTGCCGGCCTTTGAGAAATGAGTATGCTCTTTTCTTGAAGGTCCCTAAGTCGTTACCGTTCGGAAATACCGAAGCTGGCAACTGATTCCACAGAGAAATGTGTGCGAGGCAAAAAGTATTATCTAGAAAAGCGCACAGTTGTAGACTTTAGGACATCGAGGTGATGAGGGTGGAATTTCAAATTTTGACGGGATGTACTATGGTGAAATTCAGCTGCCGAGATAATTACGAACAATTGCTTCAAACACTCCCCATGATACATGCGGTAAAAGATGCAGAGTGAAGCCACATCTCTCCGCATAGTCAAAGGATCGAGAACGGAAAGAGCTGGGTGGCTGACGATTCGAATCTAAGTGGATATTATTAAATAATATACGCATTAGCGTGAAGTGAAAACTTTAGTTGAGTAGTATTTTTCAAAAATTGCAGGAAAGTGTGCGAATACAAATATTTTTTCGTGATATGCGATACTAATATATTGAATTATTAAAAAAGAACCACACGTACACCAATGCTAGATGACTTGCACCATTTATGAACACATGTATCGGATGATGTTAAAGCGTAATTCTGACAACCGTATGTTATATTAATAGTTGAATTTTGTTGCTCTGTGAATAGAACAATACATGTCGTTGGGCGCATAAAGGTTTGTTTGCGAATATCGACTAGCTGGCGATCTCTGGTATCTATGATAGTCTTTAAGTTTTCAAGAAACACTATAAGTTTTCTATCTATTTTTTTTTTAATTGGTTCATTAAACTGGTAACAGCTACAAAACCTATTCTATATACAAAAAACGTGCTCCGACTTGGGGCTGTTACCTGCTAGAAATGAACACAGCATGCCTTAAAACTAAAAATTAATTTAGAAATTACATAACTTAATTTTAACTTAATTTAATTAAAGAAACTAAAGCAAAATTAAAAAAAAAGAGACTTATGAAAGAAATAACTTAATCTGATTTTTAACGGAGGTCAAAGAACTGGGGAAAATATCACAATCGTGTCTATACGAATTTAACAAAGAAGATATCTATACATATAAATAAAATTGAAGCGTCTCCTTATAATGTCATAGGCATGCCCATCGTGCCCACCATGGTGGATCCGTGCCTGAGTACCTCTCCGTGTAATTTTGTCGCCCAGCGATAAGAAGCTTTTCTTGTGATAAGATTACTATAGTTTGTAAAGGCATATCAAAGGAAAAATCAATGTTTGCTTCTTTGATTACGAAAACGTACAAATCTTATTTATATTGTAAGAAAAACAATTCTATTCAATAAGATGCTTGTACGTCTCAATGTGTCCGTTCAGCAAAACTGCCGGTGAAACTAACTTCTTAAACTCCAGTTAATATCTCCTGATTAAGATATTTTTCTTTAACTCTATATACACTAGTAAAAAGCAGAGCTTTGTGAAGACCCACGTAGTATTTCATACATTATTTTTCATTATATTTTATTTGAAACATCTAGATCTACGACATCTAGATATGAAGTTGACTATGTTAAAGCACAAATCTTGAGGCGTAATGTTTTTCAGTAAAGTGTACCATAAAACTGTACAGGTTGTGAGATAGTGTTGGGGTTTGCTCCGCTCGCCGTAATATTTTGCTAAAATAATATATATGTAATACTGTTGATTTAGATAGCAAAATGACTAAAACAAAAGTAACTCAAACGTTTCACGTAAAAAAATATTTTGGTCATGATCTAAATGCAATTTTTTACTTGTAATAAAACCACTAAATTTGAAAGTAATTAATTTAATATTATGGAATATAATAAACATATTTCTTTGATATTTTTCTACATCAAATTTGTTCGATTATTAAAAAAAAACCGAAAACAAAATTGAGTTCGATAGTAACTCTAGCAACCGTTTAGTAGCCTCACTCAGTTCAAATCAACTCAACTCAAAAAAACAACTTTTCAGACGTTTTTAAGCATAATTCAGTACGTACATTCGTACGTAAGAATTCTATACCATAAAGATTAATCTCAGTTTTCCAAGTTTGTTTCGCCGGACCGTTACGATATATTTTATTCCGCATCCAATATTGTCGCCACGTTCCTATATTCTATTTTCTAAACGTCCAATATCCAAATCTCCGGCTTACGAGACGTTGGGAAATGCGTTAAAAATGTATTCACTTTGAAATACTAGCGATAGCCCATAGCTTTGTTATGATTAAGATAGAGGTGGCATTATAGGTTTTTGATGGCATTTATTTATCCTAATAAGTGGAGTAAGTACTTTACTTACCAATTACTTGTGATCCTTTGTAATAGAGTAAGTCCGCATCCGCATTCGCATCCGTATCCGCATCTGCATCTGCACCCGCATCTATGGAAAATGCGACATAAACGGCCATATCTTTTGGTTGCATACATTTACAGATATGATTCTTTTTACAGCTTCAAGGCACTGCGAACCTCAGTATTTGTTATTAATTTGTACTTTATAGCTTTACGCGTTCCTCATAAAAACGCTCTTGACAGAGAGACGAACAACGAAGTGATTCCGATGGATATCGTTTTATGCTCTGGGGTTACTGAGCCCTAATGTTTTTGGAGGTTCCGTAAATAAAGAAGATATTTTGACTTTGCTTACTGTTTAGCCCTAACAAAGTAACCTTCAAGAGTACGTCTGGTACTAACAAGCATTAATGACTTAATTACGAAAGTAGAACGCGAACAAAAAGGGTAATTAGAACTGTTATCAGTGAATAAATTATTAATATCAGTGTTGCCACACTTGTATGCAGTGATTTGAAGTTGAGAATTTTTTATATACAGTTTGAGAAACAGAGGTTGTCTTGTCCGTTGCTTTTTTTTTTAAAAACGTGACACTGGCCGAATGTTTTATGAATTTTTGTTTTAACACGGCACCTCCTTCAAAAAGTCTAGAACGAATGTCTTCTATTACGCCGGAGCCAGACATAGCACAAAGTGTTTGTACATTTTTGTCTTGAAGAGTACAAAGTTCTACTAAACTTTGTGCAGCTACACAAAGTCCCCAGCCACACTACATGATCATTCAAATGAAGCCATGTCTGGCTCCGGCATTAGAAGTATTCCGAAGTAGCCAAAATTACATTTTTTAATATTTTAAAACAATCTTTCGACTTTTTCATTCTTTTTATTCCTTTAAACATTCCCTGAAATAAAAGGAATTAATTAAAATATACAGAATTTAATACGATCAAGCGGCTTTCGAGATTTAGCGAGACTAACGAACCACGGTTGGTTTTTACATATCGCATGCTTAATCATAAACTGACCTAACTCAAAAAAGTACATTTTTGGGAAATCGCAAAAAAAACATTTTGTCATTTACGACTTATACCGTTTATAATTCGATAAAAACGACATTATAGTAACAAATTGTTTATTTTAATTATCGTTAATGAAGTGACGATTATCGATTTTGAAGTGTTGTTTTAATGATATTTTATTAATTTTTTGTCTTCTTAACAAAAACCTATTTTAGTTATAAAGACAAAAATAGCTGTACCTCCGTGTTGGATGGAGATTTCGAATTCTTAGATATCCTGATAGAGGACGTTGAAACGGCTGTGCCTGTATCATTAACTAATTTTAGACCCAAAACGTGGAGGTTATAATAATCGATTATTCAGAAGTGTCGCAAACAGGTGGCAGTTCCGTACCAAAGAGATAGGAAAGTAGGCCATTCTTAGTGCAGGGCACGAGGAACCCTTGTAAACGTAGCATTTAAGTTGAATATTCTATGATATCGTATAATGCTTTTAAAAAAATGTACGCAATTTGACCTTCAAAAGAGCGTTAAATAAAAATTTAATGAAAAATTAGATTTTGTCTTTGAAAGTCAAAGTCAAATTGATGGTCAAAGTCAAAGTTGAGTCGATCGATGTGGTTTCTTCTTAAATCAGAGCGCAGAGTTGCCGTGGCTGAGTCATATTGCTTATGTACCAACTAAACTTAATACGAGCTCCATTTTGAAAGTCAGTTAAATACAGGAACTAATCTTTTATATCATTGTTACTTTGTACTTTTTTTGCTTACATAAGTTTGCTTAGTTATTACGCAGTATGATTCCACTTAGATTTACTTAACCATCATAACGAATTATTGCTTAATAAATGGAGTAACATTCACACGCAACCTGCGTAAGTTAAGGAACCAAATGTTAGATAGTCTTTTGAAGCGATAGCGTCTTATAAATTGATGTACGCTGTCTGCACGCACAAAAAAGCATGAGTCACTGTCACGTTCCGCCTGAGCCGAGCGTGTAAGGGAAGGCGCGGAACAACTGACAGAGTGGCACAATCTAACCTTTCGGTGTTATCACGTAAACTTATCGCCCTTAAAACCGACTTTATAGACAACCAATTTTTTTTTCATGTCAAATGGCAAAGCGTACGCTCACGGCAAGCAGCCAAAATAGCCCACACACTTGCAAATACTATGGGATTACTTCAAAACTCTTCTTATACCTAGGCGTTATCCCGGTCTAGTACCAGGGTCTATTTAAATTGCAGAGGATGTGGTTATGGGGCGAGTTAAGATGTTCGACTGCCGTCTGTGGTCAAAGGTAGTTTAATGTAGCGGATTTTTCGATAGGGCGAGAGTAAGGACGTCTAAGGGCATTTCACAGGTTTAATTTTATGCCGACGATGTCGCGAGAAACAGCAAGTATCGTATAAAAACGTACAAGAATATATATCGTTTAAGAATAGATGGGGGCTGCTTCGCTTCGTCCCGATACCGAACGACCGGCGGGTACTCTCGACTATGGAACGCGTAGCGACGGCGGGGTCAATTGTTGGCGACGCTCTCGAGTCGTACAGTTTATGTAAAAAATTATGTTATCAAGTTAACAAAATGTTATAAGAAATGGATAAAAAAATGTTATCAATGATATTGCGTACGTGTCGTATTGATAGTCCAAGGCTGTTTAGCAGGTCAGACGCTTAGTAGACATACCTAAAGATTAGTGTCTATCTTTATTAAGTTTGCCTTTGTGGTAAACACAAAGCCTGAAAACTTGAAAAACAATTTAAAACAGTATTTCGTTTGAACATAATGACGTTTCCAAAAAATATAAACACAAAAAGGAGATTTTTTTTTAAATTTTTTACTAGAGATCACCGGTTGGCAATGTCGTGCGTGTGCTTTTAATTTAATAATTTAATATATTAATATTGCATTTTATAAAAAATATTAGCATTCGCACATCTTCCTCTGTATGAACTGCAGTTGTGACAAATTTCATGCTCCTCCGTTCGCGCAATTTTTGTGCAGTGGTACCCAAAGTTTTCGGTTCACGTACTCCTAAGTTCATTTTCGAATATCGGCAGATCTCAATTACTTACGTAAACTGCCAATGGAGGTCTATAAACACCATGGTCGACGAATGCAAAGTGATCTTAATTCTAATGGGAATTAATAATTCTATCCCACCAATGGAAACCATGCAGAGATATTAAGTCTGTAAATACCATATTAGATTTATGTATGTTATAATTGCTCTTAAATTGTTTATCGTATACTTTATAGTGACTTAAGAACTATTATTATTTGTACAGCTATATATCTTTTAAGTATGTTGTTTGTTTCCCAAACATTAATAAGAATAAAAAATAAATAAAATATTTACTTCTTCATCACAATGTATGCCCTCGTGTCTGATACTTGGAGACGCGTGGAAAGTTGTTGGGTCAATGCATCGCCTTTAATGCCGCCAGACGGGCGAAGTCCAAATGCACAGACCGTTCGACCCACTTCTATATTTATTAATTTACGTTCATTTCGTACATTCTGTTTGATTTTAAATGGAAATAGGAAATAGCAAACCATACCTTTTGGCAAACGCAACGAATTGATTTACTAGTTCAGGATTTGTAGAAATAAAATGGCTTATCTATCAGCTATCTAATCAAAATAGCAAAACATCTGCAGTACATTAGCGATATGTATGTATAGATATGCTATAGGTTGGAGTCACGTTGGAATTCTATGATTTTTTAAATAATTTATCTTATTTTTTTACTTATCTTCAAAAGGGACGTACCTCCGATATAGGATATTTTTATTGATAGGAACATTACATAAATATCACAGTGAAGGATAGATATTAGTAAAAATGTTTGTCGTCGGTCTCCACTTCACCAAGTTTTTCGTAGCTGTTGATTGCTACGAATACGCTACGCAACTACGAAATTATTTGTTCTTAAAGTTAGACTAAGAATGTTATTTATATATCAGCCATGGCCAATAAAATAAAATTACAGTATCCTTGTTAAAAAAAAAGTTTTTTTTTTGACCAATAAGTATTTTTTTTAAAGGACTCTATTAAATATTGTGTACCTCAATGCACATTGTTCAACATACACATATAGAAGGTCGTTTAAAATCGGTTTTAATGAATTTTTTTGCGTTAGTCTCCGGAAAACCCGAGTGGCGGTGTGATCGGGTTCCAGATCTTTTATTGGCCAGCAGCTTTTCAAGTATAATTGATTTATGGAACAAAAACTGACAAGAATAGTTGAATCGAATTCAAAAATTATATTGAGCTAAAGTTTATTTATAGGTAATTTTTTTAATTTACAAGGTGCAAACGGACAGGTGGTAAGTGACTACTGCTGCCCATGGACATCTGCACCGCTATAAAAATCGCTGATGCGTTGCCAGCTTTTGAAGAGAGGCTTCGGCCACCGGGAACTCTCACAAACCGAACGAAACGCGACAATATCATCACTTGACGTGGCAGTATTGCCGCCACTTCAAGCCGATCTTATGTGAGAATGAGGCTACCAATGAACTACCAGTCCGGCTGTAGACCAAAAGGACTGCAAGCGTGGTGCTACCTCAAATTATATAAATAGATGAGACAAATAATGGAATAAATGAATATAAAGGTAGATAGAAGAAAGGGGTCACGCTTAAGCTTCTGATTTAATACATATGAAATAACTATACCTACGGTTGATCATTAACTGTTTTGAGTTCAATGAAACCGTTGAACAAGTGGACTCCAGACATCAGAGGCCATCAGTACACCGTAAATTGCAGTTTGTTATCAGAGAGCTATATGAAACTGAAGCTATGGTTTAATAAAAAGAATATGTTTAATATAACGTTTACATGGTAGTTGGTACATATCCGTTGACAGTAGGTTTAATATCCATACAGTTTTACATTAAAAAATTCATAGGTATGGACTGATTTCTATATATCCTAGCTAGGTTAAAAATTTACCTATGTTAAGGAGGAGAACGATTTATTTGTTTATTTATATAGAAAATATAAATATTGGAACCAATATAAATATCAGAATGATAATTGAAATCAACATTCAACCGTCTAATTCAGAGTCCTCCGGATGGTATTTCTGCATAATTCTTGTACAAGCTTAGGAAACTCCACAGTATAAGCAAATAGCATTCCTTAAATTATTAACCGGAAATATCGAAAACCTCGGTACGTACAAAGATGAAATTTGACAAAGAGGCAATTTATAACTTAGTAGATATCCACAAAGGACGGATTTTTCATTAAAGTCGGATTCATTATTTATAAAGAAATCTAAAAGAGCAACTATTTGATAAAGGATAAATGCAACTTTGTCCTCCAGACGAACGCAGCCGCGAGCTGAGCTAGTTGTGATTAAAATAATTAGGTATCTATTATTTATATCCTAAAAGATTATGCAATAGTTCAAGGATTATAAAGCAAAACTTTCCGCTCCGCCGATTCTATAAATAGTCCATTTGAAATTAGTCTTGTGGTAGTGGGTATATATACATATAGCTCCTTATCATAAACTGACCTAACTCTAAATAAAAAAAATTGAATAATTACTGTTGTCTAAGCAATGTAGGTGTGTTCGTAAAGTCAAAGAGTCAATTTGCCTTTAATACCGCTACACAAAACAAAAAGATACATAGTAGTTATTCGTTATTTCTAATAATACGGGGACGGGAACGCAACGGGGTGGGAACGGGGATGATACAGGATAATAGAAGTAAGTAGTAAGTAACCCAAAGCAGGACATCGTCAGCCGAGTCCGCTAGTAATTCAATAAAAACCGTATTATTGAAACAAATTATGTATTTTAATTATAGTTAACGAAGCGATTAATGATATGGAAAGGTATTTTAATGACATTTTATTATTCGTTTGTCTTTTAAACTAAAAACTTAGTTTAGTTAAAAAGACAAAAATAGCTGTATCTCAGTGTTGGGTGGAGATATCGAAATAATTCTTAGATTGGCAATTAGAGGACGTTGAAACAAAGCTGCTTGTATTATTAACTCACTTTTGACCTAAAACGTAAATTTTTCTTTTAGAAAAGAATAATAGGAATACTTTTTAGGTATGTTTAATATTCCTTTTCACGCCTCCTGTTAAGCTTAAATAAAAGCTTATATCAGGAGTGGTTGCGACAATACCCCTATGGCGATGGGGTTTGAACCGGGTACCTAGCGGATTTCAGTCCATGCCTTATTCCGTTGAGCTATTGAGGCTCGCAAAAATTGGCCAGTTTTTGACTAAGGGTGCGATATATCCACTATTACAAAACCAATCTCTCATTTTGAATCTCTAATTTAAGGAGATTAATTTTTATAACGCTTTTTGGGTTATTTGTTGAGACGGCCTAAAGACAAAGTCTTTTTTATAGAATACAAGGGGGCAAACGTGCAGAAAGTCTGATCTCTGATCGTAAGTGGTTACCGTCGCCCAAGGACATCTGCAGCATAAGAGGTGCTGATGCATTGCCTGCCTCGAAGAAGCCTGTTCACACAGTTTTAAAGGCGTCGATATTATAGGACGCAGGAAAAGCCTCTGGGGGAAGATCGTTCCACGACTTGCACGTACGTGGAGGAAAGATCTTGAAGCACGTACATTAAAAGGGTGCCAAGCATCAAGATGGCCAACATACATATATGTGTAGCATTGATTTTTTATCTCTACGTCTAAAGTGATAAGAGATTATTTGTTTGACATTTGCTTCTTATCAATATCTATACAAATATATAAAGCTGAAGAGTTTTTTTTATCTAATCTCAGGAAGTGCTGAACCGGTTTGAAACATTCTTCAGTGTTAGATAGCCCATTTACCGAGGAAGGCTATACATACCATCACGTTAGAATTGTATCTATTTACTGACCTAATTTCACGCGGACGAAGTCAAAACCGCGGGACGTTTACAGATGAAATTAGTCTGGGAGGTTATAATTAGTAAGCATCGGCTAAGAACGGATTTTTCGTTAGGATTTTCCTTATTAAGAAGATCTGAGGGCAAGTTCAATTTTACGCGAACTAAATCGTGGGAAACAGCAAGTATACATACATAGTTTTTGCTTAGAATGATGTCTCGGTCACCACGAAACAAGAAACTATTTGAATACAATTTTCATTAAACTGTCATATGTACGACTACCATGGATAAATACAAAATGAAATTTTGAATCAACAACTTTTAATTTAAGGTTAGTAGGAGGGGAAAAGGGAATATTAGACATACCTAAAAAGTATTCCTAATATTCTTTAAAACAAAAAAGAAAAGAAAAAGGGTGCTGTTGTGAACAACACTGTAAAAATTATAGGTATACGATCTGTATGCAATGAAAAAAGAGATAGGGTATTATTGAGCCGATTGGCTATTGTCGTAGGGTCATGTGCGTGTGGCGACGCGTCGCTAGTGTTCTCTCATAGCAAGGCGACTAAATAATGAGATCGGGGTAGAGTCATGTGCGTGTGGCGACGCGTCGCCATTGTTCTCTCATAGCACAGAGACGATATAGCGAGAGTGTCGTAGAGTCTTGTGCGTGTGTGGCGACGCGTCGCCATTGTTCTCTCATTGCATGGCGACGGGTCGCCACGGTGACGGCATAGTTTAATGTGCGTATTCGCTTTAAAAAAAAAACAGTTTTTGCAAGTTGGCTGATTTTGACACTTATTTTAGTGAAACCATGTCCGTCCCGATGTTTCACTACGTACAGCAGCAAATGGAGAAGTATTATGACATGATGAAGATGGAGAAGAAGAAGTTTTCTCCATGGGTGCGTCGTCTGCACCTGGCTCTTAGAGCTTACAAGGAGCTGCTGCACACTCTATTGTCTATGGACAAGAGCAGAGACGATACCGTGAAGGAATCCGCCAAAGTGCTAAAGAGTAATATATTCTACGTGCTGGAATATAGGGAGTTCGTTTTGTCCATGTTTTTGAACTACGACGAGAATAAAATGCCAAGGTGAGCGTTCGCACTCCGGTTATACTAATTTTTTTTCAGCTACCCCCCCAAAGGCCGGCAACGCATCTGCGAGCCAGCATCGATTAAAAAAATCTAGCTGTAAACCCGTCGAATTCATTGGTAGTGTTTATTTTCCATATTTATTATACAGATTTTTTTTATACGAAACTCTTTTGCTTTCGATAAAACAAGTAAAGTCAGTTGTCGAGATTATCCGTAACAGACGGACGGACAGATTTTTTTTGTTTTAAATACCGTTTACGAATACGGGTGTGTGGATATTTTTTTATTTTTAGGTCCTACTTAGTGGATCTCGTCGAAACTGTGCACCTGTTTCTGAAAATGCTGGAACATTACTGCAAGAAAACCGGACTCGTTGTTCAGAAGAAAGTTCGCAAGAAGACAAAATCCAAGAGTAAGTTTTTTTTGTTTTGTCTGTCAAAAATATGCACTTGTTAGGAAATTCTAACTGTATTATATAACTAGCGTATCCGGCAGACGTTGTCCTGCCCGAACGTTTAGTTACTTACTATTTGCTACATTCTGTATAACGGTTCACTATTTTGACGTTAATGATGGTTTAAAAGTGAAAGATATAGAAATATGCTGTCGCGGGCTTTTTGTAGAACTGTTTAAGATAAACATTTCCTTCATACTCCAAATACGTGTAACTCTAAAGGTTTTTGCAGAGTACGCCAAAATATCTCGTAGATGGCTAAATTTTGTCCTACTCACTTGACATTTATCGTTATATTTTTAATAAGTCACACAATATCTTTATAATTTATAGCCTATATGTTATTCTGATGTATAAACTATATTATTGTAAAGTTTTATTAAAATCCATTCAGTAGTTTTTCCGCGAAAGAGCGTCAAACATACATCCGTGTGTACAAACTTTCGCGTTTATAACATTAGTAATATAATATATCACATGTCATTGCTAAAGTAAGACAGAGTGCTACATCTAAAAGAATAGTGTTCTGCATTTGAAAGAATTCCTCAAACTCTTTTTTGCTGATAAGGAACTGTAATGCTAGTCTTTAATTATGTAAACAAATGGAACTAAATATTAAAAAGCAAATATTTCGATTGCTAAAGTGCCTCAGAATGATCCACTTGCTATAACAGAATAGTGTTCTGCGTTTCGTATAATTCCATGAATTCCACCGTGCTGCTAAGGAAGTCTAATGCTAGTCTTAAATTATGTATACAAATTGAACTACATTTTTAAAAGCAAATATGTCGATTGCTAAAGTGAAATAGAATTATCAAATTGCTCCATATTTAACAGAATAGTGCTTGCATTTAATAGGATTCCATAAGTTCCTCCCTGCTGCTAATTGCGGTTTCTCTACCCACTAAATACCTGTCTGCGCTAAACTCAAAAGTGCCGAGAAATATGTGGATTAAAATGGTTCCTTGGCGCAGGCACTCGGAACCATTAAGCCTGAATCGTTTAATACATGAATCTTTTATAACTATAGGTTTCTTAGAGAAGTTTCGAGGAGGTCGTGGTCTAGTCAGTGGTCGGCATTTGAGTCGATCGCTAAGTTAAGTTGCTCTGGCTGCGACCGGGTGTTAGATGGGTGACCACTGTTTTACGTGCCTTCCGAAACACAGAGGAGGTCGGATATTAAATATAAACCAGTGCTAGAATGGGTCACCCATCCATCAGCCGGTCACAGCAAGTGTAACTTAACCTAGCGATCGACTCAATTGCCAACCACTGATTAGGCTACGACCACCTCGATTTTTATAATATGCAATATTAATATATTAAATTATTAAAGTAGAACCACACGCACACCACTGCCAGACGACTACACCATTTAAACACACATGTATTGGATGAAGTCAAAGCATAGTCGTGAAACATGTATGTTATATTAATTGTCAAATTTTATTTTTCTGTGAATGAAACAATACATATCGTTGTACACCAAAAGGTTTGTGGGCGAATTTCGACCAGACGGCGATCTCTTGTAATAATAAGTACACATATTTAATACGTATAATAAAATTATAATAGAAATATTAAAATTTGCTAGGCTATCCAAAAATAAACAGTTTCAGCAGACATTAAAACTGTAAAAGGTTGGATCGAACTCCATAATGTTCCATATGTTGATCAAATGTTGGCACCATATGTTGATCAAATGTTGGCACCATATGTTGATCAAATGTTGGCTCCAACTTGGATCAATGCGACGTACTGTATTCCAATGTAAGGTTTTACGATTGCGTGCAAAAAGTATAGACTTTTTACGACCCGAGCTCAGCATTCCCGCTTAAGTATTACTAGGAGCAACGGTAAAACCTGTGTTTCTAGCAATTTATGCCATACAAGAATCAGCTTTCCGCTTTGGACTTTTATTTAAAACCAATTACGATCAATGAAAAAAGTGACTTCTTCAATGGCATCAGAAAAACATGGATCGATACCCATTAGGGTTACTGACTGCTTAAGGTTTAATTTTATGTCTCTCATCGGACCTTAAGTGCTATTAATAATCGTTTGCATTAATACATATTGATGTGGCAATGTTACACACTTGAAACAACTTAACCTTTTTTTTATTTAAGTACTAACCTGTACATATGGTGAAACTAAAAGGACGCTAGCGTCTAATTTGACGTCGCACCACTTACGGCCAGGTGCGTTACTAATTTAGGCGGGCAGTATAAAATATGATGGATTTTTTGACATCTGTTTATTGTTTATATATATATATAGCATCATATAATGGACAAATTTAAAATATATTTAATGTTGAACAAAAAATACAAACTTTCTTTCTTTATGAGATATCACAGGATATGATGTTTGTATATATGTATACACTTATGCTATTATGCCATATCAGCTTATTAATTCCATACGGTCTGTTACTATTTTCTGTTCCACCATCATATAATTATCATTGTTCGCGTAAAATTAGGTGAAAAAACGTAGTAAATTTTCCCGTGAACATATACAGCCTTCCTCGATAAATGGGATATCTAACACTGAAAGAATTTTTCAAATCGGACCATTAGTTCCTGAGATTAGCGGGTACAAGCAAACAAACTCTTCAACTTTACGTATTAAATAACAAGTATGGAAGTGTATGTATTTGACAAATAAGTGAACAAAGTCGACGGTGTTAGATAGCATACAACAAAATGTAACCAATTACCGTCTAAGTTTTTTATTCGGCATCGATTTCTCGTTCACGGTTCACGGATAATGATATCGAAGTTACGACAAACCGCAACCAAAATAGGATCGTAATAGTTAATATTTACCACAAAATATAATGACTTAACCCACAAAACAAACAGTAATTTTATGTGTCTATGATACACGATGACGACACACGCGACGATGAAGGAAGTTCTTTTATCTGTTCTTTAAATATCTTCTTAGTCTTCTCTTTTTACATAATACAATACAGTGTAAGAATGTTCTTCTTTACATAGTATAAACCAAAGTCGCTTACGATTCTTGTAGATCTTTTAAGCTTATGCTTTTTTTAGCTTTTTTTAGCTTATATTCCACTATTGGAGTTCTTCTAAACTGCGCAACAGATTTTAATGCTATTTTCATCAAATCATTAAATAGAGTGATTCTAGCTTTAAGGAAGTTACTTATAAAAGTGTTAATTCTTTAACAGTCAAAATATTCGAGAAGATTTTTCTTCAATAACAAAATCTTTAAGTCGACTTTGGTTTATCGTCTTTATTAATCTTTTTTTCTTCTTCGTTCTTTACCTTTTTTGTTCACTTCTCCTTATATACTTTAATCCAGAGGTCTGCAACCTTTTGGCAGGCAAGGGCCAATTCGCTAAAAATGACAAGCAGGCGGGCCACATCGTTAAGCAATTAGATGTTAGCGGGCCGCAATTGTAAAATAATTATTTGGAAATAGGGGTCTAGATATCTATTCATTTAGAAGACATTTTAAGCGATATTAAAGATGCTAAATCATCAGCCAGCAAAAGTTTCTCCGAAATCCATCAATCCCTTTAGGGAGAGGTTGAATTATGATTTCAATTTCTATTTGTGGCCGTAATGTAAACAATCTGCCTAAATTCATACTAACAGCAGGTATTTCGAAGAATTTTCTGCCGGTCTTGCGTACTTTCATTCGCGGAACACTTCATGAAAATTATACATAAATATGGCGATGCATTCTACACATACACCCCTCCCCCTCTGACAATACTATGTCTCTCTTCGCGTACACGACTATAAAACCTATATTACAAAAGAATATTTTTTGAAATATTGATCACAAGACAGATAAGTAGCACTTATATTGATCCTAGAAATATTTGGATCTCTTAGGTCCTATGTAAACATTGCTAAAAGCGTTACTGGATATGATGTAGATATGCATGTATCTCATCAAAAACATAAATGTCAAATGAAAGCTAAGTTTCTTGGATGCCGATTTCAACGACAAAAGAAGTGATATCTAAGTGGATGCCAAGTTCAATGGTCGCCCTGAAATTTATTTGACTAACAACATAAAATATATTTTAACAACTTAAATTATAATTTTTTTATTATAACTTAAAATAATATATTGAAAACGCTGAATAGTTTGTACCAGCAAGCTAAATTTCAAAAGAGTAAAATAAAAACCTACAGTTCTGGACCTTGCGAAAGCTATATAATTCGTCATTCGTCCGCGTAAAATTAGGTTAAAAAATAAGATTCAATTTTAGTGTAATGATAACCTATGCTATGCCTATAGCCTTCCTTTAATACTACTAAAATAATTTTGCAAATCGGACCAGTAGTACCTGAGATTAGTGCGTTCAAGTAAATAAACAAACTCTTCAGCTTTATATATTAGTAATAGATAACTTTAATGACAATGCAAGTTTAAAAATTAAAGCCCTGCCAGTCTATCGGTCTGATATATAAGAAATAGACAAACATTGTCTATCTGTACGTTTTTTCAGGGTAATATCCGCAACAGCTGGACCGATTTCCGTTGGACTTTCATGGGCAGATGGATAATGTTTTAAGGTCTAACATAAGCTACTTTATTTTTTGAAGAAATATTAGTGTTCTGTACAAAAAATACAAACCCTCAATATTAAAAGTCATTGAACTCACGCGGACAAAGTTACAGGGTACAGTTAGTCTAAAAATATAATAATAAAAATGAAGAAATCCTAAATTATTAGAGATTAGTTGTTTTTAGATATTGGTCTCAAAAATTGCTTAATCAATTGCGACAAAATTTATATGGCACCACTTCTGAAGTATGGTCTACCAAACAAAAAAAATATCAAAATTAGTAAATGGTGAAGTAATCTGGAACTGGGTTAGAGTTTTGATATATAGGTCGATAAATATGACGATTTTTGGTTAATATCTAAAAAACCGTTTGAGGTGTGGTTATGAAATTTGGAATACGTATGTATCTCGCACGTCTCAATATATGAGGCAAATTTGACACGTTTATGTGCTGTAGTTCTTAGTTATGAGTGGGTCGAAAGTGGCTCACCTTCCTTCTTCTCCTCGGCGGCCGCCTTCTTCTCGGGGCCGCTCTCCTCGATGCCCATCTGCTTCATGTTGTCGGTGCGCTCCTTGGCCGCGCCCATGAAGGCGCGAGGGTCCGACAGCGCCGCCATGAAGTCTGCGACGTGAAGGCGGGTGAGTACTTGCGGGCCGCGTACAGAGTGCGGCCTGAACGGTTATCGTAGTCCGGCCCTGCCATAGGGCGGACGGAGCGGCCGCTCCAGGCGCCTCCGCTAGGGGTGACTCTTAATATGCGAATTTTTTAAATATATTCTATATTATTATAAACTATAAATAGGTCAAGTATGGCAAGGATGCCCTAATTGAATCTCGTTCCACCCTAAAATTGACTTCGGACCTGCTCTGGTATTAGTCTATAGATGCTTGCAAATATTTTTTTATTTTGTTTCCATTTCTTGAGCATTTTCCCCTCGATAGCCACTTCAAAAAGCACAAAACGCAACATTTTTAAGCATAAACGTCATTATACTTTTACTACTCCTCTATGATATACTTATGTATGTTATACTTGTACCAGATATGGAAGCGATATTAGCCCAATGGTCAGGATATAACCGAGTACCTAAGTTTAAGTTTACCTTTCTACCTTTAGGCTACTGGGATATTACAGAAGGGAGCCCCGTTCTGGTTGCCTTTAACGCCACAGGCCAATATATCATCACCTTCGAAGCCGTCCGGCACGTAGATCTTGAGCTCGATGTTGCAGAACAGCATGGGCAGCGACTACGCACTTGTGCATTTGTATACCGGTTCTAGAATAAATTATAATCTGTGAATAAAATATTTACGTTGCTCAATTTCTCTCATATAATTATTCCCCCTAAGGGGGTCAAATAGGGGTTGAAATTTTGATGGAACTTACAGAGGCGAATAGCTGATGTTATAGGAAATAACAAAGCCTTATTTATAGCACAAGAATTAGGGTACCGAATGAATGTATTAAAATTTTAAACAGTAGCACCTAATTTCACGCGGTCAAAGTCGCTAATAACAGCTAGTATATGCATATAAGATGTATAAGAGGAAGGAATTCTTCTGAAAATAACAATACGTATTTACCCGAGACTTCTATTCCAGAAACAAGCGATAAGGAAAAACGGTACTTATGTTATTTATAGCTTCAACTAGCGGACCCGGCAGACGTTGTCCTGCCCGAACGTTGGATTACTTACTATATTCTATTATCCTAAAGGAAAGGATAAAGGGGACACGATTAAAATATTGTCCCCGATCCCGTTTCATTTTCCGTTCCCGTTCCATAATGGTTCACTATTTTGGCGTTAATGGCTTAAATATGAAAGATATATCCTGTTGTGGGCTTTTTTGTAGAGCTATTTAAGGATAAACATTTCCTTCATACACTGTGTAATCTAAGGGTTTTTGCAGCGCACGCCAGAATAGCTCGCAGGTGGCAGAATTTTTTCCTACTTACTTGACATTTTTCTTTATACATATTTTGGATAAATCACGCACTATGTTTATAATTTATAGCCTATGTGTTATTCTGACGTATAAACTATATTTTTGTAAAGTTTTATTAAAATCCATTCAGGAGTTCTTCCGTGAAAGAGCGACAAACATATTCATGTTTACAAACTTACGCGTTTATACTTCTATTCCTTTATTACTACGATAAGAAGAGTCTTCTAGTCTACTAAATAATAAGAAAAAAAAATTTCGTTTATCTGCACATTACACGATACGTTACTGCTTTATGTTATAGATAATGTTATCTGCGTCGTGTGAATATTATTTGTTGACATAGGCCGTATCTGATACAAGGAGCAATATTTGTAGCAGATTAATAAGTGAATTACGTATTCGTAAAATTTTCCGACTTAATCAAAATAAAATAAAGATAGGTAGGTATCAGTCAAGGTGGGAATTTTCGAAGTGCTTTTAAATAAAAATGGCCAAAAGCGTGTCAAGATACGCTTATATAGAAGGGTTCCGTATAGGATATGGTATAACCGTATTTGTTAAATAACTTCAAAAGTTGTTAGCTGATTTCTTTCAGAATAAATTTCCTAGTGAGTTTTTAGCAGCGTCTAACAGTTTGGAAATGCTAGGGGGGCATCTTAAGGGCAGACAGACAGACGGACGGACATAGCGAAATTATAAGGTAATAATTATTATACAAATATTCCTTGTAGTACTACGGAACCCTAAACCCCTTCTCAATGAAACTGAAACTTGTGAAGATGTTGATTTTAGCTACCACTGGTTCGGGAAAGTCGTATCGCGAGAAGAACCAGCAAGAAACTCGCCTTCACTTTTTAAAATAGTTCTTATAAAAGGGAGGTAATTTGTATTTTGTTTCTGTTCTATTTTTATTGTATTATATCTAGATATTACAAAATTTTACGTAAGTGATAGATTTTTCTGTAATTTTTGTTTGATTAAATGTTTGATATATCTGTTGCAGACCGCGTTACAAATATCGTTGCTTCAAGACTGCCCCGAGTGCACCTCTGTACTGCTGAGCCACGGCGCAGACATACTGGTGAGGGACGATGAGGGTAGAACCACCCTACATTTGGCGGCTGAAGTTGATCATCGGCACGTGGAAGCTTTGATCACACACTGCAAGAATAACGCCAGGTTAGTGTGTTAAATAAAATATTAAGGGGGATATTAATTTTTCGATTATAGATGCTAACCGTCGCTGACATTGGTATATGAGAGAAACGGGAGAGCGTTTCTCTTATATACCGATGTCAGCCGTCGATGTTTTGTTTGAAAATTGATATTATATTGATTTTTTTATATACAATTAATTTATATCCCACGGGAACGCCCTTTTTTAAAGCAGTGATAAAACAGTATGAGAGGTGTCATTGAATTAATTTTTTAAAATATATATCGGCACGTTTAAATCTATTTTCCATTATGTTTCGAAAGTCACATCATGAAGGTGGGCACCGTTCTGTTCAATACATTGAGAGTTTTGGTTGCTTTATAAGCATTTTCGATTCGGTATTACGGATTACATGACGAATATTATTCTTTAGCTCATCTGATCACACAAAAACCACACGGTGACTAAATCTGTCAGATACCGCTGGCCACTCTAAATTACACCTGAAAGAAATATCATTGATATATATATATATATATATATATATATATCAATGCTATCTCCAGCACTTTTGGTTTTATGCCTGTGTTAAAAGATTAAGTAGAGGACACGGTTTGCGCTATAGTTCTAACTAAGCTTTTACCTTAATTAGATCGTAGTCTCAAAAGTTAGGGGAAAATGTATATTAAAGTATGTTATATATAAGCAGGAAAGTATTTGTGAGGAACAGGCAAGAAACGACTTGTTTTTCAGGGCACTTAATTTAAGTCACTCGAGATCTAATCTAAGTAAATAAGGGTATATATTCGTACGAGCTGTGAATCCTAATTAAGAAGTGTTTTAGAAACTGAATTAAGTGGATTTTAATTAAGTTGATCCTAATTAGGGATCGTGACTGTAACTAACTGATCTCAAGCTTTTCAATGAAAGAAAAATATCGCGATGATGTACGAATATAGTGGGGCCCTTGAATTGCCTCAAATTCTCAGATTTCGAGATAGTATGTAGGCACGTACAGGATATTATCTTTCATATACGGGATCACTATTGTGAGACTTTATAAGTTACTGTATTTCTCTTAAATTGAAACATATTTAGAGGTAACACTACGCTTACAGTCCTTTGGACTGAGGCCGAATTCTAGTCGTGACCCAAATTCTAGGCCGAGTTCGAGTCTATGGGCGACAATGGTCACTTAGGTTAATCGCCTGCTCGTTAGCCCCTTGTAATATTAAAAAAAATATGTAAGTCAACAGTCAGGGTTCAGAAAAATTCGAAAATTGATAAACTATGCAAAATATTAATTAATAGTTGCGTCTGTGACTTCGTGGGCGTGAAATGAGAAAAAAAAAATTAGATTCACTTTTAGCGTGATCACATATAGCCTATAGCCTTCCTCAATAAATGTGCTATCTAACACTAAATAATTTTTCAAATCGGACGAGTAGTTCCAGAGATTAGCAAACAAATAAACAAACTCTTCAGCTTTATATTATAAAGCTGCAACCTGCACGCTGCACCTCAGGCCGGGCAATTAATGTTGCCTCATTTTAGGCTTGGAAAATATAGGTCCAAACCACATGACCAAATATACAGTTTTGTCATTGAAACGCCAAGCTTTATATATTAGTATAAATAAGTACCCCTCATAAATATTTAATAGTACACGAAATATATTTTATAAATCATCTACGAAAATGTATAATTTAGTACATAAAAATAATACATGACTCTCATACCATCGAAGCTGCAAATCATTTCGTTGATTCGATCCGCGTCGATGTGAAATACAATCTGTTTAGCGATAGAGGTTATGTGACAGAGGAGAAGGAACATGACTCGTGAGAGCTTCGTCATATCGTTGCGTTCCTGGTAAGCGTATACACACTCCTGAAGAAGGTAAGCTGTCGTGAGGGACAGCACCAGGGTGCGGTATGCAGCGTGAGCTCGCGTGAATCCTGGTCTCTGGGACTCCCATCGCATGTAACCCGCGCACTGTAGTAATGACGTATGTACTGATAGGCAGCCTCCTGCGTCAGACCTTGATAAGAAAAGTGTATTATAATTATTTTATCTACAGCAAAAACAAGCCATTATTTTTGCTTGCTTTGCATTACTTTAATTTTGAACGATAACCCTTAGTCAAATTTTCTTTTAGTAGGACTGTCATCCCAAATGGTAAAGCACTTTCTTGGTCGACTAGACATACAAGTAAAATATTCTCACAAAAGTAATACTTCTTTAAATATAATAGTAATATTTCTTTGCATATGAGAGTAAAACATTTTAATAGGGTTATATAGTTTAAAATACCTCATGGTGTTTCATTACGTCCATAAATTCGTACACAGCATTAATATTTTTCATAACGTTGGAACAAAGATGGCTCAAAGAGAGATTTCTGCTCATTTAGAAACGATTTGAAGACAGGACTGGCTAAAAACGTATTATATTATGGTTCCTCGGAATCAATAGTCTAAGAGGTTAATGCTTTCCTCTCGATAACCTTGCAAATATTCAAGATTATATTAGGAAAAAATACACTCATCTTAAATATTGGGTTGTGTGTGATTAGAAAAACAGATGCCGAGAGAGTGTCACAATTTGGCCGCATTATAGACGCTTAGCTTCGTAGAGTAGGGTGTATAAAGATGAAACTTGGCAAAGAGGTAGTTTATAGTTAGTAAATATATCCTAAGAACGGATTTTTCGGTAGGGCCAGATTAGGGAGGTCTGAAGGGAAGTTTTAATTTCGCGGACGAAGTCGCGCGAATCCGCTAGTAAAGTTATAATTTGCTGTATAGAAAGAATTTTCTGTTCACGTACGGAACATAGAATTAATTTTCTCAATTTTACATTGTTTTGATTTTAGAAAATAGCTTTTGTAATATTCATACACTAATAGAGCCAACATTCTGATGTCCATTTTATCGATACTCGCATGCTAGTATTGCATCAATTCTTTAGTCATTATAAAAGAGTAGTACTAATAGACATGGCGATAAATTTTGAAAAATAGGTTTAAATTATAGGAAATATTAAAGCTTTTATGAAGATTAATTGTTATTTATGAAAATAGACGGACGCATATTTTGACATTATACTATGTAATGTCAGATGCCTGAAAAAATTACCGTAAATTAAACCTACAACCTTAAATAAGTTGGGCGGACTACGGACTTCTTGGACAGTACATTTCTTTAGCAGAAACCTGTCTACAAATAAATATTAAAAGATAAAACAACCAAAAGCTCAACAGTAAGTGTTGTATCTTTCAGACGAGACGTTTATTAACGTCGCATTAATTTGTCAGGTCGGTTTATATTATTTCACCAGGTTGGTTCCTGACATGAGATTATTTTATTTGCCGGAAAATATTCTAGAACATTACGTTTAGGGTTCGGTTTGTTGGACGTCGGTGTTGTGGTTGACTAATAGCCTGACTTGTCCCCAGCATGGTACATGGTTTTCTTTCGTTACGTCCCCGTAGTCGTGCCCCATAGATGCCAATCCTGAATGTCATGTGTCCGTATAAAATAATCTCGTATCTGTTTTATTTTTAAAAACAAATATAAATTATACCCTAAAGCATACATTCGTTAATGCAATATAGTCGCTACGCTTGAGCATTTGCGGCCGAAAAGAGTGTACATCGTGAAAATAATAAAAACACAAACGCAACAAATGCTTGGGCGCCTCTGACCCCTAGATTTAGTTCCACGAACATTTAGATCCTTTCAATGACATCCGAATTTTGTTTTTCTCCACCCCGACCCCGGCCTGCCGCACCCCTCCGCCGCCGAAAATAAACGAACAAAATTAAAAAACATACACATTTAAACTGCATCGTGTTACTGTCGTGTCGACCGCATGATGTAAAAAAAACAATGATATCGTTGTCAACATGTGTATGCTTGTGTATTACTATTGGACGAAATTGGCGCGAGTAGAAGCCAAAAAGCAGCAGAAAAAGGGACAGCGCAAGAGCCTGACGGGTAAGTAGCATCCTGAGCTATGGCCCGCTTACTTTGTGCGACGAATGCCGCGGGACGATGCTAACATAATTTCTTGCTCGCAAATAATTTTCCTTCAGAATGTCCAACCTATAGTGACCTTTTTAATTCCGTTCGATTCCTGTATGTACAAAACTTGAAAGGACGATAAAACTTGTGCTGAAAACAGTTTCAAATCTTTAATTTATTTGTAAGAGTTTAATACTATTATAATCTAAGCATCGCCCATTCACTCAAATTTGATAAAACTTTTGATATGTGTCGTATAGGAATCGGACGTAATTAACTAAAACTAGTTTGCTATTTTGTTACTTTCTAATACTAAATACCAGACCAGTAACAAATCGACTGCATCAATTTCCCAAATACATGACAGTGCATCAGAACATGCATCCTAGTACTAACGTAGACCTGTATGCTGGCATTTCCTTAGCAGCACTACTTCTAAAATTATTTACAGGTTTTCAAGCGGCGCTTTATAATATGGTGTATTTTTGTGCACGGTTTAATTTTATCTATATGATTTAACCGAATAATTTTGTCCTAATGTGTACTTTTGCTATTGTTCGGTATGAGCTTGTCGCAATTGGTATAATTGATTTACTTCAAAAGTAGATTGCGTAAAGAAAACTTTCTTTATATTTGAAAAGTATATTAATATTAACCTTATATTGGCTTAATTGGTATCTATTTCTACATTTTAATTTGGTAAACGATTTGTATGCAGTTTTATTGATTCATCTACTTTTAAACATAACATTTTCAGAACGCTAGATTATGAACAGACTAAACATTTTTCGTCCGCTTCAATACGGGATTGAAGCTCTCATGAATAATGTTAATTTTTTTGTTGACCTAAAAATGAAACGATTACGCCATCGTATTACGTGCGGTCGTAACGTACAATTCAACAATATCTTTAACGAGCTAGTCAAGTCAACTAAATTCAAACGCCGATTGTTCGCGGTTTGTGAAATTCATATTCGCGTGAGTACTACAATATATGTGCTATATTTTTAAACGGGAAAATTAACGCGGACGCGCAAATAAAAGTTACTCTATTGTATCCGTCGAACGATCAACGATTTGTATCAAAAATGCCTCGTAATGAAAAAGAAACGAGTCGGGGACAGCTCACGCCGGACGCGGGCGGGCCCCGGCTCAATGACAAAAAGCAACAACGGCAGGTGACGAGGACGCGCCAGCGGCCGGCAACAGCCACGGCAACCACGCGCGCGTCGACGACAACATATTGTGACCATATTATTATTATTTTATAAATTTTAAGCAATTTTTCATAACACAATCTAAGACCGTTTTGAATTGTATCCAAATAATGCTAGTACTTGAATATTCCATTACTTTAAAACTTTAAGATCACCATATTCAATTTTCAATCTTCAAATTTTTTGACGGCGGGCCATATTACGTCAAAAAGATTGTGGTCCAGTTTTGTAATTCTATATTTAATGACATCAAATATTGATCTCTTTAGAAATCTCCCTAAAACGTGGGAAGGTACAGCCTTATTAGATGATGCAGATTGGGGTGTCCGCGCTGGTCTAGCCGATGTTAGAAGTTTATAACATCGTTCTAGAGTGTCCAATGTCTCAGGAGAATCTAAGACGCGACGAGACGATACGCGGTCCTGCGGTACTGTATAATAGACATAAGCTTCATTTAAGAAGTTTAAAAGAAGAAAATTATGACAAGCTTGTTGTATAAAGGAAATATCTAGTATACAAAAAACAAGTAAATATATCATATTATGTTGCTTTATGAAACGTACCCTGATCTGCAAACATGGTTTTAGCACTTTCTTCATCAATGCCGAAATCCATCAATAATTGTCGTAACGGAAGCAATGTTGAATTTCTGTAGTAATCTTCTGCTGATTGCCCGTTCTAGAATAAAAAAATGTCATAATTTATAAATACTTTTTTCAAAGAAATCAAAGAGTGAGAGAGACTTACATCATCCAGATCTTTTGAATTTGCTCCTAATTGTTGTAATAAATTATAGTAGTGTCCATTGTCTGGTAAAACAGCTGCATAATGCAGAGCTGTTCGTCCTTCAAAATCAACAGCTGATAAAGTTTCAGGAAACCTAAAACACATATTTTGAAAATAATAATTTTTACGTAGAATTGAGTACAATAATGTTCGTATTGTTATCCAAATAATGCTAGTACTTGAATATTCCATTACTTTAAAACTTTAAGATCACCATATTCAATTTTCAATCTTCATTTTAGTACATATATTTCCTTATACCGTAGCCAGATATAGCTCAAAGTGTTTGTAATTTTTTGTCCTTGAAGTCTACAAAGTTCAAAATTGTGCATTTACACAGAGTGCCCGGCCATACTACATGATCATTGAAATGTTCATTCAAATGAAGCTACGTCTGGCTCCGGCATTAAAAATTTTTAAACTAAATATGGTCTGAATGATACATACCTGCCTCCTAAATACTTTAGTATATTAGTTTTTCCGTAAATTGTGGCGACATGCAAAGGAGTAGCGCCATTTGCTGAGATTGGATCTCGAGCAATAGCAAATTTTCGACGGTCTAATGCTGCTTGTAATTCTCTTATGTTACCTTCTTTAGCAGCGAGGTGTACTCTGTTTATCTTTTGCTGAAATTTTGCAAACTACTAAGTTCATTTTTGAAATAATACAGATTTTACACGTTATAAGGCACTTAAAACATTACCATGTATGTTGGTACATTGTCTAGAAAGGCTTGCAATTCTAAATTTTCGGCTTCTCTTCCTATTAATCTGGCTCCTTCTCCGTTTAATACTAATGTGGCTAACATTTCCATATTGGCTGTATTTATTAATTCTGTCACTTCAGGATCTATTTGATTGTCCTGCGCGGTAAAAGAATATGTTATAATTATTATTATAGTTAAAAACAAAAATAACTTTAAAGGGCAATCGCGGACTAAACTTCAACATATAACCTAAAAAGCTAGCAAATCAATCTATAATATTCTAATGTTAAGTGTTTGTGAAGTATATAGTGCTTTTGCATCTACTATTGACACCACAAGTAGATTTTTGATAATTTATTACCTTTAGAACGATGGCGATTTGTTTGTATGAAATTATGTACTTACAACAATAAGTATTTTGCTGTGGACTGAGCCCTCTCTTTGGCTTATGCTAGCATCTTGAGTTTCTTGTTCCGCCTCACTTCTTACAATACCTTCTATAAGACTTTCCTGACTATTACGGCCGTAGGTGACGTTCCCTTTATTAGTAAAATAATCAAAAATATTGAACTCGTTAGGGACCCCCATAAATATTGTAAATTTTAATTGTTGTAATTATATTTCAGGTATAGGACCAGAAGAGGTATTCGCATCACCTCTTTTGGCACTGCCATTACTTTGTCTTAAATGAATAGGACTTTTTGTGTATATATCGTTGTGTTCAAGGTGAGAGCTCCATTGTACTTGTACATCATCGTCATCTTCATTCTTATCAATAGTAGTATTACCTTCATTTAGCGTCGTATTAGAATCCTCTTCTTCATTTATATGTCTACTTGCAGACCTCTGTCTATCTTCATCAGTATGATTATTTTCAATAAAACTTGTATCTTTAAGATCTTGCTTAAAACTATCTTCATTACTTTCCTTATCCCTATTATCGTCAATTTGGTCATGTTTTTGATCGTCAACTATTAATTTTTCTAAGTTATCAGTTTTAACATCATTGTCAGCATTGCCACTTACATTTTCACTTGATACTTCTTGATCATTAACTTCATTGAAAATTGACTCTTTTTGTGTACTATCGCTTTCATTATTGTCTTCTTTTTCGTTTTCAACAATATTATTTTCATGTTCTTCATTTTCTGTGGAAAGTTCTTCTACTTGCACTTCATTGTCATCAGGGTTTTTAATAGAATCTGACACTAGTTCAGTATCTTCAGTAGGTTCGACATGATTTTTTTCACAATTTTCATGGGTTTCCTCTGCGGAAATATTCTCAACATTTACTTCATTTTCTTCCTCTTCACGGTCTACTATCTTTACATCGTCGTCTGTGGCTGGTTCATTCTGGATATTTTCTTCTGTTTTATTTTCAGAAGATAAATTTGAGACTTCTTCATTTACTTCCTTTATGTGTTCATGTTGCTCATCTTCTTCTTTAGCTTCGTTGGGCTCTTCTACCTCTATGACATCCTAAAATTAAAAAAATGATTCATGCGAATGCTTT
Source organism: Charaxes varanes (assembly GCA_024363005.1). Classification (NCBI taxonomy): domain Eukaryota; kingdom Metazoa; phylum Arthropoda; class Insecta; order Lepidoptera; family Nymphalidae; genus Charaxes; species Charaxes varanes. The sequence goes on from JANCMC010043217.1 coordinate 1,017,517, forward strand.
TTTTGAAAAAGCAATGCAAATCAATTATAACAATGTCCGTGAATGTATACATGCGCAGCTCACCTTATTATTTTGTGTATATTCGTTGGTGGATTCACCGTTGCTTTCATTTGCTCTTTCGGTATCATTCAAATCTGGTAGACTACTAATTAGCTCATGCGTGCTGCTATTTTTCAATAAACCGTTGTGATTTTCTAAACTGTCCGAAATAGTAGTCGTGTTATTTTTCGAAGATATATTTTCGCTTGATGCCTTTAAATTTTTCTTTTTAGTCTTTTTGTTTAAGTCTCCAATAAATTCGTTACCTAATATTTTCCAATCCCACGATGGTGGATATGTGCTGGAAGGTGTTCTAGGTGCATCGGGTAACGTTTTAAAAAGAGTCTTGTCAATATCCTGAGCCCTATTAATATAATACGCTGGCGTTTTATTTTTCTACAAAATAAAATCATATATAATCGTATTGCTTACCATTTTATAAACGAGAATAGACGAAAGAAATATTAGTTTAAAATTTATCTTAAAACTAATACTTGTTTAGATCAAAACACAGTACATTATTAAATATGATTTAAATGCACTTCAAATTCATCTCCAAAGGTTTTGAATTTATTTTGAAATTAATTGCATATTTTTTCTTTTCCTTATTTTATCTAAGAGCGACAAAACCATGTCTGTATTCTTTGACTCAGTTACTATCAATATACATAATATTATTTCAACTTCTTTGCAGGTATACATAGATCCGAATTTAAAGTATTATTAATTATTATTTTATTACTTACATTATCAACAGCGCTTTCATCTGCTCCTGAGCTTATAAGAGTATTGTAGGTGTGTTGGTCGTCTTTGACTACCGCAGCGTAATGTAATGGGGTTCTACCATCATTGTCCACGTCGTTGATTCCTTGAGGATATCTCTCGATGATGTACTTCAAAATACCACAGTGACCTAAGCCGGCGGCCTGAAGGTTTGAACAGCTATTTTATTACTGCTATTTTCAATTTTTATTTTAATTATTATATTTATCCCATTAATACATTTTTTTAGTTATTAATAAACCCATTTCGGGTAAACGAGCAGGCGGTTCACATAATACTGACGCCTATAGACAACTGTACCGCCCAGAAAGCTAGCAGACTTGATGGGACAGCATTGTCGCCACTTTAAGCTGATCTTATGTAAGAAAGAGATACTGGTACCAGAATGCGCCGGCTCAATTCGGCTGCAGATCAAAATAATTGCATACGTGCTCTAAAAATCTTATGTATCCAACTCTTCCGCCCTCTACTAGTTCTTCAAACTGCAATGTAGGCAACCGACATCATTCCTCTTTAAAAAAGTACCTTTCGTACCCAATTAAAAGAGGAGAATTAATGAAATATATTCTAGAAAATTTTAAACAACAATAATTACTGTGAATATTAAATGATAGGTATTTTAACATACTTTGTGCATAGCAGTCAGGTTGTTAGCATCTCTACTAGATAGGGCTTGCGGAGGAACAGGGTCGCTGGTGAGCTTCATCAGGCCTTCTAAGTCATTCTGAATGACGGCATTGTGTATGTCGCGGATCGTATTCTACAAAAAAAAAAAGAGTACAGTACTATAAAAATTAATCTTACAGGTTTATCAAATCAAAAAGTCTTTATTTAACAGTTTCATATTACATATAAAATTATTCCTGCTAAGTCAGTGTTCCAACTACTTCATTGTAAGTTAATCTAAATTTTGATAAAAAGTGAATGCGATTTGTTTTATAACATATCAGCTAAAAGTCATCTGTGGGCATACATTTTTGTGTCTCTAGAACTGAATTAACCACCTGAACCTAATAAACTGAATTAACCACTACTGGCATATTTTCATACATTTTAGCATGCAGTGTAGCAGCGTAACCGTGTGCGGCGACTCCATATAAGATCTTTGAAAATTACAAGAAATATGCTAGTGGCGGCTTTTTGTGGCTGTGGCGTGTGGCCCGTGTGCGGCTACCTTTTTTGCTGTATAAATTTCTTATTAATAAGTATATAGAAATACAACGTCGAACTCTATATTCTTCAGTCTTCTGGACACAAACATACGAAAGCGAATGTTTTTAGTATAAGATTTTATATATTACTAGATGTAAGCCGCATTTTCGTCTGCATGGGCCACCTTTATCACTTAGGGTTTTAAAAATAGTTTACGACCGATTCTCAAACCTAAGGACAATTTTTTTTATAAGAATCGGTCAAGGCGTTTCGGAGGAGCTTGGCAACAAGCACTGTGACACGAGAATTTTATATAGTAGAATACCATAATATAAGGAACAGCCTCGAGAAATTTCTTCACAATGGGCTTGCTGGAGACCTCGCTGAGGAGTCTGGCTCCTTGTCCCTCCCACACCACGCGTTGCAGGCGTCCCATGTCACATTCGTGACACCATATTCGTATATTATGGCGTTTTATGACCAACCCTGCAAGAGGTAACACTTTAGAGATATTTGGAGGTGAAACACTTACGATACTTGTATTTGATGATCATATACGACGAAAAAAATTAACATTAAATGTAAATATCAAACTATTACGTGAGATGAAGAGAAGATGAACTAATTATGTACGGAACGCATGGACATACTGGCGTGGACACACGATTATGGTCCGTTTTCCCTTCACACTTTAGTCCTGGCTTAGGACAGACAAATACATCTATTTCACTCAATCTAATCACTTATTTTTTAATAAGTATAGCCAAAAAATTAACAGAATTATAATTGATACCGCCCTGTCTTTAATTTTGACTGACAGCTTTCATTAAATCTTTTTTATAACTGACCAGTTTTTTACGCTGGAAAATGCATTTACGAAATAACTTTTCGGAACAGCAAATTAAATTAGAACAGAGCGTAAGGCCACACTAACTAATTTTAAGGATATTTGATCAAAAATTAAGTACCTATTTTTATTACATAATTATAACGAGAATCGAGTATCGAGCACCCTCCTCTAGTAATTTAAGTGTCTCACCAGTCACTCTGTATAATTAGTACTTTGATAGGTAAATCAAACAAAAAATAAGCATCGGAATTCTTCCATTATAACTGAGTCACCAGTACAAAGCTCAGTAATTCTAAATTTATATGCGTTTTCCATTCCCAGTAGGTGTTATCAATCGATTAAAAAGTTCAAGGTAAATTGCCTTACAAAGGAAATAGATGTGAAATACACCAGACAATCAGTTTTGTTATTTAATCGATATCTACACTTATTAGTGTTGTTTCATCAGCAGCTAACAAATAAGCTTGAACTTTTGAAAACAAGGTTTTTCTACTGATTGCACTGGTTTTAAGTCATATAGAGTTGTGGGATCTTCTGAGTGGAGAGCGCGAAGAACCCTTGAAAACTTAGCTTTTAAGTCATAAATTTTATCACGAAATTATCACATAATGATTAAAAAATAATAATTTATGACGTTCATAAGTAATTGTAAAAAAGTTTATATGAAAAAAACTTGAGTTTGAGTTATATGGTACCTTGGTACCTTTAAATTAGAGTGCACAGGTATCTTGCTACATCTTAGGCTGAATCAACATCTTCAACACAAATAAAAAAAGAATAATCGAAATCGGTTATCGTGATATTGAGTTATTCGACAATTTGTCACGCACATACCTAATCAAAATTTAGAATTTTATTGTTTTCTCGTGGAAACCTTTGTCAGGCCTGGACTGAATTAATATGGAACCAATAGGAAAGCACCAGCTTTCAAATGAAACAAGAATCATCTAGATCTGTGCACCCAGTCGCAAGTTCCGCGATAACAAATATAAAAAAAAAAACATACGCGTTGAATTGATAACCTTCTCCTTTTTTGAAGTCTGTTAATAACAAAAGCTATTGTCCCGGGACAAGTGAAATAAAATCCAGCAGTGGAATAGAATAGGTAAATCAAACACATTTCATAATTTTTCCTTGAAAGGTCCTGAGTAGGTATATTTATTACAGTATTGTTTTACAGTTATTGTTTAGTTGAGGTAAACCGTAAATTAATATTGAGCTTCAATACGCGACTGGATTCCTTGAGGTACTCAGGCTGAATAACATTTTTAATTGAAGTTTTAACGGGATTACGGTGTACGTAATGCGCTGTAATCAGCCTTGGGCCAGTGATCGACCCTTTGGTGCTCTCTCCTGGTCGATGACGAGGGATCTCCTGGATTTTCGAAGGCACTCTGCCGCTGCGAGCGAGTCTACAACCGTGTGCAAATGTTTCCGGGTTATTCGGCCCCATTGCGACATTTGTGAAGGGCTCCCGCGCACAAAGTTAAATAAATAACTTTTGTGTTAAAAAATCCAAGTTATGTTCTACAAAATGTATGTAAAAATCAGCCACTTAAAAAATAAGTTAAGCAGCTCTTATTTTTAGCCACCTTTCGCACCTGGTCATACTTACACCTTTGCAGGTGTGCAGATCTTAATATGTACAGGAGACTACTCACAACCTAAAGTTTTATTTTTCAGATGTCTTTAAATCTCAACCATCTAAAGTCTTTTTAAATAAAGAATCCATTGATTTTAATTTTTTTATATAACTAAGCGGACAGTTTTATCGCTTTGAATCTGTTATTTAATAAACTGCATAGCTTTTGTAGTTATATGTATATCGAAGAAACATTTAACTGGCCCATTTCCCCCTTTAATATAATGTTATCAGTGCTGCAACGAGTGAGGCGTAACGCGCGAATGGTGAAGTCATTGGCCATGGAGGTGGAGATGATGTCAGAATTTTGATTGCAACTCGCACATCTAATACAATATTATTTTGTTACTAGCTAGGTTCTTGTGTCCAACCGAAACTAGTTTTTTTTACAGCCCAACTCGAATATCGGCTTCGGTAGCAGTTTCGGCCGTATTTAATACGAATGCTTATGTATAAAAACCATGTTTGTGCGTGAAGAATACAGTAAAAAATATTATAATCAAGTCTTGATATTTTATTTTTAAATTAAAATAAATAAGAATACTTATTTTTTAGTTGCGAAGATTTTAAGTAATCATCGTATTATCACAACATATTAAAAAAAAAACGCAAAATATACTTTTTTTTATTGATATTAGAGGAAGATACCTTCCGAAATTATTTTTTATTTTTTTAAATTAATTTCGGTTTCAGCCGTACTTTCGAACAGCCGAAACCGAATTTACGACGATACCCGTATGTTTATTAGGATGGTAATATCAAATGAACCGCTTGCCCTTTATTAGGTTTAGGTTTGTAAAAAATCAAATATATTTATAATAAAGTACTATATGTATATAGTATCGATAAATGTTACAATACTGATAGTTAGCCCTCTTTGCAATATAAGAAAAAAAAGTATAACAAATAACAACAAATCTTTAATATTGTTCATAATGTCCAGTCGTCCTCCGCGGCCTGGTTACCTTGAGATCGCCAAATAAACAATATTTTCTTCAGTTACGCTTTGTACGGCTTCCTTATATATCAATTATTTCAGGTCAGGTCACGTTGGGCTTAAGGACTTAAATGGGGCTTAGCGCTTATGAAGAGGAGAGACTAATTTACTTAAAGCGGCGGAAATATTCACGTTGTAGTTCCTATATATACAAGTAGGCGTAGTAGCGCAGCTTTCCTTAGATATGTCCTATATTAAGAGAGGACTAAAAAGGGAGTGACAACTGGGGCGCTAGACATTCTGTCATTGCTACTGAATCCCAAACTACCGTTTGCAAGTGTCAGTAAGTTTTCGAGTTCACAGACGATCCGTTTATTGACGAAACAATGAGATCTTAAATGCATTTATCAGCGAGAAAATAATAGAAATGTGTCGAAATAAAAGAAAGACGATAAGGCTTCTCCACTATTACATTAGTAAGTCTTCGTCATGTTTATTAATAGGATCGTAAATGAGTTACGGATGCCCTACAATTGTCGTTTTACCCAAATGGCCCGCTCGTTTATGTTACTTGTGACAATTCGATAAGGTTTTATGGAAATCGACTGCCTTCGAGTTAAATTGTTTTTACTTTGAAGTGCATGTTGTTATTTTTTACTTGTTATTTCAAGCGACTTTATTCGCATTTCATGTCAGTCGCTAGCTCCTAAACAACGGCCATTTTAAAACGCATAATTGCCTCCTTTTCACTCCGATTTGACCGTTTTCAACGAAGGTAAAGTCATTTGAAGAATAGTTAAACCTTTAAATATTCTTCAAATATATAAAGCTGAAGAGTTTGTTCTTTTTTTTTAAAACTTACAAGGGGGCAAACGAGCAGGCAGCAGGCACCGAAGTGCCTACCGGCGCCCATGGACATCTGCACGACCAGAAGGGTTCTTTAGGACCTTTACAAAAACTCGAGGACGTCAGATTAAGATAGGCAATAAATGAATTACACGAAGACATATTTATATTTCTATAATATCATGAATTAAGCGTGCAATAAGAAAATAGGAGAGTCACAAAATTGTAGAAGAAAAACGGCCACTCGTCGCTAGTCAAATATTCGATTGGGTTTATTTATTTTTTATTGTAACGAAAAACCTTTAAGGGTTACGGAAAAAAATTGATCTGACGATTTTCTCATGACAATGTAGCTAAATCCATCAATAAAGCGCGAAGCGTACGTTCCAGGCGTTATTAACGTCATAATCTTACCTGAACGTAAACTTTTATCGATTTTGCACCTAATCTACGTAATCCAATAGATCGCCTCAAAGCTTTAGTGACTACCAATTTAGCATCACGGGCTCCTACTATAAAGCGGAAGCCGCACATAATAGATTTGATTTGGATATCTTTAGAAAGAAGTAGGTGGCACTTAGGCTGACGTCACGCGGGTAATAAAGTCAGTCCTAAAAGTTTATTGCCGGTACATCAGTTGATTTATGGAATTCCAATGGCACCACCACCACGTCGTGTTCGTAACCCTATACTTACAATATGCAATATGGTATGTGGAGATTCTTATTTCTTCCGATTTTGATTTAAATATAAACGCACTATTACATTGCCTCGATCTTAATTTTTGTCCTATACCTAAGACAATTACATCAAATGCCGAAAACTTTAAAAAATACGCAATAAGAACGGACGCAATAAGGAACATTTGTACACATATAAAAGGACGGCCATTATAAAGTGTTGTGAGGTGATTAACAGAATTCGGCGATTCGATATGTGTAAAAAATATATATTCTATATGTTTAGAAAGATATAAAATCGAACCGGGACGTTTACGAGCCGGTACACTAGTTGATTTATGTTTATCTAATCGTATCTATAACGTTGTGTTTTTGTATTTCTGTCCCAAGGGAATTTATCTATTTCCAGATCTTGTATTTTATGTAACCCCAAGATTGAGTTAATATCCTTAATAGTTTATAACGGGCACCACAACTATTTATGGACGATTTCAAATTTATAAATAAAAAAATATATTAGTCGGTAGTAACTATGCTGTATATCAGTGTTTTTTTTATCTTTAATATACGCAACCCCTTTACAGGTCGAAAAATTCTGGCGATCCCCTTGGACCATATTTAAAAACCTCTGGCGACCCCTTTGTACCAGAGTTGAAAAAATCTAAAAACCCCGGTAGGCAAATTGTGGTTATTGAAAAGACTAGTCACTTATGGTTATATTTTATTTATTTAGAATTTGAAATTTTATGATTTTCTCGATATAGTATTTGCTTGGTTGCATTTTTCTCTGGCGACTCCCCAAGTTATACTATGCGACCACAGATTAAAAAACACTGCTACATAAAAAGCTGGAACCATGCAACATTTTACAAATAGGTTTAATAAGGTTTTGAAGATCTAAAATCACAAAATTCGAACGAATCAGTAATTAGGAAATGACGACGTCCCATACAAACTTTCAACCCCTCATTTCACCCCTTTAAAACTTTATTTTCGCAACCTAGAATAGCCCAACTTTATCCCCAAAGTCCAATCTATCTCATATTCCAATTTTACCCAAAATTCATAAAAATCGGTTGAACGGCTTAGGCGTGAAAACGTAAAAGACAGAATTACTTTCACACTTATAATATTAGATATCGACATATTCACGCGTAAAAGCATTTCATACATTAGCATAACTCTGTAAAGCCTACCTAGCTATGCAATGCTGACAGCACCAAACTAATTCCTCGGCGAATGAATTCAATCGGAATTAAATTATTGGCAATAATTCAAATGCAGGAGCGCTAAGTAATCTGCAAGTAACGCTGCCCGAGGCGAAGCGAGCACTTCCACTTAATTGATTTGAATGGTCGAAAATAAATCTGCTGCATGATTTCTGAATTAAAAGAACCGCTCGAGAATAGAAACGAATAAAATCCAAATTGCGTGTATAGGATATTTCAAGGCAGCATAAGCACTCTGATGATGCAGAGGTCCATGGACGACAATCACCTCTTACGATCAGGTGGATCTTCTGTTCGTATGCCCTCTTTTCTTACTAAAAAAAATCACTCACTCGCTTCCATGCTTGGCTCAGGCGGAACGTGATAATAACTCCGGTGTTTTCGTGCGTGCAGTTCGTCGATTTATAACACGTTGTCACGTGAAAAAAAATGAACATATAGGTATTCAGAGCCTCAATAGCTCAACGGCATAAGTTATGGACTGAAATCCGCAAGGTACCCGGTTCAAACCCCACCGCCGTTGGGGTATTGTCGCACCCACTCCTAATACAACTTACATAATAATTCTTGCCAACAATTTGACATATTTAGTGCATTGAAACCATGACCTAACTTTGTTACAATCGTATTACAAGAATATTAACTAATTGTTATCAATAAATGTATTATTGAGTAATATTATTGATATATAAACATATGAAATTATGTCACTAGCATTCAAAAGGCAACTGTTGAAGAAACAAAACCAAGATGGCCGCTAAAATTATTCTTCTGTTCTGCGCCCAGGCGTTCTTAGCCCAGGTAAGCAAATTGACTAACTTTATTCCCAATTAAGCATAAACTCAATTCTTACTTTTCTAACCTCCATCTTTATATAGGTTTGGTTATTTTTTGTGATTATTGTGGTTAGCCCCATTTTTTTTTCAAACTGACTTTATTCAAGAGAGGATAACGCACGCCAAAAGTCTCTCATCACAATATTTCATTTTATAAAGAAAATTAAAAACGGAACCAAACATTATTTCCATTGCTTGTAGACACGTAAATAAATTTCTATTTTATTGTTAAAAAGATAGTTTATTCTATCATCTCTAGAAGTCTATATATAATATAGACCTAGAGATAATATGTATAAACCTGATATCTGACAAGCTGTGAGTTTTACCCGTCTAATACCTATATCACGCCTTTTTTGTCACTTCTTTTTAGGGTGGCACACTAACTCTGGAAAGTTAAAAGTTCATAATTTTTCATCCCCTCCCCCATTGCTACTCTGTTTTGAGCATTGAATTTGAAAGAATATTCTATGATAGTGATAATTGTGTAAATAAAATTTAAAAATTTCTACCAAGCGGCCAGGGTTCCACGCTTTCCACGTTCCATTCATTTCATCTTCAATTTCTTGAACTTTTTTCACATTTTATGTCAATTTTTCGGGGCAAATTTCCTTCGGGGCCCTGCCTCCATCTACGTGCTCTCACAAAAAACCTTGCCTATTATACTCAAAAAGAGCTTCTATATGTAATATTATTTGTTTGTCCAGCTCATCTCTGGTCAGTGCATCGGCAATGCTGCTGCTGCACCTTGGGGGGCACCTGGGCCATGGGCTGCTGCCCCTTGCGCTGGTGAATGGGCAACCGGCTACACTGCCGCCGGACTCGCTGCTTCTAACGGTGGGGGCTTCCTCGTTAACAGCGCGTCACCCATCGCCCCTACCGGCGTATCCATGACGTCCGAAAACGCGTACGAAGGTCCTCTAGCTGTGACTGGCGCTGTTCCGTTCTTGGGAGCTATCGCTTTAGAAGGAGTCCTGCCAACAATTGGAACTGGTGGTGTTACTTATGGTTGCGGTAACGGTAACGTTGCTATGGTCAGCGAGGATATCGCACCTGCCTATGGTCCATACGGATATGGACCTGAGGTGGCCTACGGATATTCAGGAGTTGGTTTTGAAGCTGGTATCGCCGGACCTGGATACGGGTACGGATACAACAGAGGGTGCGGATGTGCTTATTAAAATGGGATGAAATCACCCGTGTTATATTAAATAATGTGATATAAGATAAAAATAAAAAGTTTTTTAATACAATTAAGTCTTACTATTTCCCCTCCCCTTTCACATATGATTATGTAAGTCAGAAAAATTAACAACATCAAAATGTAGATATCTTGTAATGTGCTATAACACCTGTAAGTTACTGTATAGGCGAAGATCCCAGGGCCGTAAGGTATAGCTTACTTCTGCCGAATAAAATCTTAGGTTCTGAGAAGAGTCTGAGGGCCTAGCACGAACATTTCGAACCGTTGGAGTCGAAAATTCGACTTTGAAAGTATTCGTGCTGGGCCCACATCGGACCCTCCTTAGTGTCAACGCGGGTTGTATCAGCGTTGATTAAATGCGTGACCCGATAAATACTTGCCTCTTGCGGGCCTAGCACGAATATTTTCATCCTAAATACAGCCGAATCTTCGAATTCGAATCTCTATACCGAAATTCATCATAATTGGTTTAGCGGTTTAGACGTACCGTAACAAACAGTAAAGATGTAATATATCTGTTTATCAGCAGGAATAGAAAGTAAGAAAGAAACTATGTTTATTCAATCATTGTGAAAAAGTAAACAACATAACAAATACATAATATAATAATAGGCTATTATTATATTATGTATTTGATATGTTGTTTAGGCAAACTGAACACGAGACTAAATTTTTAATAATTATTAAAAAAAAAAAATTATATATAATAGATTTCCTGCTTCAAGTAAAATTGCTGTAATACCCGAAGAAGCAACAGCTGAGGACGGCTCCTTACCTCATAAATCTACAAGACTATCAGCAAACCCTTATCTCCCGAAAAAACTTATCCTATCGGTTCAATTCTTCCAGGGATTCCCTAACTGGGTTTTGCGTAACCTCCCCTACGGACTCCATCTTCGACACGACACATTCGGGACGAATGTGGATCGGCAGGTTAGTGCAATTTTCGGTTGTCTCTTACTATCACCCTGCGCGAAGTTTGACATACATTGCTCCATCAAACACTTCAACATACAGTCCACTTTGTCGTAGGTCAATTTACCTAGAACCAGTGACCACACAACCACCCCAAGTGCGACGTCCGCACAATAATTACTAAATTTTCAATTAATAAATTACTTAAAAAAGAAAAACAAATTACTTTACATAAATCCAAAAATAAAAATTTGAATAATAATCCTTGCAGCGGTCTAAACTAACTTGTATCCTTTACAATTATTACAAAGATAACAAAATTGGAAAAATACTTTTGAAAAAAACTAAATTACTTTGCATAAATTCCCGGATAAAACGGATAAAACATTGAAAAATAATCATTCCAACGATACTAAACTAACACAGCATCATCAAGAATTATTGCTAAGATTACAAAATTAAAAAAATTCTTTTAAAAAAACTAAATTACTTTGCATAAACTCGCAAATAAAACATTGAACAAATTATTGTTGATTTTAAGTTTAGTCACGTTACAATGATTACATTGTAACGTGACTAAACTTATACAGTATCATCAAGAATTATTACCAAGATTACAAAATTCAAAAATTTCTTTTTAAAAAATTAAATTACTTTGCATAAATCCGCAAATAGAATGCAATGTTGTCACACCGATGTACATTTTTCATAGACACAATGGAACAACGTGGCAGAAGTGGCCTGAAAATCCCCTCTCTCACGAAGGGGGAAAATGCCTACGTTTAGCAGTGACACATTAAGACATCGTTACATTACCACAACACCATTATCGTCACAGGACAAGGGGCTGGTAAGCTTTTCCTATAATTCTTAAGGGTAACTCAGACTGGCGCCGTCGCGACGCAGCGAGATGGATGATTTGAAAATTGGGTTGCCTCGAAACACTGAGTGGAGTTATTGCCTCGAAACACTGAGTGGAGTTATTGCCCCGAAAAACTGAGTGGAGTTACTCGTAAGCATCGCTAACAAGCTGAAATTTTTTAAAACATCATTTTTGGCGCGACGTACGTATATTCCGGGAAAAATAATATCACAAAATCTAGAAAAACTCGGGACGCACCAAAAAAAAATTTGCAAGTTAGTAGACATCTGCTAAGAACGGATTTTGTGATAAGGCCAGATTAAGGAAGTTTTACAGGGCTGTCGCTATTTATGCGGACAAAGTCACGGTAAACAGCTAGTATTCATATGATTTTCATGTGTAATGTTGTCAGGAAAAATGGAATAAGAAAACCAGAAAAGCGAATGTTAGAGCCTTAAGCGCGCAAGCTGTCACTCGGCTCAAATCGACTAGATTTAATACATATAATAAGGGGCAAACGGGCAGTTAGTGCACATGAGTGCCTAGCGACGTCCATGGACAACTGCAACAACAGAAGGCTCACAGATGCGTTGCCGACCTTTGAGAAATGAGTATGCTCTTGAGGGTCCCTAAGTCGTATCAAACGATTAGAATTTTAATTATTCTAACTTGGCTAATTTACAATGATATGATATTTTTAACAAAATCTAACAAACTTTCAAATATCGAATAAGATATAATTGTATCTAAGAAAAATTATTTTGAAGATATAATGTCAAAGAGGATTAATAAAAAAAAGGATTTTTCACTTTAGCAAGAGATGTAAAAAAAAAAACAACATTAAACGACCAACTCACTTGCAAACAAGATTTTAGTATACAATACAGTCCAGTAATTATACAGTAATCCCCCCTATAACACGATGCTCTTATAACGCATTAATATTATTCTATAATACATAATATTATATTCTGCGCATTCGGGGTCGTATATGCGCGTTGTACGAGAATAATCCCACAACGAATTTCGTATATCGTAGAATAAACGTTTTATAGGAGGGATTACAATACACATATGTTTGATTTTTCAAGAATTTCCTCAATTTGTGCTAGTCATCGCAAAAGAGTCTAAAACATCACAACCCTTTGTGTGCAGCCCTTACGCATCGAATTCTCGTTTTTCAAATAAAACTGTCGAATAGAATCACATGGACTATTCGAAAGTTAAAGGCGTTCTTTTCCTCTATTTGCCTGAGCTGGCAAGATCGAATTTCGTCGGTCAGGGAATCGAGGAAAACTAACTGTAAGTAACATTGTTGGAAAATCTAATTGTACTATTTCTAAGAAACTGTTCCCCTTTATCGAGAATCGTTATGTTTTACTTTTTACATTTAGTATTATCGAAAGCCGCACTAGTAGGATCATACCGGATTTGGCTAGGCAGGGGAGGGAACACTGGCAGTGAAGGTGAGTGTTAGTGAATACAAGCCTTTAATTTAAGCTTAGTAGGAGGGGAAAAGGGGAATATTAGACATACCTAAAAGTATTCCTAATATTACTTTCAAAAAAAAAAAATAATTGTCTTGTACCTACGTTCCTTATGCCTTTGCGCTTAAGAAATCGATTCTGGCTTGTCTGTGCGCTCAGGTTCTTCACCTGGCCCTCTTATTTAGGGTTCCCTAATCCCCCAAGGTACCCTTACAGTTTCGTTTTCTCTTGCCGTCCGCAAGATAACCAACCTCCCTAGGAGTACCAAACTTTTAGATATAGAGACTAAATTTTCCATATTTAAAGGTCATGCTAGAAACTCATTAGAAAAATTGTTTTGAGCGAAATCGGACAATAACTTTTGAAGTTATTAGTCAAATACCGTATCGCGTATCGAGTAACCCTTCTGTGCGTGTTTTGACACGCGTTTGGCCACTGGTGGACCCGGCAGACGTTGTCCTGCCCGTACGTAAAGATCGATAAAAAGATAACCTAGACCGACTCCAGCGCCATCTGCCGTGGTGATTTGTGAATCTAAACCACCCAGGGCGACACCGAAATGCATAGAAAAAAAATTCATTCAAATCTGTCCAACTGTTTAGAAGTAAAGTGACATACCCACATACAGTAGTTATATATAAAAAGAAAAGCTAAAGGTCACCTCCCAAGAATACTCGGAATAAACAAAGATGAAATTTGGTAGGCATCCGTTTTTAGCGGTTGAATGTACTACACACATCCGCTAAGAACGGATTTTGCGAAAGGACCAGATTTAGGAGGTCTAAGGGCTCTCGCAAGTTTTTATGAACTTTTACGCGAACGATGTCGTGGGGAGCAGCTAGTATATTTATATAACAAAATATATTAAGTGTTTGTCTTATACCGGAGCCAGACATAGCTTCATTTAAATGATCATTTCAATGATCGTGGAGAGTGGCCGGGGACTTTGTGTAACTGCGCAAAGTTTTGTAGAACTTTGTAGTATTCAAGGACAAAAATGCACCAACACTTTGAGCTATGTCTGGCTCCGGCATTATAAAACGGAAGTAAAGTTAAGACCAATTTACTTTCACATAATAGATCTAGTATTGAATAAGTTAAGGAACCTTGTTAAATGCTTGTAAGACAGTATACTCGTATATAAGTGTCTTAACGTCGTAACTCTCGGAAACTTCGTTGATAACGACGCATTCAAGTTGAATGTACTACAGGGAAATCCGTCTGGTATCGAGCTGAACACAGTACTTACGTATATACGTAACTTCCCCGTTTGTTAGAGAGAATAGCTCTCTACTTTAAATTGATTGTATTTTAGTGTCTGGATTATACGTATACTTTTTTTTTTATAAAGCAGACAATGGATACTTTAGGTGTGCTCATTCTTATTGTCCCTAGATTATGACTTAAGAGCTTATCATCGAAGTAGCCACGTAGATAGTCCAGTGCAATAGTTCAGGCCTAATAACTAACGCATGGCCATTCGATGTGAAAAAATATATGTTCAAATTAAATAAATTTAGGAAAAGCTAGTTTTATATAACAGACAGAGTAAGAGGGAGAATGGTAAAATATTAAAGACCTCTCACATAGAATGTCAGAGTCAAAGATCGATGAAGCAATGAGAATGGGTACTTATGACGTGTCACATAAAATGACAAGCAGGTATGTGTTATTCACTTATTACAACATAATAAAAACACTGAGGTAGAGAGATAAGTGAATAAAAATGTTTAAGACTTCACACTGCGAAATACGGGGTCCTCGCTACGGGAATAATGAGTTGTTCAGTTCGCATAATGAGATGCTCTCGGAAAACTACCGGTTTCTTTCAGATCTCTCATCATTAGTAAAGGGCTGGAGGCGTCGAGTTTTCATTAAGACACCGATGTTTTCTAATAACAAAGCCTGCGTGTGGGAGGGTATTACAATTATAATTGTGGAAACACATGAATGAACTGACTGTAACGAAGAAGTGTGAGAGAGACTGTTTAAGCAATATCAATATATCAGACGCATCACATAAAGTGACATAAAGAGAGAGTATGAGAGAGAGAGAGAGTAAGAGAGAAAGAGTTAGAAAGAGTAAGAGAAAAAGAGTAAGAGAGAGTAAGAGATAGATTAAGAGAGAGATATAGTAAGAGCGAGAGAGAGTAAGAGAGAGGTATAAGTAGAGAAAGAGAAATACAGAGACACAGTGGGAAAAAGCAATAAAAATATTTGAGAAGAAAAATAGGGTCCTCGCTTGCGGGAATAATGAGTTGTTCAGTACGCATAATGAGATGCTCTCGGAAAACTACCGGTTCCTTTCAGATCTGTCATCATTAGTAAAGGGCTGGAAGCGTCGAGTTTTCATTAAGACACCGATTTGAATAATATTTACGGTTTAATGTAAAATTGTACAAACAATCTACCAGATCAGATGGGAACGTACATAAATTATAAAAAATACCCTAATGCAAGTAAAAATTAAATTGTTTTAACAACCAAACAACCTCTAGAAATTTTATACGTATAAGATTTTACCTTCCTTCGAGGTCAACCGCCGAGACGCTAAAAAAATTTTGCAATGAAAGTCAAATAAGGCCAAAACATTACTTGTCCTACCATTACTGGTTTTGTCAAGTTTTGCGATAATTAAAAAATTAAAAAAGTTATTCTCACATAAACTCACCGAAATGTGTAGATTTTATCACACGAAATCAATTTCTACAGTTGTTATGTTCATAAATGCAAAAAACCAAAATAATCACAGTCGAACCATAACGAATACGTAATAAGTTATTGTAATATCGAATCACCGTTATAATAAATATCACAGTATTACACAACACATGTTCGAGACTAACTCTAAATGAAAACTGTTGCTCATGTGTGCGTTTTAAAAAATTACACTATATCTCAGTCATTTTTTAAACGGCACTAATAAACAAGACTTGTGTGGGAGTATGGAGCCGCTGTGATTAGCGAAGTCGGTATGCAGACATGGTGTCTCATGAATTTCAGTCTGTATTTACACCTTTGAATTATTATTGAGTAACTATATAATATGTTAGTAGATTAAGGATGATATAATGTAAATGAATATAGAATATAGTAGAGAAATTTTAGAAAAAAGAAACTGTAACGTTGCCTATAGCTGTATCCTTCGTGTGGTACCTACGAGACATACGTACCTATGAGTGTAAAGACCAGAGACAGAGACCGAGACAAGCGACCGAGATAAGAGACCGCCACAAGTGTCTTGGTGTCTTCTGAATATACTGTACTCGTGTCTCGGTCTCATGTCTCCGTTTTGCTCCCGAATTGGCGTTCATACATTGCTATATAACACGCGGTCTTCTGTCTCGGTCTCGTTCGCGAACCGCTACAGTAATCATAATGGCATAAAACTAACAATTTTTTCCTTGTATAATTAGGATGTACAAAAGAAATAATTTAACTAGTGGTAAAAAAAACTATCATAATATATTTTCCGATTTTCTGAATGATAACGTCACCATTGGAAATTTTTTTTCTAAAATATATCCACGTGTGATAAGTCCTACTTAGAAGTTATGATTTATACATTTCATGATAATAAAGATAAATGACTGCACAGTTACAGAGCTCTATTAACTAGTGTCATATTTTTATTTTAACGTTAATTATAGCAATGACAAATGACTGAATAAATACTCTTTTACCGTAATAATGAAATACGGATTTGCTTCATGATTGATTAACAGTAAACAGAGAGTAACACTTTTATTTCTTCAGATTAATCTATTAGAGAGTTAATAAATATATTAAAAATATATATATTGATATAAAAATTGTTACATTTTAGATAAAATCTTCAATTTGATAACAAAATTTTTTGATATAATATTCTACAGCTGTCTCCAACTTCTTTCCTGCAAATGGATTTTGTTTCTCCAATATTAAGTAATTTGACAAAATATATGAAGACATTTTGAATTTGCGAGCACCAAACAAGTTTAAATGTGATTTTATACCCTGGTCTCTTATATGATGTGAGTTTCTTTGAAATCATAGTGTTATTCGTATTTCTTCTTTGGCAAATATATTTTTTATTTATTATAATTAAAAGTAATAAGCTAAGTTTATTCAATTTTATTTTTATACTAGCTTTGCAAGTGACTTCGTTCGCGTAAAGTGAGGTAAAAAATTAGATTCAATTTTAGCGTTATGATATATAGCCTTCCTCAATAAATTTGCTATCTAACACTGAAATAAGTTTTACATCAAACCAGCAGTTCCTGAGATTAGCGCGTTCAAGTAAACATACAAACAAATTTAAATATTATTATAGATGTATCCATGAAATTAGTTGCATATATGGTAGTATGCTAAAAAGGTAATTATCAATATTGAATGCGTCTAATAATGTTTCTATAAGACATAAAATGTATCAGCAGCCAACCTTTTGTTTCTATGAAAGTCGGTTAAAATTAGGGACTTCCTCGAAGGCGAGGGGACCATAAGCACCAATTGAGCAATCGAACTAAATTAGAAGAGTAACAACCAAACAAACAAAGTCCTGATCAGGGATATATCTAATATAATAATTATACCTAGTTTCGTCTGCACTTCTATTAATTAGAGGTAGCGTCATGCTTGTAGCCGAATTGGGCCGGCGCGTCCGGATACCAGTACCTTTTTCTCACATGAGATCGGCGTGAAGTGACGGCAATGCTGTCACGTCTAGTGATGGTGTTGTTGTCGCGTTTCGTTCGGGAACTGACCCCAGACTACCCTAGCTGTTATTGCCAATACCCCTATACCATCCGTGACTGTACTAGCCGCATCATCTTTCTCCATTCCATCTATCATTTCACTCCATCTCGTCCTTTATTCCTATCTGTTTATCTAATTAAAGGTAGGACCTACGCTTGCAGTCCTTTTGCTCTGCAGCCGAAGTGTGTTTCGCGTCCTGGTACCAGTACCTCTTGCTCACATAACATTGAAGTGAAGAGTGGCAATACTGTCACGCCAAGTGATGACAATCTTGTCGCGTTTTGTTCTGTTTGTAAGAGTTCCACTTTTTTGCCCCTTATTTTATCCCTTTAGCGTAATCTATAGAATAGCTGAACCAATTTAATTTAGACTGTTAGATTAATAGCTTTTACAAGATAAGTAGGATATTTTTCTGAAAATTAATAGATACTCCCATGTCAAAATTTATATAACATAGAAAATAGATAGATTGTTTTAGTAAAATTGTAATTACAAAGTATTTCAAATCGGATTTCTATTTTACTTAGTATATAAAACAGAATATAATAGAACAGAAATCATTTATTCCCACATAGATATACACAGCCTAGACATATAAATATAGCTAAAAAATTAATTAATTACAAAATAAACAAAGTTTTAGACCAAGTAAGTATGCGACAAGCTGTATGCACCACAGACTATTCTATAAATTTTCAGCGAACTCCCCGTGGTGTCTTAGTTGTTGGGATACCGGTATTTATAAAGATAATCAAAACTAAACAAGAGAAAAAATAATACTGTCGTAACAATATTAGAATTTCACGACCATCCAAGTTCAAAGAGTCTGTAAGCATTTTATATTTTTTATTATAACTCAATCTATGGGTGTCGAAAACTCATGTTGTTAAATCGTATTTATGGTGTGATTGCAAACCATATGCAGAGTCAGTACTTCTCATAGTTTACTACTTCCAGCAATAAATATATACTAATGTTAAATAGTCCATAAATATTTCACCACGAAATAAAACAAACAATGTTAATCAAGTCGCGCCTTGGATAAATGTGGGGTTTCTAAAAAGTAAAATGTTAGCTAATTTTACTATACTGGAAATAGTAAACCTACCTTAAATGTGGACAAAATGAAGATAATTAATTAATAACATATACGTGCGTATATGTTATTAATTAATTATCTCCATTTGTGTAATAATTATATGTAATACTTATATCATTTACGTAATATGTATATAAAGGTCCATAACATATACGTAATACGTATATAAAGGTCCCGAAAGACGTGGTCCTACTTGAAAAATGGTTTACCACATTTTGATATACAGAAAAAAAACCCAAAAAAAAGTGTTTGTCGCAGAATTTTAAAAAATCTAAGATCCTGACGTGTGTGCAGCAATGAAAAAAACATATAGCTGCTCGTTAAGCGCTTAAAGAGACTCGTTGTCTCGACTGCGATAAAAACTGTCTCTTCTTTCATTTTCACAATCCAAATTATTAGCGGCTTTAGCGCTTTAGGTCCTATTAGTAACTATTTTAAGGAGCAATAAAACATCAACACGGACGTTCACACACACTGTGAACCTATTCTACTTCTCCCTAACATTATCCTGGTCTAGTACCAGGATCCTCTTTAATTACAGAGGATGTGGCTGTGGAGCCGGTTAAAAGGACAGACTGCCGCCTGATGTAATCTCCGGAATCCCCCCAATCTCTACAATCTCACGACTAATATCACTCGAGAGACATTAACCGGGACCAACTTCCCTTGACCTACGAAACACCTGCCTTCCGAAACAGGAGGTCGAATATGACACTTTTTGTATTTGATTTTTTTGTTAACTATTTTGTTGACCAATAGGTCACTATCAATGGCCGCGGTAAGACCTACTTAACCTAGAAATCGACTCAAATGCTTGCCACTGATTAAACCACGACCTCACATATGCTATGAACCTATTATTAACTTATTGTAAATAGTTTTACTTCCCGAACCAAAACGACTTCACTTTTAAGAAACAAAACATACTTGTCTCTCATAAATCGGGCGAAACATCTGCGACTCGTCTCGCAATGGACTAGTTGAGCATTTTTCAGAAACTACTTAATATTATTTGAAGTTAACTAAACCTAAAATATAAATAATTCATCAGCGAAAAAAAAACCCTTACCTGGTTATTTCTGCGTTTTTTTAAATCGATTTAAATTTTAGCGCCAAAACGCTCTGGAGTATCATGGCGTCTCTTTGACGTAACGTCTTGCCAAACTGTTGTACTTAATCGTAATTGCAAGATGCGACGTCATGCGCTCTGATTGCTGTTCACGAGATTTACGTGCGTCTTTAATTTAATTGATTTATATTTCCAAAATGTAATATCTTTGTTACAGAGGGGAGGCGGCAAATGGATCAGAGGCGCGCGGCAGCGGCGCTGCTAGCGCTAGCCGCTTACATCGCGTGCTCGGCAGCAGGTATAACTTACAATCCTTTTTAGGATTCTGTAGTCCTACAAGGACGAGACGGAGGGAGGGGACGAGAATAAGGGTTTCGCTCAGTCCATCCGTCCTTCCGCCTGTCCGCACGTAACGTGGTCCCCTAGGATTCCCGCCTCGTTTCTGGGTGTATTATCCATATGTATGTTAAAACAACAAAAGTTAATCTGAGGGAAACGGACCTTTTTAACATGATTGTAGGTATCGTAGAAATTAACCAACCTTTGAGAAATCATATACTGATTAGGTGTATATTCTAAAAATATATTTCCAAACACTCATGGTGGCAGCTGGTTCTTTACGCTGTATTGTGCGAGGCAGAAAGTTCTTTGTTAATCTCACCGCTGTGGAGGAATGTCGGACAAGATTGTGCTGTATTAGAAGTTTATTATCCAATAAAAAGCCTTGAAGTAGTGAATGTTACAAATCATTTAATATGCACAATACATTTAATTCCGCATGAGAACAGGTTGGACCGTTGTGTTGTCTGGTGACCCAGAATAGGTCCTTTCTTGAGATGTTCGTGCGCGATACCGGTGTCGCCAGTGCCTTATGGGGGCCTACTACAAAAACGGACGCCCGAAATTCGTTCGGAACCTCACCTCGAATTCATTTCTCACATTCATTCAGACGCTTGTTATATGAAAACGAAATGCCTTAAATTCGTTCAAATTTCAAATCTGACATCCGAAACACGTAATCCATATACAAAATCATTTAAAATCCAGGGAGATTTGTAAAAAAAATACTGCCTCGAATATGTCTATGGAACCCAGTGCCAACTCGAGTGTTTATGAAATAACGGTACCTAGAGAAAAGATTTCTCAAAAGTCTGGAAGGCCTTCTGGTAGCGCAGTTGTCTATGAGCACAGTCACTTACAACAAGATGAATCCCTGCCCGTTTGTCCCTTGTCGTATATTAAAAATGTATATAATACTAGCGTGATGATATATAGCCTATAGCTTTTCTAGATAAATGGGCTACCTAACACTGAAAGAATTTCTGAAATCGGACCAGTAGTTCCTGAGATTAGCGCGTCCAAGCAAAAAAACAAACTTCAGCTTTATGATTTTTTAAGAAATTCTTTATTTAAATTAGCTCTTTTACAAGTACTTTTTCGTTGTTTACGTTTATTAAATATATGTTTTTTTGCTATCGTGATCTCACTTACAAAGTTTTATTACGAGGCGATTTCGAACAATTTATTGGTGAGGAAAGGTCGTTAATTTTTCGGAGTAACCCTCCAGAAGTCACAAAATTCGCGAAATTAGTAAATTAACGGCATCATCTGAACGGACGCACAGAAACGTGTTTTTGGAGGTTGATGATCCTGTATTTTTATTAATTATTCATACAAAACGTTTTATCACCAATATAAATCGTTGCAGTTTTGTCCAACGGTATCGTGGTTTTTTTATACCTTAGAGTTCTTTCTCCGAAGCTATTGGTTATTTTTATTATAACTCCTAAACATTACCCTTAATTATACAAGAAACTTGGTTGTACCTTAATTATACAAGTAACCCTTACTTACTTCACTGACGCAGTGATCCGAAGAGGATCTTGGTTCCGTTCAGAGTTCAGAGTAGCTTGGACACCTAGAGAGGATGGAAAGGGGTTCTTGTGAAAAGAGCACATCTGGTTCGCCCAGTTAGTAAACTTCCAGTTGGACGATCCAGACATTGCTGGGCGGATGAAGTCACAAAACATCTCCAAGCCGGCAAACCGGATATCTAAATATAATAAGCAATTTTAAGGCCTAAGTAACTTTAATAATTACTAATTCTAAAAGCCGGTATTCAAACTTGTGACCCAGGCTATTACGCCGTTACTCCAGGAAAGTCGTCAATTTATTTACGACCATTTAATCTGAGATCTGTTTATTGCTTTAAAACGCAAAGGATTGACCGAAAAGTTAATTGTATTTAAGCAGTTTTAATGCCGTGTGGTTTCCGGCTTCCAATAGTTCCTGTACCACTTAAGATGACTAATAGACTTTCAGCGGTGTTCATCCGCATTCGTCTGAGAACAGATAAAAATTTATTGCGATCAGAAGAGCTTCTCAATTATTGGTGTAAACGTTACGAACGATCTTTCATTTACACTAAAAGATCAAGAAAGAATGCCCTCGTTCTAGCTCTAGCTATGTATTCGTCTGGTCTAAACCCACCTTTAGAACAGTTAAAATTTTACTGCGATCTCCAATGAGCTTCCCAATTGTATTGCCCTCACAAAAACCTTTCTAGTATGTGGTCAGTGGGCAGTGACCCTGCCTTTTGCTCCGGGGTCGTGGGTTCGATTCCCGCCTCGAGTCTGGGTGTATTATCCATATACAGTATGTATTTATATATTTACAAAAAATATATATATTTGTGTATAACAGGCGGCTGTTACCTATAACACAGGTATTAAGTTGTCTACCTTTGGAACAGACGTCCGTGTGTCATATAGTCCTATATATTTATTTATTATTTGGAATTTTGTTAAAGAAACTGTCGCAAGCTTAGTCATAAACTGACCTAACTTAAAAAAAGTTGACTTTTGGGAGATTTAAAAAAGTTTTCTCATTTACGACTTTTCCACTTATGATTCTTAGTTATAGTTCTTAGTCTTAGTTCAATAATAGTTAATAAAGTGATTAATGATAATGCAATGTTATTTTAATGATATATATTATTTGTTTGTCCTTTTAACTAAAATATGTTTTTGTTAATAAGACAAAAATAGCTGTGTCTCAGTGGATGGAGATATTGAAATAATTCATAAATTAATAGATAGAGGACGTTGAAACGAAGCTGCCTGTATCATTAACTCACTTTAGAGCTAAGACGCAATCTAAGTGTGCGGTATAACAAAATACCCGAACAAACTTAACTTTTTAACACTATTCCTTTTTAAGTACGTACAATTCCAAACGAAACACCGTCGGACTCGTTTGTAATCTAGTTTAAAGACGGGCCCATTCCTGGTCACATCTTGATAGGACTGACAATTCAATACCGAGTTTAAAGATAAGCTCCATTACAAATATCACCTGACAGTATAAACGACAAAGCACATAAAAAACTTGGTGGGGAGTCCGGTAAAGGAATGCGATCGATTCCCATATTGAACGGAATTAGCGATGTCCTATATCGATATTTTTGTATCGATATACAAGTATGCGATATCTCGATTAAAAAATAAGCAGATGGACGCTGTTACAGTTACAAACAATTAATAGGCGTATTTTGTTGTACATATAACTAATTAGTGTACCTTATATATATAGATAGGGTGCTTCGCTAAACTAGCTTATAGAGGCAGATATTTAACGTCCAAGTTCATGATTAGTAACCACATTTATGTGGCTTTTCATGGCGTAGTTGTTATAATAGTTGAATGCTATAGACGATACTCAAAATTAGTAACACATTTTGTTGCTTTATAAATCGACGTCGTAATACTAAATGAATGTAGCGATCAAATTCACATTCAGTAATCACACTCATATCATATGGATTTTATGGTGTAGTGGTTATACTTGTTAAGCGTATGTACATGTTGTGATATAGCATGTGTATGTATATAATGCTTTATATATAAAGTTATATACACTTGTATGAAGTAAGTATTAAGTATGGAGAATTTATAGTTAAAGTTATAAAGTGGCATATGTACTGTTAAACTTTACGTTCAGTAATCACACTCATAGAAATTTTATGGCGTAGTGGTTATACTAGTAAAGTGAATGTAGTGATAATGTGTATTATATGTGTACATATACAAAGCAAAGTATGAAGAATTTCTAGTAAGAATTCTAGAGCGGAATATGTAGTGGTAAAGTTTACGTTCAGTAACCTCACTCATATAGATTTTATTACGTAGTAGTCATGGAAATTGAATGCATCAGACGATACACAGGACTAATAATTAATACAACAATGTATACGGTATAACATCGGCGTCGCTTAACCGTCGTAAATTATTAGTTACTCGTAACTATGTAGCGTTCAAGTTCACGTTCAGTAACCACATTCATGTGGGTTTTATGGCGTTGTGGTTATTGTAGTTTAATGTGTGCATTGATAATGATTGACTAAAGTAAAGTATGGAGAATTGCCTGTCGGAATAATACAGTGAAATATGTAGTGTTCAAGTTTATGTTCAGTAACCACACTCATATAGATTTTTATCGAAGTAGTTATGAAAATTGAATGTCACAGACCATACACAGAATTATTAATACAGCGTTGTATTGCTATATTTATTTATACAAAATAGAACATCGGCGTAGCTAAACCAAATTATAGTTACTCGTAAATATTAAGCGTTCAAATTCACGTTCAGTAACCGCACTCATGTGGGTTTATAGCGTTGTAGTTATAGTAGTTGAATGTTCATACATATGTAGTAACGAAAGCATAATATGGAGAATTACTAGGTGGAATTATATGAGATAAATATATAGTTTCGAGTTCACGTTCAGTAACCGCACTCATGTGGGTTTTTATGGCCTAGTGGTTATAATAGTTAATTGTGTGTGTTATTTATTTTCCAAAAATTATATAAAAAAGTACATTACATAGAGAAGAGTAGACAATAGAAGAAATTATCTCTAAATGAGATTTCTTTTAGCTATCCTGGAACGCTTCAAGTAGATGACATCCACACTAGACCTATTGACTAAGGCACCATATAAAATTATTATTTAATAAAACATACGGCCAGAGTCACATTTTATTGAAAAGACATAAAGGAGATCATTACTGGCAAACGAGGCAAAATTCGACCAAGACAACGTCTGCCGAGTCCGCTTGTACAATATAAAATAAAGTTCTGTCACATACAATAATTATTTTAAAGTTTAACATCCAATGTTTAACATGCCTTACGTATGTGGTTAAATACACAGTAAACATATCATTTGTGATCGTATGTAACCGCTAATTCCGATAGTGTAGAATGTAAATTCCATTGTTGTGAATATTCCCACATACATCACATTCTATATTGGTTTATACCGTTTATATAGAGATTTGCATTCGCGGTCATACGTTAGGATTTCAATCGGTTTTGGATTTATTACAAACTAGCAAAAACCCATTGACTTGAGTGGTGCTATAAACTGAATATTTCTATTTGCAGGTTCCTATCATATTTTTATGTATATTCATTCGCTCCATTTTATGCTTTTGTGAAGAAATAATTTTAATTTCTTCTTCTTCTTCCTAGCGTTATCCCAGTCTTGAACCCTAGGTCCTAACCTAACCCTAGGGTCCGCTTAGATTGCAAAGGATTTGGCTGCGGGGCGAGTTAAGATGACCGATTGCCTTCTGACGTCATCCTCTGAACCCCCACGATCTCTACAACCTCACGACTAATATCACTCAGTGACATTAATCGAGTCCCACTGTTTTACGTGCCTACCGAAACACGATGGAGGTTGGATATCAAATATAAATAAACCAATGGTAGAATGGGCAACCCATGTATCACACGATCGCAGCAAGAGCTTCTTAGCCAAGCGATCGACTCAAATGCCGACCACTGATTAGGCCACGACCTGCTCTAGTATTTTTTTTTAATTTGATACCTTTTTTATTGAAGTTGCTACTTTGAACTTGGTGTTTTGGAGACCTTTGACCTTAAAATTTATATAATAGGTATCTAAGGTTAAAAAGTACAATATGTTTTTTTCTATGACATTTTCTGACATTTATAAAATTTCATTCAGAACAATTCAACATTTAAGGTATAAAAGTACAAGAAACAAACATTCAAACAAAAGCATAACTAAACCTTAACAAAGTATTGCTTGTATTCGTAAAAAACTTTCTTGTTCTTGCAATTTGATGTCGTCTTGTTAAGTATGCTGCAAAATATTTTATAAATAACTAGCTGTGCCCGCAACTTCGTCCGCGTAAAATTAGTTAAAAAAAATAGATTAAATGTTAGCGTGATGATATATAGCTTCAATAAATGGACTGTCTAACACTGAAAGAATTTTTCAAATCAGACCAGTTGTTCCTGAGATTAGCGCATTCAAGAAAACAAACTCATCAACTTTATATATTTGTATAGATATAGATTACTTTCTGATCAAAACCCCCTCAAACAAGTTTATAAAGCTCGAGTTATTTTGTTAATAATTTATGTCTCTAAGCCTTTGTCAGCTATGTCTAAAACTTTACAAAGAGAATTTACAAACTTCGTAAAGTCGGAATTCTTTGAAATATTGCGCAATAATGTAACGACTATGACGGGGCGAGGTCTGCGACTTCCAAAGGTGACCTCCTTTTATTGACGTCTGCTGTTCAAGATACGCAGTGTCTATAAAATTTGTTGATTAGAAAATTTATACGCAATAAATCAACGTTTTACTTAATGAAGGAAACGTGTATGTATAGTCGACCAAGAAATTGGTTTGCCTCGCTAAGGTCGAATGTCGTTTGCACATCAATTAGTTAAGAGGCCTATTTTTGCTTGTGTATGCATTACCTTAAGTTCTAACAATAACCTTTAGCAAAATTTGCTTTAACTAGGAGCTGTCATCCAAGATGGTAAAGCACTTTCTTGATCGACTATACGTATAAATAGTTGAAGACAAAAAAAAAACTGTTAACTTTATCTGTTACGATCGTCTAAAGATTTTCTGGTTTTTTATACAAGTTACAAATATATCGACGGCCATAATTTTTTCTTTTAGAAACGTTTTTTTGTTTTTTATGGATAGGTAGAGATAAAATGTATAAACCGCTATTTATAAACTTGTGTATTAAATTTACATTATGTTAAATATTAATTTATCACATTAAAGAATTTTCAAAATCATAGCTTCATTTGAATGATCATTTCAATGATCATGTAGTGTGGCCGAGGACTTTGTGTAGCTGCGCATAGTTTTGTAGTATTTTGTAGTTTTTAAGGGTATAAATGTACAAACACTTTGAGCTATGTCTGGCTCCGGCATTAGAAAGGACATCTAAAGCCGCACTAGTATCAGATCATAACAGATTTTATTTCACGCTGAAATCGTGACAGTATTGAAATGTAAACTTATCTCCACGTAATTAACTTGCCTTATCTTAATGACGACTGACGCGACAGAGATTTTCTATGTGTCTTAAAGAACCACCCATGCACTCTTAATATATTAAAAGATCATATTTGGTGGAGGTACATAACAGGGTAGGTTCAAAACCATATAAGCGGAATCTTTGATTCTTCCTGTAAGGTTTTCTGACGCGCTCGAGTATTGCGCAAAATCCCCTCTTGAGCTCCCCTACCAATTGTAGGGTCATGTCATAATAGCGTAAGAGGACCACCCACCGGAATGATTCGGCAAACATATAACGAGTAGGCGTTTTGTTACGAATTGAAATACAGATAGCACCATTGTTGTAAGGATAAACAAGTTGTTAAGACATTCTTTGTAGATTATTTATTACGAAAATGATAATAAAACCGGTCCATTTTAATATATATTTTCGGTAGAACGGCTCTTTCTAGAATTATACTTAGACTCGCTCAATTCCAGGTTGTAGCAAGTTAAAAATAAATGTTTGCTAAAGTCTCCCAGGTCTTCTTGACAGCTGTGAAAATTTATAAGATTGATCACTCTTTTGGCTGTCAGATAAACGTAGACCATGGTATTTCTCTAAGTCAGGGGTCAGCAACGCGTGTACCGCTGGCTGCAAGTGACTGTTTTGTAAAAGGTCTTTCTTATAAATAAATAATAGTTAGTTAATTACATTAAGGGAAGGTCGTGGCCTAATCTATGGTCGCCATTTCATTTGATCGCTAGGTTAAGTTGCTCTTGCTTACGGGGTTGCGAACGGGTGATATATGGGTGACCCATTC
The DNA here is from genome assembly GCA_024363005.1 of Charaxes varanes. Taxonomy (NCBI): domain Eukaryota; kingdom Metazoa; phylum Arthropoda; class Insecta; order Lepidoptera; family Nymphalidae; genus Charaxes; species Charaxes varanes. Next base: position 1,046,046 of record JANCMC010043217.1, read on the forward strand.
TATAACTGGTTTATATGTGATATCCGACCTCCTCCGTGTTTCAGAAGACACGTAAAACAGTGGGATCCGATTAATGTCACTTTGTGATATTAGTCGTAAGGTTGCAGAGGCCGTGGGGGTTCCGAGGATGACTTCAGATGGCAATCGGTCATCTTAACTCGCCCTGGTACTTAACCGGGATAACGCTAGAAAGACAAAGAAGTTAGTTAATTACATTACATTAGTGTAAAGTTTTATTTTATTGTATTAAGATTTAGCATTTGTAATATCGTTTACAATGTCTACACATCTACTACTACTACATATCTATTTATGTATGTAGATACCTATTTATAATAATTATTGTATAAATGTGGCCCGCCTCCATCTAATTTCTTAGCTTGGATCTAAATTTTAACGGTGTGGCCCTTACCTGCCTAATGGTTGCCAACCTCTGCTCTAAGTTATTGGTGGCATGCAATGTAGACGACGTCAGTTATGTTATTAGATTGGGTAAGTAATCTCTGAGATAACATGCAATATTGCGTTATGTTCGGAGTGTCTCTTTCTCACATAGACTATCATAATATAGTTAAAAAAGGACGCACTCAAGTTTGTTTTTAACCTTTGTACTTGTTGGCAATTTTAATGAGTGTTAGCAATCGTTTAAAGCTGATATTTCCAAACTATTGTGTCGTGTAGACCCTTGGCCATTGTATTCTGTTTTCGATAGCACGTTATTTAATTTTTTGAAAGCCAAATTAAGACCATTAGAGTGCGTTCTGCGTACAGTCTAAAAATGCACATCCTATCAAAGTATTTACCTCTACATGCAAAATAGCATGCAGACGCAAACACGCAAGCTCCTCAATATCATTGGCCTACAGTGTGAAATTGAGTTTGAAACAAGCGTTGCAATTTATTAGTTTAGGGGCGTGCATTTTTAGACTGAAACATCTGTAGCTGCATCAATGAGATCTACTTTCTTTTTCTGTTAGTCTATAACCTATACTGAAAAACTGGGAATCAGTAAAGATTACTTCTAGCATCTCTGGGCTAATTTAACCTGTTGACTTATTTAATGCAATATGACAAAGATAAGATGTATATTAATTTTTACAACATATAAAGGTTAATTATGCAGTTTCAATAATTTTACCAAAAATGCATATTGTTGTTTTTGTCTTATCGAAGTTGTTGTTTGCACTCTAATTAGTGATATTCCTTCGGGGGAAGCAGATTTTCTTATTGAGTTATGAATGCTAAAATCAAACTACATAATTCCCATACGTAGTAAGTTTCCATCCATCCCTATTTCTCTTTAATAATTCTATCCTTATTTATTTTAATTGTACTGTGGGAAGACCGAGTTCCTCTCGCACAGGTTTTATATTTAATAAGAGGTCTTCGCCCTTTTGTATACTGTAAAATAAAAAACAAATAAAATATTCATTTCAAGTCATCCAGTTCTCTTTGCATTCGTGTAGGCCCATAATATGATTTCTAAACATTTAATATCGGACTTAAACTATTGAAATTATGTATGTTATTAAAACGCAAAATATACTTTCAACATTTGTAAAACCTTTCCAAGCCCAGTCGAGACTATGACGTCATCGTAAGGTTGTACAAGCCCCACCTACGGATATTTCCTAAAGCGATTTTCCTTATAGAGTTTGATCGTTAATAACTCAAAGATAAATTCTCAGAAATATATAAACTACGCGTAATGCTAGAACTATAGATACGTACTTATGTAGTGCTATATGTATCTATACCTAGTGTGGAGTTTGAAGAAGAGTTTTTTTTTATATATATAACAATGGGCAAACGAGCTGACCGCATTCATTTGAGGTACTACCGACAGTCATGGACAACTGCAACACCAGGGGGTTCACAGATGCGTTGCCGGCCTTTGAGGTATGAGCATGCTCTTTTCTTGAAGGTTCGAAAGTTTCTTAACGTCTACAGCGCTTAAAACCTTAATTTACCTTAAACCTTCTTGTAACTTAGCTTGGGTACATACGGTCAGCTTTTATTCTTGAAATTATGTTTTTGTTTGAAATTATTATTCAAAAATTTATTCTCTATGACCAAGTTAATAACGTTTGTTTTCAAGTGTATCTATCCAAAAAATTCAATATTTTTTTTATAAAATTATCAACCAAACTCACCATAGCGCAAGCAGCCAATTATAATCTGTCCGATATATAAGAGTTAGTTATAGGTTTGTAATCATTTGGCATGATTAATGGATTATTCTGACAATGGTTAAATTTGTTTTTTTAAAAATCACGTATATGTTTTTGTGTATTAAAATATAATTCTTTTGATGAGTAAATTATGGCATTTATGAGCGTATTGTTTTTTTATAATAATAATTAGTTGTCAGACTAAAAAAAAAAAACTCGATAGCCTAACTGCAGAAGGATAGAGTGAAATTCGTAAGTTAGTTCATTTCGAACCTCTCTGGTCTATTGTTACGTAAACTCTTAGAACAACTTCGTAGGTCTTGTTTCCAGTAAACGAGAATATTATGCAAGCAAATTTATTAGAGGTTCGTCTTGCAGTCCTTTTGGTTTGCAGCCAAAATGGGCCGGCGCGTCCAGTTACCAGTACCGCTTTCTCATATAAGATCAGCGTGAAGTAACGGCAATGCTGTCACGTCAAGTGATGGTATTTGTTGCCGTAACAGGGTTATATTGGCGGGGAAATAAAACACCGACCTTTTCTTATCTTCATGCACTGTATTTACAAGCACAATATAACATCTGGATCAGGTAGCGTCGTGTAATAACGTGCCGTCCTACAATTAGGCACAACCTTAAGTACTAAACAAAGGCCGACACTAGTGTACGCTGTAAACCAGTAAACGATCCGTGTTTACGTGAGCGAGATAGCACTATCTTCAGTGAGCTATCTCGCTCACTATGTACACTAGTGCTAGGCCCACTTAGTTGTGTCGTCGACGTCCGGGTCAAAGACGTCGCTATGCCACTTTTCTAGTATTATCTATCCGCAACAGTGGCTGTTTCAATTAAGTTTACAAAGAAGTGTTGTAAAACCCCTCATTTCCTCTTTTATTCTTGGTAATAGCCGTCTGATGGAAGGGCAATAGAGTTTGCAGTGTTTGAGTAAATACCATAACATCTTTCCAAGCGGTTACGTTACCTCTAGGATGGGTTACGAAGCAGCTACGCGGGCTTTAATAAAAGCAAATTAATATAACCAAATGAAAAGAGATTTTGATGATACTCGTAATTAAACTCTTAATATGCCGTAGATAAAACCAGTAAGATACATGTATACAAACACGTTTTCAATTCCTCAAAAGGCATCGCTTACATCCGACAAGATTTATTATGCTCTTAAAACGCGCTAAGAATGTTTACCTTAGATATACGCGGAAATGTAAATTGACTGCTAAGGTACTTAGAACTGCGACAGTATATATCATTAAACTGTTAATTAAAACCTAAACTAGATATTATAATACTTCTAATTATTTTAAAATAGTCTTTTGTACCTTGAATCTAGGATTTAAGCCTTCGTCGCTTCCAAATGTTAATATCATAGCACCACCTTACACCATGCCATATTCTGTTTTGATGCCGCATGTATTTATTAAGTTACAAATTGCAAAGCCCTAGAACTTCGCATCTCAAGTAACACGATTCAGCCTGTAATTAAAGAGTTTCTGTACTCAAGATTTCACGGAGTTACTGCATTTAATTCTCTGTATAATTACGTTCCATTTGCAATTAGATTAGGTTATCTTACAGATTTTATCAGCTTCAAAGGTCGTGCATAGTGACATTATATGAAATAGACTTGTAGATTTTATCACTTTGATATCTGACATACATAAGTGTTACCTATTTCTCTTTTCCTGTGAATGTCAGCATTTGGATATCACTATGACTTCCCATTTCTTAATTCTTCTGGAATTTCATGATTACTTGCAGTATTTGACTTTAGAACACTGTTGTTGGAAATAGACTCACTCCAAAAATAAACAGCTTTTTGTAACCTCAACAAGCTGTTCTTTCTACCTTCTAAGAACTCAGTATCTTCCTACTATTTCATATCTCATTTGCCTTTTTCCGATGTTCTATGTGGCTTTCATGATAGAACAGCTTTTAGTAAGAAACATAATGAAGTAATTTAAATTCCGTCAATTTATAATTAATACATTTTCGATAACAAAAATATCATGAAATATCTCCTCATTAACCCATTTACTGAATGACCTATTGTTGATAACCAACTTTGACCTTAATTTAATAGTTCAAATATTTCATGGTATCTAGAGCAACTGTATTAATTAACACTTAAACATGTCTCGCTTTTAATCGCCTTTCCGAAACACGACGGTTTCGACATTATAATAAAACAAATTAGAATAAGCTCAAGCCATTAAAAAGACATTTCATTCGTGAAAATAAAAGCATTTTCTACTATTACAATTTTGTTACTCAAATGGAAATTCAATATAAGCTTGAGCGACTGTGGAAGGATTTAGAAACAAGAGAGATTAATGCGGGTTATGTGTGGATATATATTTTATAGGACAATTTCTCGATGTATTGGTAACATCTCTATTGTTTTCACGTTTATTTCAACTTGTATTTTATTATTTAGCTAGAAAAAGTAACGTTAAGATTGATATTTTTAACTTTATCTGTAAAAAGCTTTAAGGTATTATAGTGTGTAATCTCCACCATTTTTAAGGTTCTGTACCAAAAAGGAAAAAAAAGGAATCTTTATGGGATCACTTCGTTATCAGTCTGTCCGTCTGTCTGTCTGTTAATACCATTTTTTTTTTCAGGAATGCGCGAACCTATAAAGTTAAAATTAGTACCAAATACTGAGGTCTGCGGTTCCGAGAAACTGTAAAAAAATTTACTCTTTAAGTGTACGCAATCAAAAGATGTAGCCTGAAATATGAGAAAATGGGTCTTGACGGATAAACAGAGAGGCAAACAGACTCTGTTGCAACAAGAACTTTACAGTTTTCGGATTTTTCCTTTACTTATGCTACAAGATGTAGCATCTTGTCAAATTTCGTGATTCAGGAACCACGGGAAGTACTTCCCGTGGTTCCTATAGCTTTTGGTTCTCTTTGAAAATGTGACATAAGCGGCGATATCTTTTCATTACGTACACTAATTAAAGGGTAGATTTCTTTACACAGCTTCAAGAAGTGCAGACGTCAGTACTTTATACCTCAACCTGAGAAAACTTGACGGACTGAGGAACAACTAAGCGATCCTATAAGGTTCCTCTGGAGGTATGGACCCTAAAAACCACAAAATCAACCACTGTGACTCGTAATGAAATGAATATTACACTCAAGAATTGAAGAAAATGAAATTGTCCGAATCTCCTTACTGCGGCGTCATGAACGTAACCAGTATTTACCCATGTTAACAACGATCTACTTAATCCCTATCGGAGCAGGGATTGCACGAACTCTGATTTGGGTACGGGGTAATCTCAAAAATATCTTTGCCAGTAGGAATCGAAATGGTGTAGAAACTATTAAATTTATATGAATAAAAATTGCATACTCTTCGCTTTTGAACACCCCTGAATTACAATTGAAATGTTGTTTTGGTATTTATTTTATTAATAAAGAAAATGTATATCTAAGTAGTTTCTAGCCGCGACTTCGGCCGCGTAAAATTAGGTGAAAAATTGTAGCGTGATCATATAAAGCCTAGCCTTCCTCGATACTTGGGCTATCCAACACTTAAACAATTTTTCAAATTGGACGAGTAGTTCCTGAGATTAGCGCGTTCAAACAAACAAACAAACAAACAAACAAACGAACAAACGAACCAACAAACAAACAAACTCTTCAGATTTATATATTAGTATAGATAGCTATATAGCATATATAGAATATATAGCATTCTATACTAAAACTAAACTGTGTCAGCCGTGTTTTCTTTTATATATTGCAATGGGCAAACGAGTTCGCAAGGCGAGAAACGCAGGCGGTTCATCAACTGAGAGACTAACGTTGCTCATAGACATCTGCGACTCCGCCGCGCACTATTGGATGGATAAAAGGAAAACTTAAACGTATGATCTGAAAAATTAATCTATTCACAATGGCTCGCAGTCAGTTATTTTTAGGTTCAATAAGGGTGTCCAGCCCTTTCCCCTGTGCAAAAAATAAATAGCTTTAGTATCTAGATTAATAATATAAGTGTAAATGTATGTGTGTGTGTGTCTGTGTGTGTACACGTAATAATGTTTATTTTAGGTGTTGCTGCGAATAACGATACACCTTTTATTGAAGTACACGATAATTCTATAAGTGTTTACCAGCTGATATTTGGCGACCTTACCAAAATGGATGATATGTTTATATCGTTCAGTGACACTATTGAAAGAGTTAATGAGGATGATATAACCTCTGAAGAAGAAGACAAAGTTTCTAATAAAGGAGAAAAAGATAACCATGACGATTTCGAATACATAGAGAATAGAGGAAACCACCCTGAGATCAAGGAATTTAATGAACTAACCAAATCTATAAGCAATGAAACGAGACGATATCGGGGTCGTTATTATGGTACTGAAGATCCACAAGATCCTTGGTTAGGGCATTACGAACAAGAACCAACAAAGATTTCAAAAATGACGGCCACGACCTGGCAGTGGCTGATACATACGAGGTACCAGGTCAAATTGGCTTTAACTCAGAGGGAGAGCTATCGTGATGACGAGAGATACAAGATAGGCTATCTCATGAACAGATTGAAGATCCTTAAAGTTGAACAGCAAAAGTTAGCGTCTTATGCCATAGAAGGCGATGATATTGATCATTACCGCTCAATCGATAAATTAATGAGGGCATACGAGAAAGTAGTGCGATTTGATATTGACATATTAGATACGATTCGATACATTAGGGATAAAGATAAGGAATACAGTAATCGTGTCAATAAAAAGGACAAGCCAAAGAAAAGCTAAACTCAAAACCACACATACATAATAAAATTTAATATTAACGTTTGTCATTTTCTTTTCTTTACCTGTGTTCCCTCCCCTACCTAAGCAAATTTGGTACGATAACATAATAGTGTGGCGATATCCTTTCTATTAGATAACCAATGATTAGTACTTGTATTTATCTTTATTATTTCGTAATAATAACATTCCAGCTAAAATTATTTCATGTACGAGGCCTTATTGCTCGCACTGTCAAAAAGTAATTAGATCTCTTTCAGAGCCACGCCTCTCAGTATACACGCTCTAACTCTACACGTCCTAACTTCACTGTCTCTACACCTTTGTTGTAAAGTGTGGCTTAACCGTTTCGTTACAGTCATATTGACGTAAAGTGAAAAATTTATTCAGTTATAAAATACTTCTTATAGTAACAAAATAGTCAATATTTGTAAGATGAACACCATTCAAATTAGTCACTGTAGAGTTAGGGAGTGTATGCTTGTCAATTTTTAATAATTAATGATATTAAATATGACTGTTGTTTGTGTTAGGTTTTTAATTTAGTCGAGTCGAGTCGAGAATAAAGGGGCTAACCGCAGAATCGAACGCTACCAGCTGAATTTAGTATAGACCTTTATTTCAGCTCTACAAATGTCTCAAAGTCACAATAGTCACATGCAGGTCAGGGTTATATATTTTAGTACACTTCCTCCGCTATAAATTCTGGTCGAAACCTAAACTTAAAATTAATAGCTTATATATAAGTGTCATATAATTATTACATCGCTTGAGATAACAATTGTAGTCCTTCACTTTAAATTTCTGAATAGTTCATACCCATGATTTTTTAAATGTAAAACTGTATAGATGTTAAACCTACTGTCAACTAATAGGTACCAACTACCGTGTTAATGTTACAATAAACATATTCTCTTTTTTAATTAGCCTATAATGTTCCATGCTGGGCAAAGGCCTCCCCACTCTTAGATCACTCTCCTCTATCCACAGCTAAACCAATCCACTCCTTTCCCGCAAAGGCGTCCAAGTCGTCACGCCACCTCTTCCTCGGTCTACCTGGTCTACGGTGGCCATTGGTGGGAGTCCATATAGTCGCAACATTGGCCCACCTTTACGGATCCATTCCTACACCCACTACAGACCATTCCCACTTGATCTTTGCTGACCTTTTTCCCACAACATATTCTTATTCTTAAAAAAAAGGACAAATGCATTTTTCATTTTTTCATTGCGGGCTTTGATATTTAAGGTCACTAAAATCGGTTTTTCGTGATTTTCAGATAAATGGTAAATCTTAATGTAAAGTCGTAATTGTAAGTCACCTTCTTCTTCCTAGCGTTGTCCCGGGTAAGTGCTAGGGTCCTTATTTTGTAAACAGAAGCCATCGAGTTTAGTTCGTACGCAGTCGTATAGATTCTTCTTTCTGGACTATTTTTTACGTATATAACAAAGGATTCAATTTTTAGGGCCTCGTCATTAAGAGCCGGCAACGCATTTGCTAGCCTTCTGGTCGTACAGATGTCCACGGGCGTCGGTAGGCACTTGGGTGCCTGTTGCCTGCTCGTTTGCCTCGTGTATCATAAAAAAAATCTGCCCCAAAGAGAGTGTCATTTAACGCTAAACAATTCTAGTCTAATTGTGTAGTTATCAATATATAATTACAGTTATTTAATTGAAAGTCATGAAGCAAATCAGCTGAATAAAAAATACACATAAGCCCTCATTTGCACGAGAGCTTTTTTGACATACCTTAAAAAAGCATTCAAATAGAACATATGGATTACCAAGCATCTGTTCACACTGCAGCGCTTTTATAACGCAACGCTTTTTTTATCGAATCGAATGTTCTATTTTCAACGCTATATGTATACATATAGGCTATATTTTCGTATCGCCAACGCTAAAAAAACGCCAACACCGAGATTCATCGCAACGCTTTTTTAAACTTTCGTGCGAATAAGGGCTAACAAACGGCGTGTCAAAACGCAGTGTCAAAAGCAACGCGACAGTAGAGTCGCGTCGAATCGGCGCCCCGTCGCAATACAAAGGGTTGTCGGCGTCACAAATCAAGTTATGAAAATGCCACAAAAGGAAACTTTGTGCATTTCCGCCCCGGCGAGCGTGTCATTTGACGCGAAACAATGCCCCACCCCAGCTTTAAACAAACCTTATTAGGGGACTGGAAATCGTCACACTAAAATGGCTTGTGTCTTAATCCAAAATATTTATATATCTTGACTGGCCCGTTGGCGCAGTGGGCAGTGACCCTGCCTTCCGCTCCAGGATCGTGGGTTCGATTCCCGCGTCGAGTCTGGGTATTTTATCCATATATATATATATTGTCTACCTTAGGAACGTCCGTGTGTCATATAGTCCTATTTATTTATTTATTTGCCCGTGACTTGACTACGTTATATTCTCTGCCACTCACTCCTGTCTCTTCTTGTTATACTCTTCATAAAAAAACAAGTCTTTACTCCTACTTAAAGTTTAACGTTTAATTTTGGTCTTCATAAATTAAAAAATATTAGTGCAATTTATTTTGAAATTTTGCCATTAAAAAATATTAGTGCAATTTATTTTGAAGTTTTGCCATTAAAAAATATTAGTGCAACTTATTTTGAAATTTTGCTATTAAAACAATCCTAGAAACTAAATAGTCTTTAAGTTTTTTTACAAACTTCCCGAATATCATATGGCAACTTTTAATAAAAGAAACGTATATATTTCAAATGTAGAAGTTAATTAATCTGTACTAATATGTAAGCTGAAGCGTTTGTTTGTTTGAACGCGCTAATCTCAGGAAGTACTGGTCGGATTTGAAAAATTCTTTCAGTGTTAGATAGATAATTTATCGAGGAAAGCTATATGTGTTCACGCTATAATTGAATCTATTTCTTCACCTTATTTTACGCGGGCGAAGTCGCGGGTAGCAACCAATTAAATGTACACAAATAAGTCATATTACAATAGTAATGAATTTTCAACATAACCGCCGCTATTACAGAACCAGGTGATGCGAGCAATTAACTGAAATAATTGGTGCAATAGTTAACGCGAATAGATCATTTATTAAATTTAAGGTTATGTACTTACTAAATTTAACACACAAATTTGTCTATTCTTATGAAACAACTGTTTGATTAGCAACTGCTAATCAATTTCTACGACCAGTTCACAAGGAAACAGAAGCGAAACGTGCGTTTGGGCATGACAAAATTCGATGCAATCAGGTGAAGCGCCTGCCAATTTGCCCATGGTATATATGTACTAGCGGACCCGGCAGACGATGTCCTGCCCGAACGTTGGACTACCTGCTATTTACTATTATTATCCTATATCATCCCAGAATAGAAATAACAAATGACTACGAATCGTTTCTGCTTTGTGCAGCAGTAATAAAGTGCAAATTGACTCTTTGACGTTAGGAACACACCTACATTGCTTAGTCAACAGTGAGTGCTTGTAATTTAATATGAACTTTATTGAACAGCAATAAAGTTGAAATTGACTCTACATTTTAGTTAGAAATGTTTGTATGGGAAAAAGAAAAGGGCTGTTTTTAGGGTTGTCCTGGCAATTATTCGAATTTTTCTCGCCGTAAAGGCCATCCTTGGACTTCAAGGAACATTTACTGCTTATTATTTTGTATATTCTGTATTAAGTTTTAAGTCTAGAGTTTATTTCAAAAGTATACGTTATTCTACATATATTATGCGACTGCAGTGCTTTGTTTGCCTAATAAATAAATATAAATATATACAGGACTGTATGACACACGGACGTCTGTTCCTAAGGTAGACAACTTAATGTTTGGATAAACGACTTTGGCGTACAAGTTAGGATCATTAAATCAAAATTAACGCGGGCGAGGCTCCGGAAAAAAATTCTAATCTCCATAATCAGGTAAACGACGTGAAACGATTAAGCCCGCCACAAAGCAACCTATTTCATTAAAAGCCTTTATGTATACACCTTGAATGCCAAATTAAGTTGTAGACAACGACGCACTAATATCACGGTAATGCGTTTTAATGCGTTTAAAACGCTCCGTGTGTCGGCGCCCTTCATAGCATAATGTGACGACAGAGGGCTGGCTGGAAGGGTTGTCGTTGATTACCCGGCTAAATTAAATGCGCAGTTAATATTACTAGGAGAATATAAGATCGTGTTTTTGTTAATTCTCCCCGGTTAACAGTTGCGTTAGGGGTGGAATAGTTATGTCGGCTTAATGTGGAGTTTAGCTTGTAAATCAACCTTCCTTTTTTGTATGAGCCTTAATAATGTCTGTAGTGTATACATGGAGGAGGGTAGTTGTTCATAAGACTATATATACAGAGACAATCGGTTATACGAGGTAGTGGTGTTACTACCGTTGACTGGGTTACAAGTATCTAACTGCATTGTGATCAGTATGATTACGACGCGTGCATACACCATTTTTTTGATTTATAATTACAGTAAATATGCAATAATATTTACGTAGTATCAGAGGATACTACAGTCTCAACGGTAGAAAGGATGGATTGGACTCTGCAAGGTATCCGGATCAAACTCCGACGCAGTTGGGTTATTCGCATCCGTTTTTTATACAAGCTTTTAATTTAAGCTAAGTGGGAGGAGAAACGGGATGATTGGACATACATAAAGAGTATTTCTAATATTGTCAAATAAATTATTTTTATTAAAAAATAAACGGAAACCACCATCAATGTAACACCATGGAAGTAAAATACAAAAAATAATTGGTACTTACGTACGATGCGCGATGTGCTAGACACCTATTGATGTGTTGAAGTCGGCACCAATCCAAATGGTTTCCTCGCTACACTAAAGGCATTGACTCCTTTTGAAGTCAATTAAAAAGAATTGATAGAATGATAAGCTTCTTATCCATTAAAAAACCTACTAAAATCCTTTCATATGTGCCATCGTACGTGCGACAATTTTTCGCACACACGTAACTAATGTCTGCTATTTTTCACTCGCATCTGTGTACGAATGAACGAACGACCCGTCTCACAAACGAGCTGTACGACGTGATGATCGTCTATGGCTCTAGAACTGTAAAATTTTCTTATAAAAAACTGGCCAAGAGCGTGTCAAGACACGCTTATAGAGTAGGGTTCCGTATTTGATACGCGACTAAGGTATTTGTTAAATGACTTTAAAACTTATTGCCCGAAATTAATTTTCGTGGTGCATTTTTGCATGTTCTATAAACATGGAAAATTTGAGTTCTCTACACATAATAGTTTGTATTTTCAAGCGGGGGGGGGGGGGACACACTTTGCACACTTTAGGAGTTTCTTGAAAAACTACGGAACCCTAAAAATGAACCACAAAATATTCTTTAAAAATAATCAGGTGTATTATATATATTACTTTTACAAAAATAAATAGGCATAAATAAGTGTGTGTCAAAACAGGGATGACTTTTTCTTCTTTGGGGGATTTTTATTCCCTATTTGTGATAATATAAGCAGTTTTTAGATCCAAATATTTTTACCTGACAGAAATTTTGCGTAGATATTAGAAAAAAGAAACAAAATTTATTTGAATACCAATTATAATAATTACCAAATATAATTTTAATACCAATTATAATTTTAATTACCAAAAATAGCAAAAGCAGTGAGGACAAAATTATGTAATTTAAATGAAGATTCACAACACGAACACACGGCATACATACGCAAACACACACATGCACATTTATTTAATAATTTCTTTGAATATTTTGTAAACAACTTAAGTTAATAAATTTAATAATACGGATCCGAAATAGGCCTTGGCTCCACCCCGAAAAAGGGCAAGGAAAATAACATAGGGTTTTAATAACAGTCGAAATAACGCACCCTGGGTCCATATTACCCTAATATGGGAGGGTGGGTACAATTACTCTTTTTATAGGCTCCTTTGAACCTCCTTTGGGCTGAGGTGCTTTGTGATACACAAAAGATTACAATAGGTAAAAGGAGGTATATTTACGTACGGCTACCAGTTTTACACACGTATATGCGTAAAAGGGACATATTATGCTCGATTCATAATGCGTAACATTAGAATTTATTCATATATTACTAGCTGAACCGGCAGACGTTCGTGTCCGAACGCTAGATTAATTACTATTTACTACATTCTGTTATCCAATAACATTATTCCCATTCCCGTTCCCGTCCCATTTCTTTCTTCTATCTTCTCTTCTGTCTTTAAAATTACGCAACGGATTTGAATGCGATTTTCATCAATAAACAAGATCGTGGTTCCAAGGGAAGGTTTAGAGTTTTATATGTTTATTGCAAGCGTAATTCTATATAGCAGCCGTGCACAGTCGAAGCGAGTCGCTTGTTTAAAATATAACGATATTTTAGACTTAAACATATGATTCTTTACTTTTACGAACACCGTTCATACAATAGTTAATTTTTGTTTTATGTCGTTTCGCTTGCATGTTAGGTTAGGTTACTATACATTGGAAGAGTACCTAACATGCAGGCAGGATTAAGTAACTGTCTATGACTATTCGAGATATATATTATACTAGCTGTACCCCACGACTTCGTCCGCGCGATGAATGATCTTGTTAAATTTTGAGGGATTTCATTATTTTTGTGCGGCAACCTAATTATTTTTCTAAAGGTAAAGTAGCCTAAGTTACTCCATGTAACATCATCTATCTGCCATAGAAAGTCCGATCAAAATCGTTGAAGCCGTTTCGCAGATTACCCGGAACAAACAGACGGACAGTCAGACCGACAGACACACAGACAAAAAAATAATTTGTATATTTATTTTAGGTATCGTATGTATAGTCATACGCAATTAGTGAAAGAATTTAATTATGAGGCTAAAAACGGACACTGCAATTTTATTTATATGATCGATGAGTCTAATACATTCGTTTCTCCTTTTTCTTCATAGCGTTATCCCGGTCTAGTACCGGAATTCGCTTAGGTCCTGTTGGGGATTTGAAACAGTATCTACTAGTATTAGTGCCAGTTTCTGATATATCGAAAACATTCGTCTCTTCTGGTGCACAAAATAAAACATTAAAGTATTGGACAAACAGATCCCCACAAAACGCTAATTCCATGAATAACCATGATTAAATTAAAGATGACAGGGTCATTACACGAAGGTCGGGTTCGATACAAAAGCATATGAAAAAGGGTTATAAGGTCCCAGCGCCCTTGAAACAATGCTGTCTTAAGACTGTCATTGTACGAGTTATTGTAACCAAATATATTGACCCATTTACATGGCATAAAACAATTATAGCAAACCTTGAGTCGTTTCCTGATGTTTCAAGAGAATATTTCAGTACGTTTTTT
>JANCMC010043217.1:1060439-1110577 GCA_024363005.1 Charaxes varanes
AATACATATTGTTACGTTCGTTAACACTTTTGTGAACTTTACTTTAACAGCGTTAGATATCGAAATTACCCAGTACTAAAATTTTGGTGGTAGCGTTGGAATAATTACGAAAAGTACTGGCAGTTATGCATCTCAAATATTTGGATTTTGTCATTGCTTTTTATAATAAAGAAAAGCTGCCTAGTATGATTCCTTCCGTTTACGTCTATGGAGGAGATCTCTCTTTATCTGTCTGATAATGGATCTGATTCACTATGGATACGTGACTCCGGACTATCCCAGCTGCTATTGTCACTACCCCTATATCGTCAGTGACAGTAACCGCATCCTTTTTGTCCTTTCATTCTATCATAATATCCTTTTACTTTACACCTCATTTTTTTACTTTTGTCAGTTTATCCAATTAGAGGTAGCACTAGGCTTGCAGCCCTTTTGGGCTGCAGCAGAATTCGGGTGCCAGTACCTCCTTCTTCCATAAGATCGGTGTGTCGTGCAAGCAATGCTTTCAAGTGATGTTACTGTTTTCACTTTTTGTGTAGTCCGCATCTTTTTCTCCTCCCCATCTACCTTTATATCCTTTTGGTATTGTTGTCGTATTTCGTTCGGTTTGTGAGATTTTCCGGTGGCCTAAACTCGTTATTAAAGGCCGGCAAGCATCTGCGAGCCTCCTGGTGGTGCAGATGTCACGGTCGTCAGAAAACACTTAAATGAACTGCGTCTGCCCGTTTGCCTATTAAGGTCTCTCCGGTAAATAGCCCATTTATCGAGGAAGACTATAGGCTATACATTATAATCACACTAAAATTTTTGACCTAATTTTACGCGGGCGAATTTGCGGATAAGATGTCTTAAATTCTTCTTCTTCTTAGTCGTATCTGTCAGAGCAAACTGGTCGTGGTCATATGGCATTCATGTGACGCACTTGACGATGCGCTTCCACTGTTCCCTATTACTTGCTTTTTTCGCGCAAGTATGCAAGGAACATCTAAAGGATATACCTCAATAGAAATTAGGCTAAGACTTATCTTATTGTGCAATAACAGGAAAAGAGCTGGGTACCCAGTACTATTACGATTAATATCTTCATGATTACCTAAATAATAGTGATTATTTACCTTTCAACCCAAGCAACCGGTGGTTAGGGCTCCAGATTGTGAAACTTCCTCACAATACGTCCGTCTCAAGCAATCTTTATCCGACTCTTGACCCAACAAAGCGAGAGCTTTTTAAGGTATTTATAAAAGCTCTTCCCTATAAGAGCTTTGGCTGAGACAACGATCGGGACAATGTCTGCTGATTCAACATTCCACTTGGCACTAATTTCATGAGCAAGGTCTAAAAATATTGTTTGCCCCTTGTAACGTAAAAAATTACTGGGGTAATGGATGTAGGCAAAAAGTCAGCAAAGCTGAAGTGAGAATGAGCTGGTCATGTGGCTCGTATGGACCTGCAAAGGTGGGCCAATATCGCGACTTCCTGGATGCCCACTAATGGCCGCCGACGACCCGGTAGGCCGAAGAAGAGGCGGCGCGTTTCCATACCTTTGCTGGGAAGTTATGGATGAGTTTGGCCCAGGAAAAAGGAAGATGGATCAATAAGGGGAAGGCCTTTGCCCAGCAGTGAAAGACAACATAATAATAAAAAAAAACAAAAACAGAAAAACATATTAAATCATGAAGCTCTTGGGCACACCTTCCGATCTATCTTATAGACAATGAACTAACTTAGGTATATTACAGCTATAGTACTCCGTGTGCAATACCTCCGACGTGGCAATATCAACCCCAACGAATAAGGTCCGCGCGTTCCACCCTCACGTGATGGTCAGATAATTATGGGTCACGCAACAACCCTTCAATGTCCATTCACAATTAGGTACGTGGGGGTGTTTTTGTGTTTTACTATACTACATTGAAATTGAACCGGTATATCCTTTTTGGTTACTTTCACGACCGAGAGATGGTTCGTTACTTTATTTTGTTTTTCAGGTCCTAATGGTCTATTAAGGTTGAGGATTGAACCGGTTTCTTACGAAATTCAAAGTCAAAATTGTTTTTTCCATTTTTTTTGGTAAGCACTTATGAACGTCATATATATAATATTAATATATTTTTTAATCATTATTTAATAATTTGTTGATAAAATTTACGACTTAAAAGCTAAGTTTACAAGGGTTCCTCGCGCCCTTCGCTGGGAAGAGCCCACAACAAACTTAGTTGGGTAATTTTTTGTTATCACCATTTTCACAATAATTCAGGTAGGGTAGAGCAGTTACAGAGATTCGGATCTCTCTTTCCACCATTGGACTATCCAGGTTCTAAATTTTTAATATCTTCTATCGATGAAGCTTGTGATCAGAAAAGGTGCATTAGCAAGTAAACCTAAATATACATCCACTGGCTATTTCCCCCGATTTCGTCTGCGTTAAATAAAATTCTTAAAAATTCTAAACTTTCAACTCCTATTACACATCTTTTTAATTAAATTTTCGCCTTTGTTCATTTCCAGGGCCCAATCTATCGACCCTTTATAGAATCATTTCAATTCAATTCATCAAAATCGGTTCAGTGGTTTAAGAGTGAATATGTAACAGACAGACAAAGATACTTTCATATTTATATTAATAAGGATTTCATAACTTTAATATATGTCCAGTATTTAATTCCAGACAGCCCACTTTAGCTTCCATACTCTAGCATAACCTTCAATACACCAATATATATATGTCCATAAACATTTTGAGTCATCTTTGTACAGTCTATTACTCTATACAATTAACGTTATTTTACTCAATTTACTTAAAAACGAAATTGCCCTAAAGCAAAGAAATTGCTTTTTAATAAATAAAAACACACTTTACCCTATTATGATATGGATCAAAATTGCTTAACCCGGCATGTCCAAAAGTATCATTCAACCCCGTACATTCACCCCTCGCTATAGCCTTTATAAATCTATACCCTTGAGAGTGGGCACAGAAGAAATGGGCGTGGCTTCTTCGGATACGGATCTTTCATTTCCCTCTGACGTAAACAATTGCCTATTCGTGTCTCTTTCGCTTTTCAAGATAGGCTATTCGATTTTTCTTTGTCGAAACTCCGGCCTCGATGTGGAGGGTATATGAAGGTTTTTATTTACAGTGCTTTTGCAGGGATTTATTTTGATGTATATAATTCTATACAGGACCCTTCTATTCAAATCTTAACAAAGGATTTCAGCAAATTTCACCGTTGAGATAATATAGACCTGTTTTACTTCATAGAGATTATAGCATAAAACTAAAGAGACAGTTTAATTTAAAGAATTTTTGTTAGTACGCCGCAATAACAATATTGCTCGGTGTTAAGTCATTATATAGTGTACGATAACGAATCATCTTAAAGCCTCAATAGCTCAACGGTATAATGTATGGACTGGAATCCGCAAGGTACCCGGTTCAAACCCCACCGCCGTTGGGGTATTGTCGTACCCATTCCTAATACAAGCTTCTAATTGTATCACCATTATCAGTTTCATGGAGCTGATATATTTCTGCACCGTTAGATGGCGTTACCACTACAAGAGTCACGCCAGAAGAGATTTTGCTCTGCGGAAGTCTAAAGTGATTGAATAAGCCTTTTACTTAGAGCAAAGACTTATTTATACAGTTTTGCTATTTTAACTAGTAATAAACGTAATTTCTTTACTGTACTAGTTGCTATCCGCGATTTCGTCCACGTAAAATTAGGTGGAAACTATTAGCTTGATGATATATAGCCTATAGCCGTCCTTGATAAATGGGCTACCTAATACTGAAAGAATTTTTCAAATCGAACCAGTAGTTCCTGAGATTAGCGCGTTCAAGCAAACAAACACTTCAGCTTATATAGACTATACCTTATATATATAACTTATATATTAGTGTAGATAGCATTTTGATGCTAAGGTATTTCTTTTTTATTTTAGGGAAACAAAGAGTAAAATAATTCATATAAAATTAATCATGAAGTTGGATGAACTAAATTCCTACATCCTTATAAGTTCATCCATTATCAAACGTCATTCATATATTATATAAAGTATTATTTCTTTAAAAAATTGAAGAGAATATCATGTTATAAGACGAGTACATATTTCAGAAATTGTTGTGATTAGCACAGCTGCAATATTTATGAATCACATGAAAAACGAATCGGGCACCTTCGGAACATACTAATTTAAAGGAAATTAAGTGACTGACCTGGAAGGCGCAGTGGGCAGTGGCATTGCCTTCCACTGCGGGGGTCGTGGGTTCCACCTCGAGTCTGGGTGTCCATTTATATGTATGTATTTATATATTTCCTAAAAAATATATTTGTGTGTTACCTATAACACAGGCATTAAGTTGGAACTAGGAACAGACGTCCGTGTCTCATTGTCTTATATATTTATTTGTTTTTCGAAAAGCGGTAACGTATTAGCACAGATGCTGTTGCCTATGACGTCATTACTCAAAAGGAACGCCTACCCGTTTACGCCTACTTATCATAATATAATAATAATCCTTTATTTTTCTGTTCTCAGTACATTGTTAGATATGTATACAGTTTAGGGGCCTTGTAAGCATCGAAATACAAAACAATAAATAAAGATTTAAAAAAAAACGTGAGAATTAATAAATTATTTTTAAATAAGAAAACCGCCTTCAAAAACAAAAAGGCGAGGAACTAAAAGGCAAAAAATAAGTAATACTTTCATACGGTTACTGATGTGCTGAAGTCGGTACCAAGCCAAAGCCTGGACTAAATTAATATGGCACCAATCGGAAAGCACCAGCTTTCAAATAACACAAGAATCATCAAGATCGGTGCACCCAGTCGAAAGTTTCTCCGGTAACACACATAAAAAAAATACGCGTAGAATTGATAACCTCCTCCTTTTTTGAAGTCGGTTAAAAATACAAAACTAGAAAATGAAAAAGCTTGTGCGTGCATGTTTGTGTGTGTGTATGTGTGTGTTTGTGTGTGTGCGTGTGCGTGTATGTGTGTGCCTGCAAATATGTCTGCAAACATCTGATAATCCAGTGTTACTATGTATTTTCCCAGTGAACTTCTTACCAAGTCAAAGATAGAATAGCTTTTATTTTATTATTTGGCCTTTTTTAAATTTTGTCGTTTAAATCCTTCCTGAATCACTCAGTCACAGCAACGTGAGGCCCGGTCTGCTGGTATTATATAAAAAAATATTCCACATACTTCATTTAAAACATAGAAGCGTATCGATTAATTATATAACCTACGCTAATGTTCCACTAAATCTAATCAAAACACGCCAGAATCTTCAAGATCGGTGCCAAGGAGTTCTGTTAAAATATTCTACTAAGAGGGCCTTGACATTTCGGCGGTCACCGACTCTGTGCTGTTTAAATCGAAGGTTCAACTATATGTTTCAACAAACATACATAAAACAATAATTTGACTTAGTGTGAAATATATTGACGTACATAATATGTATAGACGACTAAGAAATCGGTTTGCCACGGTAAGGTCGAATGTCGCTTGCACGTCAATTAGTACAAAGGCTCATTTTTGCTTGTTATGCATTACGTTAATTTCTAACATTAACCAACAGCAAAGTTTTCTTTAAGTAGGAGCTGTCATCCAAAATGCTAAAGCACTTTCTTGGTTGAATATACATAAAATATTAAAGTCTTACGACTGTCTATATATTAAGGAAAATTTGTTGGCGTATAAAGAAGATAAATTTAATGGCGGGGAAGAAAGAACTACATTTGTAAAATAAAGATTAGGACATAAAGATGAATAAGATTATCCCATTTTCTACTTTTGCATGTGAGACTTTTGTTCTAATAACAAATAATTATGAAGAAGTCGTGGACTACTTGAAATATCGCAAGGGTGCTTCTTGAGTTACACGTTTATTTCCGTAGTAACTGCATACTGTTACTTTGTGTACCGCAATTTACGACGACTGATATTTATTTATAGAAATAGATTATTTATATAAATCTATAAAGACTAGAGAGCAAAGAACGATATTTTCTCTCTTTAAATTCAATATAGAGATATTTTTTTATGAAAAGGAGCTGCGATTTTACTTGTATTATTTGATAAATGATAATGACTGGTCCGTTGGCGCAGTGGGGAGTGAGCCTGCCTTCCGCACCGGCGGTCGTGGGTTCGATTCCCGCCTTGAATCTGGTCGTATTATTTGTGTATATATTTATATAATTCTACAAATAAAAATATTTGGGTATAACAGGCGTCCGTTACTTATAACACAGGCATTGAGTTGTCTACCTTAGGAACAGACGTCCGTTTGTCATAGTCCTGTATATATTTATATTTATTTATTTATGAATTGCTATCGCAATCAATTAGCTTTTCTACAAATATATCACAATCTTTTGTTTATAGAAAACTAGCTGTTTGCTGCAACTTGATCCACGTAATATTTCAAGACTCCCTCAATCAAAAAATCCTTTATTATCGAATGTCTACTAACTTTAAATTACCTCCTTACCAAATTACAACTTTGTACTTCCTGCAGGTTTTGAGATTTCTTATTAGGTGACCTCTCACTTATATATATGTATATATATAGATAAAGGATGCAGTGAATACATCTTCAGCTATGTCGTAAAAAAGGGCATCACATCGTAGTTGTTTCGCACGAACATCGCCATCACCAAAAAATCTACTAATTAGAGCTAGCGCCATGCTTGTAGCCGTATTGGGCCGGCGCGTCCAGGTACCAGTACCTCTTTCTTTTATAAGATCGTGAAATGGCGGCAATGCTGTCACGTCAAGTGATGTTGTTGTCGTGTTTCGTTCTGTTTGTGAGACTTCCCGGTGGCCTCAACTCGTCATTTAAGGCCAACGACCCGTCTGCTTGCTTCCTGGTCGTGCAGATGTCCATGGGCGTCAGGCACTTAGCTGCCTGCTGCCTGATCGTATGCGCCTTGTAACATAATTGAAAATCTACACATTAAAATTGACAAAATTTGACGTTTCCGAAAGAGGTTTCGCAAGATATTCCAAATTTACAAAACTTGAAACAAGACAAGTTGCCGACGGGTTCGCCGTATCTGCGGCGAGGTTTTAATCAAGGAGAAGCTCTCCTCTTCGCACACTTAATCAAAGGAAACTTAAATAGTTGCCGACGTCATCAGGCGTCGCCGAACGGTAGCGACGTTTGATTACGTCGTCAAATTTCGGGACAAGTAATTTTGACACTCTTTGAGTCATTTTGATAGATTAATTTCCTTGAATATATTTTAACAGATTATATACATACATATATACGCCTTTTTTTTTCATTTTGGGGGCGCGCTAATTCTTGAAACTTTTAAGTCTATAATTTTTTTATAAATTATATGCGGGAAAGAAATGGATTCAAATGGGTCAGGAAAGGAAGGTGTGGTTGGAAAAGGGTGAGCCCTTTGCCCAGTAGTGGGATAGTATAGGCTAATTAAAAAGAAAAAAAATATATACCCCCTTCCCACTCTTTGCTCCTTACTATATTTTGAGCATAGATGCATCTGAGAATGGAATTATTTATAGTGATAGAATAAAAAGAAACATCAATTTCTATTAGCAATTGAGCAAATTTGAAAGGTTAGAATATGATAATGATGGTATTATTTTCACTGGGGGCACTGGTTGCCCCCGCGTGCCCCCGCAAAAAATGCCCTGTTTATATTTATATAAAATTACATAATATATATATCAATCGATTCTTGCCATCACTAGCATTAAGTTTCTTATCTTAGTAACAGATGAGCTAGCTAAAATATTCCTAGTTCTAAATCTTAAGTTAGAGAAATAAATTATTTTTTGTACATAAAAATATATAAAATTGTATTTAGAGGTAGCTTGTACCCGAATTGGGCCGGCGCGTCCGAAACCAGTACCTCTTTCTCATATGAGATCGGCGTGAAGTCGCGGCAATGCTGTCACGTCAAGTGACGGTATTGTTGTCGCGTTTCGTATGGTTAGTTAGACCTCCCGGTTGCTTAAACCCCTCTATAAAAGCCAGCAACGCATCTGCATGCCACCTAATCGTGCAAATGTCCATAGGCACTTAGCTACCTGCTGTCTCTTGTAACATAAAAAATATAGACACGTAATATATTTTGTCTAGTAGAGTATACATTTTCCATTTTATTTTATTATATATAGGTAGAATTGTTACGGACAGATGATACAGGAACGGTATGGCGGCGTCTTCGATCGTGGACGCCGTCGGACGGACTGATCCTCCTTAATCCGGTCCTATCGAAAATTCCGTTCTTAGGGGATGACGAACTATGTATTTCTACCTATATAAATTAATTCTTTATACGGTCCGCAGTTTTCTAGATTTCGTGTTAGGTTAGATTATAATTTGTACGGATATCTGATTAATAGATGGCGTTGTGTAGCGAGGTTATGTTTTCAGGTGTGTTTATATTATATTTCGTATGCACGCTTACCCTCTCTCATGGCGTAGTCGAGGATCTCCTTCAGCTCCTGCCAGTCCACTTCTCCGTCAGAGCCGGCCAGACGGTCGAAGAAGTTACGAACAGGGTCGGCGGGTTCAGGGTTGGGTGTTATTTCCTTTACCTAAATACAAAATATTTTATTAGGCACGATGAGAGTAATCAAAGGCCTTACAATGAACATTTCGAGTCGAGGATTCGACTTTGAAAATATTCGTGCTGAGCGCACTTCGGACCCTCCTTAGTGTCAATGCGGGTTGTATAAGCAAAATATTTTCATCCTAAATATAGTAGACTCTTCAAATTCGAGCGGTTCGTAATGTTCTCACTAGGGCCTCTGAGGGCCAAGCAGGAATTCCTCGAAGTGAAATAGGTCGACGAGTCGACTTTACTTAGGATGAAAATGTTCGAGCTAGGCCCGCCCACAGGAGCGATCGCGATTTAGACGTTAAGCGATCGTAATGTCTAAAACGCTCTTTCAGAGTTTCGACACTTGACGACCGCAACCGCTGCAGTCGCGGCGAAAACGTCCACTTGACTTTGTGCAACGCTCTGATAATATAGGTGATCTAATGACTACTTCGATTTCTTTGGAGTGACTTTGAATCCTCAAAATTATTATTATTTTTTTGCTATAAAAACGTTAATTTCTGCAGAAATATTATATTTTTTGGCAATAGTAGATACTTCGAAACATAATAAACCTATTTCTGTTAATTTATCATTCGTGCATATTTGTGTGTAAATTTTTAAATAACAATAAATAACATGGGAGTTTTTTTTAATTAAAAACATTTAAATTTGTTTTATCTCCATGTTGCAAAAGTAATATCAATATGAACTCGGATAAGCCACTCTTTTTATAATAGCAATTTAACTAACTAACACTTACCCTATCATCCACGTCACCCATTCCCACTTCTTCGTCATTTTCACTGTAAACAAAAAAAAATTACCTTTAACACGTTCCCTGCGGTACTAATTTATCTGTACTTTCTATTATTGCGTTTCGGGGCGTTTTGAGCCTTGTTCTAAACCAGAGATAGTGGCGGCACGAGGCTTATTAAGCCCCACTGTCCCCATAAAATCCTTCTTGTGACGCCAAATAAGATAAATGTACGGTTTTTCGTCGCGGTTATTATTAGCAATAACTTGATTTAATCTAATCTGCCGCCACCCGTTTATATAGGTTAATTAGATTCAGTAGGTAAAATAAAATGTCATGTCATCCAACCCGTAACACACTGAAAATAGGCAGTTTTTCATTTCGTTTAGTGATGGTAAAAAAAAAAAAAAACGGAAAAAATATCGATTTCATTTAAACGTATTTATTTATCAACGATAAGTAAATATTATTTTATTCTTAATTTAAACTCATGGATGATTTTCATTAAAACAGGTCAAACAATAATATTTTTTGCAACCACTGCATGCTGTGAGAATTTTTTTGACTTTTTTGCCAGCCTCACGACTTGATAAGTGGGTGCGGAACTTTTTATAACACCCGACACACCTCCTCTTCTTTGACCCCTTTTCGAGATGATGCGTTGTGGTTGTAGTGGGTTCTGAAAAGAAAAACAAATGGTTGTGTATTTTTCAAGCGGGTTAATTAGTTCAAAAGCATAATTAGGGCCTTAATTTGTGCAAAATCACTAAGTAGCAAATCTTGTAACAAAATACTTAATATTTTAAATAAGGTAAGAAAGCGTGATTTTAATGTAATGCCTTAACTATACATACAATATGTATATTTATAAACTACATTTTATTATCGACGTAGCTGGAATTAATTTATTTAATACTTAATTATTTCACCTAGACTGAGTTTAATTTGTAAATATTAATTAGTGACTTACCTGTTCTTGAAATATCGGTCACTCACTCACCTGACTTAGTTTTACCACCCGATTCTTCTTCATTATTCTCTTTCATTAACTTTCTGGGGCAACTTTTTAAAATAATCGGCAGCAGTCTTATTGAGCCGTAACGTGCGCAGACTCGAATGCTTTGCACAACTCTAGGCGCGTGAAACTAGTGCGGTACGAGGTGCGCGGTTATAAGGTATAAGGTATTTTCAACCTCGTTCTGTTACCACTGTATTAAAATTTTATTTATTCAGTGCGCCACAAGGTCTAAAAAACCTCGTATACCGGTCGTACTCATCATCATCGACGACGACGACGACGACGACGACGACGACGACGACGACGACGACGACGACGACTAATAGGGTTACAATAAGTACTAAATGTTTATATAATACTTTTTGTTAAATAATATTGTAATCGTTTGTGGTTGCCTAAAATAAAATATTGAAATATTATTAACAGTCATTCATTCATAAATTTTATCAAACGTTTCCCCCGTTTTCAGGGTATCAGTATCAGAAAAACGTTCAGAAAGTGGTGCAAGTTCTACACTCACGATAGCGCATGCGCAGCGGCGTGACTCCGGGGTATACCGTTGTCGTGCCGAAAACGCGTACGGTCGCGATGAACTATTAATTTATTTAGCTGTTCAAGGTAAGTTCTTTGTTTAATGATAAATACAGTATTACATTAAATTTACTCGATTATATATCAGCGCATTCGGAATTTTACCACATTCCTCACGGATTTCAGTCAAATTTTTGCATCTATTGCGCATTATCTTGGCTTTAATGATCTTGCGCTATTTGCCTAAACGTGTATTCATAGCCAGAAGGTTTACCACATTATAAGTGGTTATTGCCATGCGTGACAACTGTTCCAAACTTCAACTAAACCTGCAAACTTCTGAAACTTGAACCAATACTTCTGGTTTAACTAGAGTTTCCTGAAGCACCTCGTGGGCTGACTGTAGGGCGTCGTGAAGGTCGCGCAGCTCAAATTTCGTGGCAGCGTGGTTACGACGGTAACTCTCGTCTGCGTGCATATCGTCTCCAGTACCGCGTAGTGGGGGATACGCGACGTGCTGCCGATTGGACTGACGCCCCCACGAGGGATCTTTCTCCAGACCTTCTAATTCAAAGGTAACATTAATGATGTCTAATATCCTTCAAGTAATTGAGTTACTTGAAGGATGTTAGACGATAGATAGACGATATAGAGATAGATAGAAAGATGTTACGAGTCTTTTTAATGGCAACTGTTTATTCGAATTTTATTAATTCTGTCCAATACTTGAATAGTGTTCTGCTCATGGTTTAGACCAAACTTTTGAAGTTAATTTTAAAACTATACAGTGTATTCGCGAAACTCGTGATAAAGAACTTGAAGGCAAAGTTTAAGCTTTTGAGGCTATTTATTAATAGTTATAGAATTTTATTATCAACCTAATTCCAGACAAGAATCGTCAGAAACGGAATCCGAAGTGATACTAGAATATAGAGTGGACGGATTACGTCCGGCGACTGCTTACGCGCTACGACTTGCAGCAGTCAATGACATTGGTGACAGCGAGTATTCCGAATCCGTCATCGTGCAGACTTTGGAAGAGGGTAAAGCAATCGTTTCTTCTCATCACAGGACACTGGCGGAATACTTTTTTTTTAAATAACAAGGGGCAAACGAGTTAGCGGCATTCACATAAGTGACTACCGACGCTCATGGACAACTGCAACACCAGGCGGCTTTCGGCTGTCTGCATTTGAAAAATGAGTATGCTCTTTTTTTGGAGGTCCCTAAACCGTATCAGGTTGGAAATACCAAAGTTGGTAACTGATTTGACAGATAAAATGTGTGAGCTGAGAAGTTTGATGATTGATTGACAATCGCACGGTTGAGGACTTAAGGACATTGAGGTGATGAGGGTGAAATTTTAAATTTTGACAAAATGTCCTGTGGTGGAATGCAGCTGCCGGTATTAGTTCGAACAATTCCTCGGAATATTCCCATGATACATGCGGTAAAAGATGCAGAATATATACCCCACATCTCTGCTTAGTGCATAATAGCGCATGCGATGCCACTTTGCAAATCAATCAAACGAATCATTTATATTATCAATGCTTGGCTGATAATAAAAATAAAAGCAGCCCATATAAATTTGGTTTCCAAAATTCCACCTGTAACGGAAAGCTGTAGAAAAAGAGCATTTCCTGTTTTGGTTTATTGGTGGCGTACAAAAAAAACATTACGGATTTAAACTTAAAAATCAAAGACATACCTAAATTTTATACGTACATTATCCATATACCTGTTTTGATTCCAGCACCTTCAGAGCCACCTCGAAATGTTGAGGTTCAAGCAGACGCTCCAGGAGAACTATTTGTGAAGTGGCAGGTAATTTTTATACTACTATATACGTAACCACTATTTTTACTATGGGCACCATATTTAAGTAATTGGCCTTCGAAGTTTATGACGATGGTGCCCCTCTAGAATTTTCAAGCAATTATATGAATAGAATTCAAATTTTGCATGTTAATAGGACACGTTAAAAACTCCTTAGGAAAATTCGCTTGAGCGAAATTTGACCGCAACTTTTGAAGTTATTTAACAAATACATTTATCGCCTATCATATACGGAATGCTTCTATAAAAGGTGGTGCAACGCTATATATCTGTCTACATTCATGTTACCTACTCTTAACCATCACTTATAAAATTCGCATCTCTAACCAATACACATAGACACCGTAACCCGGAAATACGCAAGGCATGTTCATGCATTAACTCATAGCTCAACCTAAATGCTCGTAAAAGTCGATTAGTATTGACGTATAATGTGGCCGCTGTGACGGTGTATGCGATGCTACGACAGGCATCTCAACATCTACACTAATGAATCCCAATCGTATAAAATTGTACTCTAATTAATTCATTATTTATGTTGGTATATCGTAGCATAACTAATGGTTTAAAATATTTTTATTTCTATAAACTTCAAAAGGTAAGATTATAAGAACTAATTGTAATAGATAACAAATGAATTGATTTAATATAACTAGAAAGTAATTATTGAATAGGAAAATATTAAACTACTCATCAATTTTGTTCATAAATTTTATAAACTGATATTCTC
The DNA here is from genome assembly GCA_024363005.1 of Charaxes varanes. Lineage (NCBI taxonomy): Eukaryota > Metazoa > Arthropoda > Insecta > Lepidoptera > Nymphalidae > Charaxes > Charaxes varanes. The sequence continues at coordinate 1,073,902 of JANCMC010043217.1, forward strand.
TTTAGTTTACTAATTTTTATGTAAAGTCGAAACGTAAACAAATCATTTTTGAAACATTAAATAAAATACAATAAAATTCTGACTTTATTTAATTTTAAAAATATCAAGTTCAAATTGAAAAATTAACTGGTTTTACAGAACTTAACATATGGCGTAATAAAAAGCGTACATAAAAATAACACGTGCCTAGTTAAAAAAAAAAACACAGTTTGTCTAATCCCCACAAATCAACTGACCCTCTCTGATACCCCTGGGGTCCATTAAACAAACACTTGTTGCTCGAATAAACTTAATGAACATGACAATAGCGTGATCGAATGCGATCATGTCTGATTGTATAGCGGGGGTCGCATTGTCCACTTCGTGCGATTAGAGGGTTGGGCGAGAACAATGAGTAATTGATAAAGAAATTAGCTAGGGGTAGAGTTTAAATTTTTAGTTAGTGTTTTATCAATTTTTAATTACTTTAAGTATAATTGCTAAATATTCCTGATATTGTATTAATTGTACTTATACTTCCACCACATACTTACATATACATGATGGATTCACGAAAAAGAGTGCCCGTTTCTTAAAAAAACTTTTTATCCTAAAGACACAATCATCCAATTTTCCTAAACCTGAGGTGGTTTAAGAAAATTGAGTTTTTGGATGATTTATTTGATCATGGACAAAAGAGTCGCAAAAAGAAGCGACAGAAAAATTTAATCTGTCCTCTAAATATAAAATTGAATATATTTTTCATTGAATAAAAAATGTATTGTTCTGCATTACGTCAGCTATCTATTAAAATAATATAAGCCGACAGTTAAAGTTCCTCTTTTAATTAGAGCATTGTCCGCACATCTGCGATGAGTCCGTCCAAAACAATACAGCCCGTGTCCCAAAAAAAACCTTCCCCAACGAGGGGATCCATCGCGGACTATTGTACTCATATTAGTCTAAGTAAGCGTTACTTAATGTGTATTAATTAATAGTCTATTAATTCCAAAAGGGTTGGCTGATCACAATATATTAATTATTGGAAAGTAACTCTGTAAAAGAGGAGTTAAATATATATAATATTTTATTGCTTCGTAACTTTTGACGTTGGCATCCTTTGAATTAATTTTCGCTTGACTTGTTACTAATCTACATGAGTAGTTAGACTGACTCGTTATTTTATTCTTAGGCAACAGTATATTTTTCAACATGAAAATTACCGTATTTTATTTTCTCTGCAAACAATATTGCCTATTTGAAATATACTTTTCGAGTTCATGATAATATACTGCTTTTGTATTTATTTATTTATTAACCAAACTTAAATCTATCTTAACAGGTATAACCTATTTCGATAGTTAAGTTAACTAAGACGAATAAAATGACCATAAACAAAATAATAGAACATAAATTAATAACAATTTATATACAGACTTGCTTAAAGTATACAGAGTGCCTTGGTATACTCGCTCAAGTAACATTCGAATAAATCTCGCTGCTCAACAACCGCGCTGATTAATTGATTTATTGATTTTTAAAATGAATAATAGTAATATCAATTAAGTTACCAATAGAATTAACTTTACATATAACGAAAGTAAAAGAGGTAGAAAATAAAACAGTATTTATTTATATTATCTTTAAAATACGTTGAATACAAGCGGCGCAACACCGCCATTCGTAGAAATTGATGGAGGAGGCCTACGTTCAGCAGTGGACGCATCCAGGCTGAAATGTTCATGATGATGATCTTTAAAATTGTGATCGAACTGCGACTATTGAATGACCAGTATTATTCTGATAATAATGTAAGTAACATTTAAATTAAATTTCATTCATAACAAACAATTTTACTATCTGTACGCAATTAAGATGCAACTCGGGTATTAAATGCCAACCAAAAAAGACTAACTCTCCCCACAGCCATATCCTCTACAATCTAAGCGGACCCTACTAGACCGAGATAACGCTAGGAAGAAGAAAAAGTAGTGAAATAGTATATAGAGTAAACTAAAATTCAAAAAAACTGGTTCAATCCTCAACCACGCTTGGCGCTTGTCGTCGCACTTCAAGTAAAAACTTTAAGCTTATTTGAAGAGAAGATTGAAATATTAAGCAATCTAAAGTAGGTCTAGTACTCTTAAAAAGTACAAATATCCTATTAAATTACGAGGCGGTTTTGTACCATTACCACCGGCGGTCGTGAAAACCGGTCGACTGAAGTGAATTTAAATTCAAATAGAACCAGGTTAGCATCTTAATATAAAACAATAATTATAAATCAATATGCTGATTCATCGGTGGTCACCAGACCTATATGGGATGCCTTGTACTTTATGACTGCGATATTTTAGTTTTAATACAGAGCAGAATGTTAATTTCGCTTGAAATATTTACACAAACTAAACAGATATATTATTATGCATATAAAGGAGTTGTATTTAAGCTGCGATCGGCAAATTGAGAGAGCAGTCCATTTTGTTTATACGATACGATTTTCGTTCAAAAATTAAAGTATATACAGGTAATACACAGTTGTAATATTTTATGATTTGCTATCTATACTATTCCTTTTTTATGTAAAGCTGAAAAGTTTATTCGTTTCTTTGTTAGCTTGAACGTGCTAATCTCTGGAACTACTGGCCCTATTTGAAAAATTCTTTCAGTGTTAGATAGCCTATTTGTTGAGGAAGGCTATATGTATATCATCACGTCAAAATTGAATCTATTTTGTCGCCTAATTTTACGGAGATGAAGTCGCGGAAAACAGTTAATTTAATATAATGCATGTTTCAGTTTATCTGTCAATGTTAATCCAAATCTTATGTATAATTATAAACGTGAGGATATTTGTTTGATTACAGCTTAACTACTAAACCGATAATTTCAAAGGAATATAGGGTATCTTCTATTTTGCAAAAAATGCTTTTGAAGGTAGAAAGTAGGTATATTTAAAAAAAAGACACAGTAGTTGTGTTGAATAGTGGCTTAAATATATATATGATATTGAGAGATTCTTTACGAATTTTCATTCATGATAAAAATTAAATAAAATATTAATTCCATTCATATCAGTGTGAGCTAAAAAATGGGTAGAGATTGTCTTCTTTTTACTGGTGCCCGATTAATAAAGGACCGCTTTCCAAAATTTACTTCTCTATTGTATAGAATAAACTGAGCCAATTAGCGAAGATTTATGGTTTTCATGTCATCGTATAAAGCCAGCGCATATTTAAATAATTTAACCCTACGATATTCTAACGACAATGATAAAGTCTTGAGATGTAAATGTCTTACGAACCGGTTTTTATTAGCACACAGCGGGCAGGAGGGCACGCTCCGTGCTGGTCCATTGGATAAAGTTCGTGACTGAGGTTTCCAATTCAATTTCTGTATATTCCTATGCTTTAACACGTCTTCTTAATGTGTGGGAATATCTTACAGATAAACCGGGAACACTCGGAAGTTATCGCACAAGTTGTTGCATCTGCGGTCACGCCTTGGGTGAATTGCAAGGTGAAGACTTGCTGGGTAAACGTTTCGTCGCTCGTAATAGCTGATGATTCACTCATTTTAACACTCTTAATCCTTTAACATAAAAATGACAGTCTCATATAAAACACCGTCAAAACAGCATTATTCTTCGATTCAATATTCTTCAAATATAGTTCCAGTCAATATTTCGTACAACACTTAATGAGCCATCTACCCATCTCATCACGGAAATGGCTGCCCCAAATAAGTCTGGAACACAAACTGGGACTATAGAAGATTAAGTAAAATCGAAGAAGATGATAAATCAAAAAAAAGAAGAAGACGATAATCATGGCAAAAAAAATATTATAGAAACGACTTTCAAAATCAGGACAAAGTTCCCCCTAGTAACCTAGTAACCCTAGTTCCCCTAGTAACCTGTTTTGTTTTTTTAAGCTGAAGAGCTGGAAATCATATAGAGTACCACCAAGCACATCTCCTGTACCAACAAATCAGTGAGAGCATCTATTTTGCAAACAAAAGTAATTTTGGTGTCTCACGACAAGGATATACCTTTTTATATGTATGTATGCATACAATATGTGTGAAGCAAAAGATATGCTAAAAGCGTGAAAGCGTGACTGATTGATCACCTGTCTTGAGTGCATCCTTGATTTCGTGTTTTTCATAAACAAATTGTATTCATTTGTCATCAAAATTTCGCAAATTTATGTGAGAAGTGTGCGTTTGCGGGTGACATTTATTTTTATCCGTATCCGCTATACCCCAATAGAATGTTGTAAACCCCTTCCCGCCATGTCACTTTCTCACAAAAGCTGTCTCATCACCTTTGTTCACTCACTCAAAGTTTATGAAACCTTCAATTTGGATCGCTACTCAGTGCTATCTGAGACAAAGTTCCCTGGTTACCTTGCTTGTTTAGGATTCTTAGTGGACTGTAATTTGTTGAAAGGTGTTCGAGTGTCTTGACCCTGTCCTGGGTTAAAGTCTGCAGACCTTGATGATGGTGGTAATGGGTGTTGTAACGACTTGCGACTTCTTCCTGAATACTTTGAAAAGTAAAAGTAATACGTGGGAGTGTATATGCGCCGGAGGGGGGTTATATTGATTCCCGGTGACTCACCAAAAAATATAGCATTATTTTTTAATTTAATGCCACAGACGCTTGGTTGATCTGTGTTAATTCTTAACACTGGTGACCAGTAAAAACTACTGTTATACCTAATCTTTATACTCAACTCAATATATAACAAACTCAGCAATTCCTCTGTGAGACTGCTGCTATTGCAGTAATCCATGGACGTCCTTCGTCGTTTTTCTTCGGTGTTGCAGAGTATACGGCTGTGGGACAGGTTAACATGACCGACTGCCGTCTGACGTCATCCCCGGAGACTCCACAGGTCTCTACAATATCACGCCCAATATCACTGAGTGACATTAATCGGGTCCCACTGTTTAGGTGCTTTCCGAAACACGGATATTTGAAAAAAAGTGAATGGGTCACCCATCTATCAACGGGCCGCGGTAAGAACTGCTTAACCCAGCGATCAACTCATATGCCGACTGTTGTTTAAGCTACTAGTGATCTTTTCTTTTGCTCTTGCGATCCTTGTTATATAACATATCCTTCAGGAGACTTGGTAAAATTAAAATCCGTTTTTGAAGTCGGTCAAATAATATATGTGTCTGAACGTGAAAAGAAAAATACCGCCAAAAAGCTATAAGTAATATTTAGGAGGCTTTGATGCTTCAATGTAGTATTATTTTAGAGGCTTTGGATTCAATTTCCGGGCCTCAGCTTGTTTGTTGTCGAAACCCGCTTTCAGTTGTTTGAGATTTAAATCGATCTTTCCGAAAACCCTTTATTTGCCGTGCCCTTTCATATCAAAGGGTAGAATCGTTTATGGTGCCCGATGAATGATAATTTAAAATAAGACTTTGTATACATGATTGGGATAGATGTCGAGAAATATACTATTATTGTTATTTATGTTACAAAGGGCTAAGGGGCAAGATTTCACCTTCCATTATCTATCTAATTAGAGTAAGAGCCACACTTGTAGAGCTTTGTGGCGGCAATACGTATCACGTTAAGTGATGGTATTGTTGTCGCGTTTTGTACAGATTGTGAGAGTTTCCGATGGTATAAACCCGTCTTTTAAGGCCGGCAATACATCTGCGGGCCTCCTGGTGATGCAGATGTTCATAGGCGTCGGTAGTCACTTTGGTGATGAACCGTCTGCTCGTTTACCCTTTGTATTTTAACAAAATAAAGCAAAAATCAAGATCCGGCCCTGGACATTATTTCCAGTCCTGATACATTTTAGTATATACATTTGTATTTGTCACACTCTCCTCAAGTAAGCACAAGACTTGTGCTAGAAGTGAATGCGATGATAATCTATATATGCGAGGTAATCGGTGATAGAATCGATTTTTTGTCTTTGTCTCTCTAAGTCGTAACTATATACTCTGACTCTTTTTCACTTAATCTATAAAATTTATCTTCCCCAATACGAAACGCTTTTCATTTCTATTTCCCACGTCCTCTACAGAGTTAATGACACTCTTAACAAATGGAATCTATAATAACTTTAAATTCCGTTTAAATTTAGTCAAGCACTAGACTTCCTTAAAAAAATTTGACACTAAAAAGTACTCTGAAGCCATTGGCGTATCTACATAAATATTAATGTACCTTTCAGTAACTATAGAATAGGTAAAACATTTGACCTCGGACGTAATAATCAATCTTAGTTCGGATTTAAATCAGCCATTGCTATAATACAACAGGTCTGTCGCCGTCAGGATATTGGATGTATAAAACTCGACCAGTTTAAAGTTAGGTTACATTCTACTTACACATGCCTTTTACACGTATGTACATATGGAAGCATATTATATGGATACGACCGGCATAATGGCAAGTAGCCATCCTAGTCTATAGACGTTTATAGTATCATGTATTAGATTTAAGTCTTACTAGCAAGTTTCCGACCTAACCTTTCCTTTTGGATGAGGTCTGGCAACCCTGCTTTTTGCAAGAAAAAAATCTTAGTTGACTAGGTTATTACGTAGAGTAACACACGATAAAAGCTTGCAATAGGCTGTTGCATTCCATTCATCTATATATACGTGAAACAAAAAACTTACGGTACCATTTTTCGAAAATCGCGCTGACGGAGGAGTAGGAGGAGGGAGGAGGGAGTAGAGGAGGGTATGCGAATGCTATTATTTTATAAAATATGCATTATAAATATATAAAGTAATTAAAATAAAACCACACGCACACTAATGCATCTATTTACAACACATGTATTCATTTTACTCATGGTGTCAAAGCGTAGCCGTGACAACCATCCCAAAATAAAAATGTGGTTTATTAATTACTTAAATTGATTAAATTATCCAATGCGATGATCCCCACGTAAATTGTCGTAACTTCAAATTCCCAGCCACACAGTAGAGCGTTATAAATATGTACTTGAAATAAAATTGACATTATTTAGTATATTTTTGTACACAAATATATATTCAATAATGACGATTACAGTATTGAATACAAAGATATATTAAGTAGTGAAGATTATATTACAATTTATTTGTTTGTAAAGTGTTACAAACAACTCTACTGTAAAGCTGGGAATTCGGAGTTAAGACAGTTTACGTGGGAGCCAATAATATCGTAGTACTAATAAAAATGTACATAGCTATAAGCATTTGTTAGGCAAATTTAAAGATTTCCAGCCAGCGATCTCTTGGTTTTACAACCATCATGTATAAAGTGAGTGAAGCTCAATTGGACTTCTTTGTGACTCCACCCTCGAATTAAGCCACGTACTTTGTGCACGTCTCCAAGTAAATAGTCACTCATTTTTTACACCTAAACAAACGCAGCCCTAACAAATCATTTCACGCTCTAACTAAACAAAGTCACGGACGTACGCTTGTATCTTCAAAATAAATCTACAAAACGGGCATCTAGTCCTCTTGCCCTTTCAAGATGATATCCACCAGCATCTTTAACACTTGAGTTGGGATAAAATCGACTTTAACTGTCAGACATACGGTGTTTACAGTGCGCAAATTGTTAAGTTTTAAATTTGTAACCGGTTTAGTCAGACCGTCTTTTCGACTACTGTAGTACGCATAGCGCATTGTATAGAATACTTATGTACTTGTATTGGTACTGAGGCGTAAACTTTTGAGTGCTAGCTTTGACACGCGGCTGTGGTTGTGTATTTGAACATCGCCAGGTCTTTTGCATGAGTAAATAGTGGTCTTAGAATACAATGAACCGTAAAACCTATTTACATATTTACTTGTTATAACTAGAACCGTAGGCCGTTTTTTTAATTGGACTCTTTTTGCAACAACCTACCAAAATTTTTGAAAATACAATGTGCCTCTCTGTATCTCTTTAGTATCGATAAATAAATAAATTTGTGAACCTAAACTAACCAAAACCAAAATTTTAACAGCAGGGAATCAAACTTGTGACCTTATCGTGAACACAAATGTTACGAAGCTTTTTGCCTCTAATCTTGAGAATTATATACAGAATTATCAATTTTATTTATGATTATGGGTTTGGTGCAAATTTTTTCATCTCAGAACTGTACAATCTATATAAAAGTAGGAAGCAATACAGATAACCACTCGTTATAAGATAAACTCGTTTTTTTTCTTATACGGTAAGTAATTTTTTTATAATAACATATCCGGGATGCAATATCAATACAAACCAATTTCGGAGTACGCTAAGGAGTACCGCAGACGATCAATCGTTTTTCTTAAGAATATTTATTTCTTTTTTGGTATTCTTACAGCGTTTATAATTCATAATAAAGTTATACAAGTAAATTATCAGTAAGGCCATTTAACCACAAAGGGAACAGAATATTAGAAGGATAAATATATAGAAGAAAGAATTAAGAAAAATTAACCTATTCGAATGAATTCGTACTTAAATTAACAAATTAAGCTTAATACTGTAATCCCCCCCTAAAACACGGTTGATTTATTCTGCGTTATAGAAAAACGCATTCTAGAAGTATTCCCGTACAACACGCTGGTACGAGCCTGAATGTGCATAATATACTAAACAAATTACGATATTGTATGTTATAGAATAATATTATTGTGTTAAAAGAGTAACGTGTTAAACGGGGGATTACAGTATTATTACTAGAGGAATGTTTTAGTTAAATTCACGTTGTGTGTGTGTGTGTTGTGTGTACGTGTGTGTGGGGGTCAGTGCATGTGTATTTATGTAGATATGTGTGTACACTTAGCGAAGTAACGAATACATACCTTAGTAGACTTTACGTACTGTGGAGGTAGGAGTGAGGGGTATATTAGCGAAGCCTGTCTACAATTTACTAACAGGCTCTTCAATAAAGTTTATAAATTCTCCATTTGAAATTATATTTGAATAGTGTATGTAGGACAAAGGTGGGCCAATATCGCGACTTCCTGAATGCTTACCATTGGCCGCAGATGACCCGGCAGGCTGAGGAAGAGGTGGCGCGACGATTTAGATACCTTTGTGGGGAAGTTGTGAATGAGATTGGCCCAGGAAAGATAAAGATTTATTAAGAAGGGGGAAGCCTTTGGACACAATAGGTTAATTAAAAAAATTAGAATAATGAAGCCGAGCTCTAATTGCTCAAAGTAAAGGGTACCTTCAAACCTATACAGGCGCTGTCAGAGATTCGTTCAAGAAAGCGGTAGATCTATCACCTACTCAGTCATATGAGGAAGAACGAAAGTTATGTACTATATTTTTAAGCAAGCTGATAATTGAGCAGTCGAGACTTTATACTCAAAAAGATTTACTGCCCGAGGGATAGGAAACTCACTTTTAAACGGTCACTCAGTCGATAGAGGTTTTACAGATGATTTGAAATCTACAGAAACACAAGTGAAATCGCAAACATTAACTAGTAATCTTTAGTGTTCTCCACGTTCAATAACTAACGACCCTGATGTTTCAGTTTTAATTTGAGCTTTCAACTAAAGAGACCTAAATATTGCTCAAAACAAAGGCCGTCTGGGTCTTTGAATAGAGATCGAACGGTATGAAGCGCTCCAGTCATCCGATATCAGAGAAAATATTTAACAATGTGTAGATTCTAAACATATTTTTCGTTAAAAAGAACACGACAATTGAATTGAACTTATTTCGAATTTTCTTCTATGTAATTTCTTTTTTCTTTTCACTTGTAAAAAAATAGAGAATACTGACAAAATTTTCATTCTATTTTCGTAATACGAAATTTGCCTTTTTATGCTTTTTACATCTTTTAATAAAAATTATCTTCCAATAAAAATCCCGACGAAATCCCAACATACAGATCGATGAACAAAAATTGCTATTTGTTTCCTTCTTTCAAGTAATTAATTAATTATTACTAAACTAATTAACTTATTTTATTTCGACGTTAATAATACACGCTTTAAGCGAATTTATAGCGAAAATGAAATTTGAAAGGGACGAAATAAAAGATTTTAAAGTTGAAAACTTTCATGAACGTCGGACAAAATCGCGGTTTGAATCTAGTTGTGAATTAAGTATTAATTTGCCGTATCGTATTATGTACTATATCGCAGCACTGCAGCTATGAAAATTTTGCACTATACTGCTGAATAAAGTAGAATTTATTTCCGTATTAAATTTCAACTTCTATTCTATTCTATTCGTATTGAATGAAACAATAATTCAGGGCAGACTTGTTCGCTCTTTCTTGTTTATAACGGAAACTATAATGTGGATAGGTTAAAATACAACTTGACTATACTCGTATTGTAGCCGCAAAATATAGAGCATCTATTTTAATTCTAGGCCATGAAGTTATTTGTAAAGATGCAAAAGATGTAAGACAAAATGAAGGCCAAATTTTTGGATAATTCTAGCCATACTTATATTACGAGAATATAAAACAATAGGATAAAATGTTGATCAATCATTTACAATCAAAAGTTATGGACAAAGTAAATTTTCGATATATGAATGCCAACTCTTACTAAGTAATAACTCAACTGAGTTACTTTATTTAAATGACTTAGTTTAATCAACTGAGTTAAAACTTTGAGACGGTAAAAAAATTCTGACTCGGTAGTTGGTTGGAAATATGAAGGCATTAATTTTAATACTGCAGTCTGGATTATAAACGCTCGATGCATCGCAACATCACGTTCGTTCGTAGGAAATATTCAATATTCAGTGTACTCCAATCCGCGACAATATCGTAGAGCCTGGCACATTGCGAGATTCACCCGCGTCGCGTGTAATAAATCTGCTTATCCGACTATACGGAGTTAGTGCAGCTATACTATTGTATTACTATAAATCGACATACTTCTTTTTTTAATTCTCAAGGATCTAAGTGAATAATCCCAGATAAAATTAACACATTTTTTTAAATGTTACAAGGGGCAAACTAGCAGGCAACACGCAGGCAGCTAAGTGTCTACTTCTTCTTCTTTTCGTTTCAATGGCAAAACCATATTTTGAGTGTAAGGGCCTATACGTTCAAAGCCCAAAAAGTAGCGACATCGATTATTCGACTGGAGGCAACCATCAAGTCCTCCCGCGTGCAGGTATTGGGACACGCAGGACATGACGTGAGGTGAGACATTAATCGGGCCCTACAGGTATTTTGTTTATCAAAACTAAATAAATCGATATTATAACAGTGTATAACAGTTTTTTCTTACATTACTATTCTATACGATTAATATTCGAAGTAGATGATGGTTCGGGTTCTTCCGCTTCGACAAAAGTTCCATCTCCACTGCGTTTCGCCCTGTTTATAACCATCGAAGTAGTAGCCGCCTTCACTAGAAATAAAAGTATTAACATGTTATAGAGGAAATCATTCATCATTTTAGGCCTCGTTCGCACGAGACATTTTTTTAACGCGCTTTAAAAAAGCGTTTAAATAGAACATAATATGAATTCTCAAGTTTATGTTTACAGTAACACGGCAGCGCTTTTAAAACGCAACGCTTTTTTATTGAGCCATTCAGCGCTATATATGTATATATTATATACGCCATATTTACTTTTAACACATTTTAGAAAAGCGTTAAAAAAGAGTATGTATATGAATGCCCAAGTTTATGTTCAAATGCAGAGCGTTTATAACGCGACGTTTTTTTATTGAGCATTTACATAAATATGTCGCAGGCAATTTGTACGATTCCGCCGTTTACATACGGCGTCGTCAGTTTAAAAACGCTCGCAGTTATGTAAAATGCCGAAGAAAAATGGTTTACTGCCGTGACATTATATATTATGCCTAAACATTTGATAGACAATTTAAACGCCGTCTACATAATGCCGAGGTAAATTGAAGTATTTAGTTCTGTTTCCTGCCATGCGCGTCACAGTTGATCAAAGCAAACAAAATGCTCTGGGCGATCGTCCGTCCGCTTCTAACCTATCCGTAACTTAGTTGAATTGAACGAGTTCTCGTATTGCTTTCGGCATATTACATAACTGCGAGCATTTTAAATGTTACAACGCCGTACGTAAACAGCGGAATTATACAAATTGCCTGCCACATACGTAAGTTCTATAAGAAGACGAAAAGTGTGTAATGCATATAACGTAAAAATCATTACATATTCACAAATATAACCATGAAATTAGTTACAAAATGTAGTAGGTAATTAAATAGTAAGTATAAATTATATTTTAGTATAAAGTTTGAGTAGATTAACATATAACAAGCAATGATTGAATAAGGATTAAGTAATCTGTAAAGGAAGGTGTCAGGAAAGGAAGGTGTGGTTGAAAAATGGTGAGGCCTTTGTCCGGCAGTGGGACAGTAGAGGTTTATAAAAAAAAATCTGAAAAGATGTTTTGTAAAAGGAAAATAAATCAATAAACAATTTACTGGAATGATTAATTAAAACAAAAAAGTTCTTACAATCATAAGCCCAACCAATCTTAGCGAAGAAATCGATGAAATTTGTAGATAAGTTAAGTCTTCCGAGTTCGGATGTCCTGTAGTCCCACGGGAACACGTGGTGGTAATTGTGCCATCCCTCCCCTAAGGCCGCTAAGCTCACTAATTTGTTCTCTACGGATCTTATAAATCTGAAAAATGTGATTTTTAGATTTAATTCCAATTCGTGATCCATTACAGGATCAGGATAAATTATAGAGGATGAGGCTTTGAGGCGAGTTAAGATTGCCGACTGCCGTCTGACATTAGCTAACTTTAACTGTCAGTTAAACTTTAAACGTCAACTTTAACTGTCAGTCAAACTTTAAGCGTACAGTCAAACTTTAAGAAGCTTAGGAAAAATGTCATTAGTGAATTTAAAAGACACTTCAAAAACACGCTTATTCGCAAAGCGTATTATACTGTTGTAGAAGAGCTTTTAATTTAAAATTTAATTGAATTGTATTGAACTCCTTTTTTGTATGAACTATTAAAAATGGCTAACGAAGTTCTTGCCGATTCTTCTTGTGGCCCAACTTTTCCGAATCAGGGGTAGCTTTTAAAACATTTGACGATTCAAAAGAGCTTGTAAAGTCTATCTGAATAAAACTTTCTATTTGAAATTGAATTTATTAAATAGCAAATTCAATAAAAATCGATAAGGTATGTAAAATCTATTTGAATAAAAACTTTCTCTCTATTTGAATTTGAGTAGTAAATTCAATAAAAATCTATAAGGTTATAGTATTTAAAAAAAAATTGTTGAATTAATATTTATTATATTTATATTACCTATCGTAGGGTTTGTTTCCCCATAAGTGCGCGATGCTGTTTACGCAGAAAGCGATATTCAGGGTTATGGTAAACCTGGTTACGAAGCTCACCACTATACTGTTAGCCAATGTTTCGTTCCAACAGTACACGGGTATAATCACTGGTAGTACCACGTTCAGCAACAAAAATAGGGGAATGTAAAACCTGAAAACAAAAAAAAAGTTCCTAACCCGAAATAGTTTCTGTTATTTGCTTAATAGTATTAAACGAGTTCTTGAGTGGGGTCCGCCTCTCAGTAACATCTGACGTCATCCTCGGAACCTCCACGATCTCTGCAATCTCACGACTTATATCACTCAGTGACATTAAAAGGGGGTCCCATTGTTTTACGTGCCTTCCGAAACACGGAGGAGGTCGGATATCAAATATAACCCAGTGTTAGAATGGCCCGGTCGCAGCAAGAGCAACTTAACCTAGTGATCGACTCAAATGCCGACCACTGATTAGGTCACGACCTCCTCATACCAGTAATAAATATTACTCTCTTAATAGGAAAACACAGATGAAACCAGAGATGGAAAAATTGCAATGTTGCATAAAATGTATTGTTTACATCAGACGAGCGAATGTTCATTCATTATCATATCATTCATGCTCATTCTTAGTCTATCAAATTATTTTAGATTAAACAGACGCAGAGCATTATTTCGTTGTTCTGTCAGCGTTCACAAAGATTCTAATTCTTATTCTAGTTTTTTGCTTGTTAATATTTTGGTGTATACGCTGAGAACGAGCTCTCATTTGGACTAAAAGATTGAGAAGGAATGCTAAAGATCTAGCTCTATGTTAGTTTGGTTTAAACCCACCTTTAGACAGAAATTCAACCAAGAGTCTCAGCGTTCCAACCACACACGTCTTCATCTTCTTCTTACTAGCAATATCCAGGTATAGTACCAGCTTCCGCTTAGATTGCAGAGGATGAGGCTGTGAGTCGAGTTAAAAGGACCGACTGCCGTCTGACGTCATCCCCACAATCTCTACAATCTAATGACTAATAACACTTACTGACATTAACCGGGACCCACTGTTATAAGTGCTTTGCGAAACACGAAGATTGCCAGATATTTGAACATCAGTGCTAGCATTGGTCGCCTATTTGCCACCCGGCCGTGATAGGAGCTACTTAACTTAGCGATCGACTCAAAGGCCATCCACTAATTAAGCTACGTCCTCAGGAGAAGTCTTCCTAACGTGTATAAAGTGGAAAATTCTATTGTGCTGACAATATGTTTTTATGTCCTTTTTAGTAATAATTTCACATAATAATTTATGGTAAATAAAATTCACATAATATGTGAATACAAACCAATATTTGAAATACACTTGTCATAATTTAGTAGTGCTTCATGATTAGAAGAAAATTAATAAATAATTAGACAAACTATTATTGTCTTGCAAATCAATATAATTTTAAAGTACACACTACAGACTATGTGCCCTTCGGTCAATCCATTAGCTTCATTTAATATACTTTTGATATTTACTTTAGATAACCAAGTTGGTCGAGTTAATTTACATAATACATTTTGAGTACAAAGACTGGTTGAGTTTGTACGAGATAATAAAATTAGTTTGAACGCAATACCAAACAGTTTGCTTTAGATTAACCGCGTGCGTACATGCATATAATCCTTGCTGCTAATTTTGGATTCAGTATGCATTTCGTACAATATTTGCAGTGTGTGTACTCGTATGATAATATGAGGTACACACACTCGTATCATCGACTCTATTATTAAGTTCTCTTCGTCTGCTCTGGTTATGGCCGAAGCTGCCGATCTAGGATTGGTTTGCACAGCCATCAACGGAGGCGTACACCGCCTATATAAACAATCATATATAAAGAATCATCTGTAAAAGATGTAAGGGCCAATTATGATGATGATGATGGTGATGATGGTTTTGGTGGTGGTGATGATGATGATAGTGGTGGTGGTATGGGTGATGATGATGATGAGTGATTTAAAATTTTGTATATACATTTAAATGAGCGTATGGTAGCTATATAAAAAAGACCAGTACTTAATAAGGATCGCAACTAATGGAAAATATAATAGCTGAATGTAATATAACGGGAAAATTATTATCAAGTTTTGACCAGGGTACGAACGCCCTACTATAAAATTTTATGGGACCAATCGAATATCGGCCGCTAATTACAGCATTATCACTGAAGCGTACCACAGATTCCGTAGATATATAGTCCTTTGCATTATTTCCGTTCTATTAGTTCGTAAAATGCATTGCGTTAGGTCATATTTAACCGGTTTGTGGTTACTTATAATTCGAACGCGCATACAAGTCATCTGCATGCCTGAACTCAACGTGTTGTTGATTTTAATTAACGTTATTTTTTTTTAATTATCCCAAAGACACAGCTTTTTATGATAATAAATGAATACTTGTCTAAAGTTGACTGGCATAAAGCTTTATCCGCTGACTCTATGGAAGACGTCCTCAAAATATTCTACTCCATATTAAACGAAGCTATTAAGGAATTTGTTCCACTTAAAACCAGATCTACTTCCAACTTCCCAGTCTGGTATTCCAAATCTTTAATACACATAGTGAAAGAAAAACTCCAGAAACACAGAAGGTGGAAAGAAAACATGCAGATGTCCATGGGCGACGGTAGGCACTTCGGTGCCTACTGCCTGCTCGTCTGCCCCCTTGTAACATAAAAAAATAAATAAAAAATAAAACTTATTTTCAGGTTAATCGGCTTAGAATGCCTCGTTGCGATGGCGTCACAGCTAGGCAGCAACTGGCTTCCTCTATTGGCAGAGAGTGTACCTTTCCTGGCCGAGTTGTTGGAAGACGGGGACCAGAGGATAGAGGGAGCCACTAAGAACGCAGTTCGAAGCCTCGAACAGATACTTGGGGAACCGCTGGAGAAATACTTTTAATAATATTTTTTGTATTTAATGTAAATATATATTAAATAATTTTGATAAAACTGTGTTGTTTTTTTACATTAATTTTCCCGTAACTTACCTCACGCTATGGAGTAAAGGCAAGGAGAACCATTTCTGTGCATGAAATACGCCTAAAAGCGTCAAATTCGTGGCGCCTCGGTATCAAGTGGCATAATTTGAAACTTTGTGCCAAAAATTATTATTAAAATAGGATGTTGAATTAAATAAGAAATACTTGCGTTGTTTTATGAAAATGTTTATATGATATGGCACGGACCTCATGCCTGTGGGACGTAAATTAAAAAAGAAAACTGCGCACTAAGCCATTAAATTTCATTAAATGATTTTGTTAATTTTCTAGGTTTTTGGTTTTATTTTTAATAGTCTAATCCCTAATTCCTTTGTTAAAATTAAAGTAGCCTATAATGTTCTCTATAACATCAACTTCCTGCTTAAATTTGTAAAATCCGATGGCTCCTACCTTTAGTATCGTAAGCCTCATTTAGGTCATGTTCACTTTTTTACGTTTTCTAAGTGAAAGTTATACTAGATCATTGCACCGACCACAAAATGAGTCGTCAATGCGCGAGTGTTATTTTGGTTAATTAACACGAGTGCATTTATTACTTAACCAAGGTGCGTAGTCTACTTTGATTTCATCTACATCTATTTCCATTTTTTGCAGTTCTTGCTAAATATGTAGTATTAAATTTTACAATAGTATAGAATGCGCGAATTTGTTTTTTTTTTCGAATATATTTGTTTGAATTTTATTTTCAGCCAGGATCTTTTTGATCCAATGCATACATTTTATGTGAAATTTAATGGGAGACGTTAAACCTCTGTGGTAAATTTATATGAAAATAAAAAACAGTGCAATCATGAAATTTCAAATAACGTCACTTCACTGTTTAGTTCTAAGCATAAAAGGATTTTTTCTGATCGGTTATATAGTTAAAAATGATAATATTACTTTGGAATAAAAGTATTTTCCTTTGCAATTAATTCAGTTGATAGAACTCATCAAGTTCAATTAGAAAACATAAAAAAGTGGACATGGCAAAAATGTGACTTAGGATGCTTTACGTAGGAGCCATCGAATTGCTATTTGCGAACATTATACACCTAACATGGAGACTTTAATAAGGAGTAACATCCCTTAGCGAAGAAAATTTGAAAAAGTGTCCAGTATACAAGAAATAACAATACAATGAATGTAAAAAAATGCAGTAATGAATTGAGCCATAATAACCTTTAAAATTATCCTAATCTAATATGGCGCCCCCCTTATTTACTAATGTCGACGGACATTTTTAATATACAGAGATGTTACTCCTTATTAAAGCCTCCATGACACCTAGCTTAATAATCGGTGTTTAATTACTGCGTGCATAAACTCTAGGGGAACAGTTAAGTGGTGAATGCATTCGGCGTGCAAATGCAGGGTAGTGGCAAATCATGTCTGAACGTTGCCGAGCTGAAATGTTTGTGATGTTTAAGTGGGCTATTTGCAATTTGATTAATCGCTTCATCTATTACGTCACAGACAAAATTGTAGTCTTGGTATGTATTAAATTTAGACACGTATTAGTGCATACACAAATTTTCATAGACAAAGAATGTTTGTATTCGTTGTTTTTCAAATCCAGATAATATTTCTAGCCTTGTTTTTAAGCTTTAGTTTAGAATGCAGTTTTAGGCTTTACTAGTTCATTCTAAGTATATATGTATGTCGAAATATTCAAAAAATTAACTAAAATTGTCACTCAAAATTATGTTACATGTCACCTCCATAATTCGCTTTAAAAAGGTACGCGTTAGCTTTGCGGCAATCGTGACAGACTTATACAGCATCGGGTGGTCAGACACTTGCTCCATTTGCGCGTCAGCGAATGTTTGGAAAGTTTACCTATTTTTCTCATACTAGTATTTTTAAGATAATTAATTTGGTTAAGATTTGAACATTTAATACTTTTTTTCTTCCCAAACCGAACGAAACGCGACAACAATACCATCACTTGACGTGACAGCATTGTCGCTACTTCACGCCGATCTCATGTGAGAAAATATAATATATAAAACTACTGAGAAGAAGTAAAAGTAAAAATGCACTAAAGAATATATGTCGAACAAACTGGAATTGTGGAAAACGTGGCATGTTTGTGTGGAAAGTGTTCCGCAAAAAGGGGTAACATCCGACGAGTGGGACTCCGCTCTAACTGGGTCATACGTGGTTGTTAGAGACAGTGGTTTTTTAAAAATGTCACTCTAAAGTGTTGCTTTTTGATAACTGTGAAATACCTGCACTTTTATCTAGAAATACTGAATATTGACTTGTTTTTTGGGTCTTGTTTTTTAGTTTCACTTTTAATATCACTCTTTATAACTAACTATCTATTGAATATAATGGTCATGTGGCTAATTAGCTTAGTCCAAACTAATATTATAAATGTGAATGTAATTCTGTCTGTAATGTTTTCACACCCATGTTTTCGACCGCTGAACCAATTTTAATGAAATTAAAAAATAGAGAATGATTGAACATTGGAGAAGAATATACTTTTTCTCGCAGAAATGAAATTTAAAATGGGTTTAAAAGGCGTTGAAAGTTTGTATGGAAGTTAAGGAAAATACAGCGGGCGTAGTCGCGGGTTAAAGCTAATAGTTTATAAAATACAAACTTACCAATTATACTATTAACACCCCTATGTTATATAGCTCAGAATAACTTCTAGATTATGTGTATTATACAACTCGCACCTGCAAGATCTATAACAACAAATGATAAATAAACTTGATTAAATTTAAGAAATTAAACCTTCATATATTAATAATATATATGTATGGCAAATCGTATTAAAATTATTGTGCGTCTCTCATAGAATTTAAATTATAGCACGATTCGATTGGACATATCAATTATGTCGCACTTATAATTTGACACTCATGTGTTATTCCGAATTCATTATAACTCCTGTATTATATCGCTCAGTAAAACTGCTAGACTAAGTTCATTGTACAACTCGCACCTGCGAGATATATAACAACACATAATAAATAAACGTCATAAAATTAAAAAAACCTTAAATCTTCATACATTAATAACATACACGTCAAATTGTATTAGAATTATTGTGCGTCTCTCATAGAATTTAAATTATAGCACGATTCGATTGGACATATCAATTATGTCGCACTTATAATTTGACACCGATGTGTTATTCTGGAATCTCTCCATATTCATGGTTGAAAATTATTCAAACTGCCTAAGAAAGATTAATGTCACACCTCATAGAGGCAGACCATTTATTTACAAGGTGTAACGTAATACACACCCACATATTAAATGATTATTTATGCCTTCCAAACGCTAAGTCGGCTTTAGGTTTTATAGGCGACTATTTTGCTGATTTTTTTTACTATACGACTAATTTATCCGGCTATATATATTTGTTGACTACAATTTATTTTAATCTTATATTATAACCATTGCAGAATCAATGTACAAATGTGTAAAAATCGTTTGTGGGCGTAAGTATATATATCTTTAACAAAATTCCAGTTGCGATATAAAATCTGTGTTTTGATAAATTAAAATGACAAGTTTATTAAAAAAACACACTTATTTGTAAGGTATACTATGTAATCTAAGATTATATCTATACTTCTATACTAATATATAAAGTTGAAGAGTTTGTTTGTTTGGTTGAGCGCGCTAATCTCAGGAACTACTGGTCCGATTTGAAAAACTCTTTCAGTGTTAGATAGCCCATTTATTTACGGAAGCCATTAACTATATATCATCAAGCTAAAATTTTTCACCTAATTTTAGGCGGACAAAGTTGCGGTCGCGGGTGCTCGGAGCTCAGTCGCTCCAGCTTTGTACTGTATGTTAATGTTTGAACTCATTTTTTATTAGAACAGTTTTTAAAGTGATCTAACCAGAGCCTTGCTGATTCTTCTCGTGACCTGAATTTTCCGAAGCAGTGGTAGCTTTTAAAATATTTGACGATTCAAAAGAGTTCGTAAAAGTCTACTTGAATAAAAGATCTTTTGTTTAGTATCGGTATTACTTACTTACTTACTGGAGCGGCTTAGAAACCCAAAGTGAGTTTTGGCCTCCGACAGGAATTTGCGCCACTTGTTTCGATCCTGCGCTGTCTCTTGCCAGTCGCCCGCTCGGAGATCGCGCAGGTCTGACTCCACAAGGTCACGCCAGCGATACCTGGGTCGCCCAACTGGTCGGCGACCAATCGGTCGTCCCAGATATGCTCTCTTGACGCCACGATCGTCACCCATCCTCTCGATGTGGCCGAGCCAGCGCAGACGGTGAGCTTTGGTTTGGTTTGGTTCGATGATGTTGGGCTCGGCAAAGAGATCTAAGAGATTTTATTTTTATTGCCCAATACCGATACTAAGAGAAAGATCTCTTAGTATGACTGTGACATTAATCAGGACCCACTGTTACATACCTTCCAAAACACGAAAAAGGTCGGATATTTGAAAAGCAGTGTTAGAATTGGTCACCCATCTATTACAAGGCAGCGATAAGAGTTACTTGACCTAGCGATCGACTGCACTCCGGCCACTGATTAAGCTACGTCCTCCTCCTAATCTTCTCGCAAAGATAATGTTTTAAAATGGTCGATAGCTCCTGGTATAACATCAGAGCTGGCAACTAGTTTCAGAGATGTTTGCATATTCTTGTCTGCCTCTACCCATAAAAAAAATTGGAACGGTATTTTTAATTTATTCCGTCATAAAAAATCCTGTAAGATTTATTTTATATCAAGCCTATCTTAAACCTGTTTGGCATACAATATTGTAACACTTTTTTCTTAAAACACTCATGAACTTATCACACGGATCAGCTATTAAAAAAAATAATTAGAATGTGTAATTACTAGTTAACGCCTACAGCTTTGCCTAATGGATTCATATTAGTTATTCTTAAAGTAAATTGAAATAGCAAAATGTTTTGAGAGATCCTCAAATTAAATAAACTCGGATCAATTCCGACATAAATCACCAACGCCGTCCCCGTTCAAGCCGTTATTAAGATTACCCCGGAATAACGTCAAGAATCATACTTAAAAAAATCATACGTCAAAAATTTAAAAAAAAAATGGTATAAAAAGTTTCGATTGTCTATTAATAATGTACAAAAACTAATAACACAGACAGACACTTCCGTTTAAATTAATATTGAACAGATATGACAAATAGGCTTTATTTGAAGTGACAGTTGATCGGAGATATGATAGGCAGTACAAGGAAACTGCGAAAAAAGCCCATAAGAGCTTTAATAAAATTTCAGTGTAATAACGGAACTTCACATTAGCGTCAGACTCACGCGCAAAAAAACGAATAAAGTGATGCGATAGACAAAAAATGAAAATTTGAATATACGTTAAGGCTCCACGAGCAAACATCGTACGCTCAATAATAAACTGACCGCCGTTTTAGGTATAGAGTGACATAATGAACAGCTTCGTTTTAAAGTCCTCTATCAGACAATCTATGAATTATTCCCATACCTCCAACCAACACTGAGATACAGCTATTTTTGTGTCTTTGACTAAAATAAGTTTTTATTTAAAAAGACAAATAATAAAATAACATTTCAATATCAATCATCCATTAACTAGTATTAAAATACATATTTTTTTACTATAATGCCGTTTTAATCGAATTATAAGCGGAATAAGGCGTAAATGATAAACCGTTTTTTGTGATTTCCTAAAAATCAGATTTTTTGACTTAGGTCAGTTTATTATTAAGCTTTATCTGACTTCTGAGTGTCCATGTTCCTCCGAAAAACTACGCAATTCTCATTATTAACAATAAACAAAAGGCTGCAATGAAACGCATCAGCGAAGCCTCTAGTAGTGCAGTACCATAACTCGGATGAACCGCCAGCCCGCGTATCCCTGGTAATGTACATATGGCCATTTACTGTAACCGTTTCAGTAATAGGATTCACGAAATACTTTAAAAGGGATTGGTATCTTATTTCACGAAATTAGACCAGGCACCTGTTGAACCGTTAACGCCGAGGAAACCATTGAAAGTAGTTTAATCCCGCTAATACCTAGAGCGAGTATTGAACCACCAAAATGAAGCGAAAACTTTAGGAGCCATTTTTATGAGCGGACGGAGCAGCATACAATTTGGCAATATTATAATTTATAAGGATGGTATGCGAATACTAATATTTTTATAAAATTTGCCTTATTAATTCACTAAATTATAAAAATAAAACCTCACGCACACAAATGTGAAACGATTTACACACACATGTATAAAATTTACTATAGGATTGTGTATAAATAGTCCTGACGACCATATTGTCAAATATAACAATTTATTTACAAAGAATTAAAATTTTGTACATAACATTGAATAAGCATATATTATCTACTTAGTCCGAAAATCTAAAGGTTTGTTGTCGCATTTCGGCCAGCCGGCGATCTCTAGTAAGATTTCTTGTATCTAGCGATCTATTTAAGAATAGAAAGTCAAGAAAGAAATATTTGAATTTAGTTTTCAAACTTACCGATCTAGAGATTTGTAATTCTACTACCGCGATTTGGAAGGAACACTTCTTGCCTCGCATATTTTGGTAGAACCTACTACCAGCTCCAGTGCTGCAGAGCCGATCCGACCTTAGGAGCTTCAAGAAAACATACCCGTTCTCCTTCTTCTTCTATGCGGGCTGCTTTTCCGCACTCAGTCGCAATAAGGCGATCATTGTGCGTGAGGGGGGGGAGGTCTGGTTGGTGTTTTATCCATCCAGCCCAGCTCCTGCACAAAAACTACACGTTGAGTCATTTAGCAGTTTTTCCTGGACAGTTCTGACAAAGACAGATGGTATGCGTCCGAGAAACGCTTTTGTGAATACTTTTTATTAGGGAACATAAGTGTAGTGTGTGGCTTAGGCAAACTGGAAGAGTTGTACTGAGTTGTTTTGACCCTACAGTTTTATTTACGTAGGAGAGATTTTATATTTGTGTACTGAAAAGTCGTTATAAGATTTTACTGTTATTTAAGACAAAAAAAAAAGAAGCGAAGAGAGCAGTGGTCTGACGATAAAATACATTAATAGTTTAGCGGAATTTTTATTTTAAGGAACTGTACTTTTTTTACATAAATTAAAAAAGAAATAGTCAATATGGGTATCTATTTTGGACAGTAGTATAAGCAGACATAACCGTTTGGGAAATTGCAGTAATAAAACCAATAATTGGATGATTTTTTATTTATCTATTCTAATGTATTTTTGTTTCCTTGAACGCGCTAATTTTAAGAACTACTGGTCCGATTTAAAAAATTCTTCCAGTGTTAGATAGCCCTTTTATCGAGGCAGGCTACAGGCTATATAGCATCACGATAAAATTGAATCTTTTTAAAACTAATTTTACGCGGATGAAGTCGCGAGCACAGCTTGTATTCGATATGATTCTAGAAGCGAAAGATTTCCTATCACGAAATCTCGAAGACAGCGGGACGTATAGTCGACCAGGAAAGTGCTTTACCATTTTGGACGACAGCTTCTAGTTAAAGAAAATTTTGCTAAGGGTTATTGTTAGACGTTAACGTAATGCATAACAAGCTAAAATAATCCTTTTAAGCAATTGACGTGCAAATGAAATTCAATGTGGCAAAACAATTTCTTGGTGGACTGTACAAAGATGAAATTTAGCATGGAGCTAGCTTATAGATAGTAGTGGCCGAATTTTACGCGGACTAAGTCGTGGCATATTTATATATAAATATCCCACGACTGAGTAACGTGGGCTAGTATTTAAAGGACTCTCAGAAGTGGTTATTTATGCAATAAAACTTTTATGCAACAGTATAAGTTTATTGAGAAGCAGGGTTTCCCCGTACAATTGCTTTAATAATAATGCGCCCTATCAACGCGCCCACAGTCTTTTATATAACTACCTCCCACCTAACCAAGTGTCAACAATCAGTGGAACAGTTTTTATATTAGTTTCGGGTACATTATATTAACCTTAATAAAATAAATGTTTACTTATAAAATCATTAAATATTAAGACAAAAATTATAAAAATTACTCAATTGATAAACGTCTAGGATAAATAGTTTTATAACATAAATTGGAAGTGACGTCATGATGTTAATGCAAAATGAAATTATGCAATGTTTGTGCAATCACTATATATTTATTGGTGACGTATTGATTTGTAACAATTATTATATAATAAAAAATGGGTATGAACAATACCGCCAATGGTGTAAGAATCAACAACATCGCCGCGCCGCAACATTTCAAAACCACGAATGGAGAGATCGTAATTTTTAATTACTTTTTTTAAGTCGTTAAATTTGGGACATCATGCACGACTAATCGATGCGCAAGTTAAGGCCTGAATCGTGACATGGTGATAAATTCAGGATGAAATCTTTCTTTGACTGCGGCGTTTTACTGTAACAAACTGGACCATTAAATGAAAGCGTTCAATCAGAGGGATCCGTTCGTTGATGACCTATTTTTTTTCTTTTCTTTTTAAAACTTATATAACGGAACTGAGAGATAAGATGCGAGGTGTACGAAAATCTCTCTCACCGTGCGACGAGGATATAAATGTAATTTCCTGCTACGTCTTTATCATAGCTGAAAGAAATAACAATTATATCTGGAAATAAAACTGCGTGATACAAGAACGTAATATAATATACCGTTCTTTCTTTTCTTTTTCATTATATTTCGTTAAAACAAAACCTTGCGATTCTCTAGGAATTTCTTACCCCGCACAATTTTCTTGTGGAATCAGTTGTCTGCTTCGGTATTTCCGAACGGATACTACTTAGGGACCTTCAAGAAAAGAGCATACTCATTTCTCAAAGGCCGGCAACGCATCTGCGGTCTCTCTGGTGTTGCAGTTGTCCATGGGCGTCGGAAGTCACATGGGTGAAAGCCGGCTGCTCGTTTGCCCCTTATTATATAAAAAAAAAAAGATAAAAAAGTAAATGTGAGAAAATGTACGAATAACATAGTTTTGTTTCTTTCTTATTCTAGTTGTCTGGCCTGTTGGAGCAGTGGGCTGTGACCCTACCTTCGCTCCGGGACTCGTGGGTTCGATTCCCGCCTCGATTCGAGGAGTATTTTACATATTTCTACAAAAAAATATTTGTGTATAACAGGCGTCTGTAAATTAATTGCCATATATATTTTTGTACATACTTGTAAATTGTAATTTATTTAATTATTAGATTATACTGATTACAATGTTGTCTTATGACGGTCAACAAAAACCTAGGAAGCCTATTACTACATTCTATTATCCTATAATATTTCCCGTTCCCATTCCTAATTATTTTGTGGTTAAGTATTCTTAAATGTTCTAATTTTCAGCGCAATTTTCTTAACTTTTTTTAAAGAACCTTCTCCTGACAATAACAAACACAACTAACAAAAGATTAGCAAAATCGGTCCAGCCGTTCACACGTGAGGCCGTGATCAAGGGAAATAGGGATTTTTTTGTCTATATATAATATTTATACATATATTTTCGTGCATATTGTATAAATTACAATTAAGATAGGACCTACACATGGACTCACCTTTAGAGTATAAGAAATTAAAATAATGCACGACTAATCGTTCATTATTTATATATAATGTTTTACATTTTTCCTGTTTCAATATAATAGGTATTTAGCGCGATTATAATCATATTATTACAAGTTTTTCGTTGGTTTGTCCTTAAATAATGCGGATGTGATATGGAAATCGGATAAAGCAAAGATGCAAAAACATTCAGCTAATAAATAAATTACATGAGAGTCAAATAAGAAATTCAAACTGATTCACGAAAGGAACATCTATACTAATATAAAGCTGGAGAGTTTGTTCGTTTGCTTGAACGCGCTAATCTCAGGAACTACTGGTGCGGTTTGACAAATTCCTTCAGTGTTAGATAGCCCATTTATCGAGGAAGGCTATAGGCTATATATTATCACGTTAATGTTGAATTTATTTTTTTTAACCTAAATTTACGCGGATGAAGCCTCGGACACAGCTTGTTAGTTATAAAGGTAATTATGCAGTTTGGTTATTTGTCCCAATAATGGATATATGTATATATATTATTCTTCTCGAAGTTGTTGTTTGCACAATAATCAGTGCCGTTCCGTCGGGGAGGCTGACATACCGCGCAAAACGTATACCTGTTGCGAGTAGGTTAGAAGCAGACGGGCGCTAGGCGGTTTTTTGTTTTAACACAGAAATGCATGTATATGTTTGTGTATAATACCGGAGCTAGACATAGCTGAGTGTTTGTACATTTGTGTCCTTGAAGACAACAAAGTTCTACAAAACTTTGCGCAACTACACAAAGTCCTCGGCCACACTACATGATCATTGAAATGATCATTCAAATGAAGCTATGCATGGCTCCGGCATAATGTTACCATGAAATGCTCCATCATGCCCTATTATAGCGTTCATGATTCGATAGCTTTACAACCCCATAACTTATGGCTTTTATGGGAAATTTCAGCCTCACTTTTGGGAAAAGTAACCCCATAACTTATGGCTTTTATGGGAAATGTCAGTCTCATCTCAGCCTCATTTTTGGGAAAAGTAACCCCATAACTTATGGCTTTTATGGGAAACGTCATCCCCATTTCAGTCTCATTTTTGGGAAAAGTAACCAAACTTCATAATTACCGTTCTAAAACATGGATTTCATTAAAAATTATATCGGTTATAGTTTAAATAGATTTGTTTTTACTGAAGCAAACAAATAGCAAGTGTCAATAACCTCTACTGAACTTAAATAAGTATTACGTTCTATGGGCGCCGAATAACTGTCGGTTAACTGACCCCACGTGTAGTAAATGGAAACCCAAGAAACGCGTTATCTCTCTGATTTTGGTTAATAATCAATCAAGTACAACAAGTCTGTTCATATTGGCTGTTTCCCGCAACTTCGTCTGCATGATTTTAAACTTATGAGACCTATTAGAACACCTTAATCTGGCCATATCGGAAAATACGTTCTTAACAGTTTACCGTTGTCTATTACATATAAAGTCCTTGTAGCCAAATTTCATTATTTCCGGCCCGCGATTTGCGAGATTGCTTGTTAGGTAACCTTGTGCCTTTATGTATGTATAATTATTTAAATATATGATGGCAAAAGATGAATAGCTCTGCGACAATGGACTTTTGAAATTTCAGGAACTTAATGAATTTTATAGCCGAGTGCTATTACATGTACGTACGTGGTTTTGTCAATACAATCAGTCCAGTAAATTAAAAATTTACAGTCAAGAATTAGCAACTAACTCTACGATCATGAAGTAAAATTACTCAAACTTTTCTATGTCCATACATTTTCTATATTACAAGACAATTACGTACATGGAGGTCCCAAGATAATTAGCCCAAGTTATTAAAAACTAATGAACGTTCGACTTTTAATAGTTATGCGGTCAAGAACTCTCCGACCATGAATTATGAATGCGGAAAATGTCTGGCCACAAGACGTTTATATCTCGCTAAAAGATTTAGCTTATTAAAGCAAAGTAGTTTAGTTTCTCATGCATGTCATGGATTTCCGCAAAGTAACGCCTGATTCTATCAATTATTTGATCTTTTATGTGTTAAATAACCAAATAACTATTGACGAATTGTTAAATTGACATGAAAATAATAGTTATTCTCCTTATAATAATAAGGATATCTGCTTATTGTGTGTTTATTTGTCTGATTTGGGTTGAGAAGGGAAATGGAAAAGATTGGTCCCTTCAAAAGGGTTATCTTTGCGCGACGGGGACGCCGGGGATTATGAATTAGTTCATTTCACACGCGAATAAATCCATGGCAATATTTTATCAACAAAATATGGGAACATATTTTAATTTTGCTTAGTTTTTGAGTTTATTGTTTTGCATTATCTTTTGTTATTAAAGCGTATACCGTAATGTGTAATGTGAAGATTTGACTGTTGTTTAGAAAGCCAACTTTTTTAAATGATTAAAACTTTTAAAAACCATATCTATAATCAACTAATCTATAAAGCGGAAGAGTTTGTTTGTTTGAACGCGCTAATCTCAGGAACTACTGGTCCGATTTGGAAAATTGTTTCAGTCTTAAATAGCCCATTTATCGAGGAAGGCTATTATAGGCTATATATCATCACGCCAAATTTTTCACCTAATTTTACGCGAACAACTTCGCGGTTAACAACTAGTAAAAATATAAAGTTGCTTTACCTCACAAATGAGGTTGATTCCAATGCCATCTTTTATACTTCGACAATTTTAAGGGTTCCCAAAACAACGTAGAATTGTCAAAAGCTGTTCAAAATTTTTAAACAATTTTTTTTTTAATCTATGAAAAGGATTCTATTTTGGAGTTAAAAACGGACACTTCAATTTATACTTCATAGATTTAATATTTCAAGGATACAAAAGCGCTTATGAAATAGCCCATTAGAATTTTATAAATTCCGTTTTCGGCTATAAACAACTAATTGCCGAGAAATTCGACGATGATAAAATCGTGTGTACAGTCAATAAAATTCATACGCTTATTATCAAAATCGATCACACCATAACACAATTAGAAGGGGCCAAGTCGAAATGCCGGCGTGAAAATTACAAACAAGTAAAACTAATTGTATGAATGACTTTGTTAAAGCCGATAGTATATAAGGGTTACAGCACACGGAACGCGATTAAGGGTGTTGATTGTACACTTATGTTTTTTTTCTTAAAATAAATATTAGAAATATGTTTAGGCACGTCTAATATTTCCGTTTACCCTCCTACTAAGCCTTAATTATAGGCTTGTTATAGTAGTCGTTGCGAAAATTCCGCAGCGGCGTCGAGAATTGAACCGGGTACCTTGCGGATTACAGACCATCTCTTCTAACGTCGAGCTATTGAGGTTCAAATATTGTTTTTGTAACATGTTTTTTTTTTACATAAAATCTATCCATCTAATACGTTACACTATAGATATGGGTTTGAACATATAAAAAAGAGTTCTTTATTTGCCTTTATATTATTTAATCTTATACGATGCTACTGACGCCTGAGAACTAGTGTATTGAAAAAAATTTAATAGACATGCTCAAACTAATTTTCATAATGAGTTTTTAGCATGTCCTATCAACATGGAAAATTTCAAGTCTCTATATCTAATAGTCTGGAAATCCTAGGGGGGGATACTGGGTATCCCTTTGCGGGCGGACGGACAGACAGACGGACTGAACGAAACTATAAGAGGAAAGAACCCTAAAACCACATTTTGAAATACTTTAAATACAGGTACTTAGCGTATTTAAAAGAGTCAATCATAACGGGAATATTTAGTACTTATTCCCGTTTCCCCTCTAATTAAGAGTAAGGAATAAAATAAACGCCCAGCGAACGAGGATCGTACATACGACCGGACGAATTTTATTCCGCTCTTTCTACCTTTGACTCGTCGGTCCATATTCTTCAAGTCATAAAGTTGCCCGCTGCGCCCGCAATACGCCGAAGCCTTACGGATATAATTTCATTAATGTTAATGCCATCTGTCCGTTACGTAGAGTTTGGAATAACTTGATTCTAGGATTTCAAAGTTACTTCACCTTTATAGTGGAAGGCCGCGATTGCTTACTTTAGAATTTAATACCGAATCGTAATTACATTAAATCCTGGGCTTTGGCGACTTTAGGGAGTGTAAAAATGAAATCCGAGCTAATGTTATAGATGTGAGTATAAGCTACGTACTTTATATATATAAAATAACATTATGGTATTAAAATATATATACATATTAATAGATTTGCCCAGTAAAGAGGAAGGTGGATCGAGAAGGGGGAGGCTTCCTAAAAGAAAATTTTCACTCAAACGAATTGAGTGCTTTCTATGGCGCTTTGAATAACGAACATTTCTCGAGGTGGGAATCGAACCCACGACCCCCGGAGCAGAAGGCAGGGTCACTGCCCACTTCGCCAACGGGCCAGCCAAATATAATGATAACGCGACTTAAAAATTTTAAAGAACACTTTCAGGATAAAATAATTCATCCCTAATGCATACTTTTTTATCGTTATTCCACGATAATGTGCTTTTTGAATCATGCAACTATATCCAGTGGAAGTACTTTAGTATCTACCCTCAAATCAATCAAAGCTAGGGTTGTACAAAAATAGTTCTAAAAATTTTTTAAATCGTAATTAATGTTTAATATTGAAAATGAATTTTTTTAGGAGGTCGTGGCCTAATCAATGGTCGGCATTTGAGCCGATCGCTAGGTTAAGTTGCTCTTGCTGCGACCGGGTGATAAATGGGTGACCCATTCTAGCACTGGTTTGTAATTGATATCCGACCTGTTACGTGTTTCGGAAGTCACTTAAAACAGTGGGACCCGATTAATGTCACTCTGTGATATTAGCCGTGAGGTTGTAGAGATCGTGGAGGTTCCGAGGATGACGTCAGATGGCAATCGGTTATCTTAACTCGCTCCGTTGCCACATCCTCAACAATCTAAGCGGACCCTGTTATAACGCTACGAAGAACAAGATTAATAATGAATATTAATTGCAACGTGAAGTTTTTAATCGATATCTCCATCTACGAGCTACCCTCTTTCTCCATCTAGGAGCTACCCTCTTTCTCCATATAAGACCAAAATTTTAAGTAACGTTTGCTCACTGGTTTAAGGTTTTGCTCACTACACGTCGTGATGAAGTTCGGGATAAGGGAGAAATAGTGTTGTTCTTTAAGTGCGTTAAGCGATTAGCGCGTTCAAACAAACAAACAAACAAGCAAACAAATACTATTCAGTTATATATATTAGTATAGATTTGTTAGTCATTTTTAGCATAATTATATATAAATAGTGTTTTAATAAAGGGTAATATTCGATTTAGAGTTAAGTTTTCTCGCGTCCTGATGTCCCAGCATGAACATTTCGAACCGTTCGAATTCGAAGATTCGACAGTATTTAGGATGAAAATATTCGTGCTGGGCCCACAGCAGGCAAGTCTTTATCGTGTCACGCTTTTAATCAATGCTAATGTAACCCGCGTTGACACTAAGGAGGGTCCTATGTGCGCCCAACACGAATATTTTCAAAGTCGAATCTAAGGCCTCTGTCCTAAATTTTAATATGAATTATTTTGATACGTAGCCGGCGACGTCGCCATGGCGTCTCGGTGAGGTAGGGCTCTTATATCTTCAGTCCAGGCAATGAAGTGAAAAAAGGTTTATTTAAATTTATGTATTCATATTTTTAATTTCATGTTGTTAATATTTTAATTTTTTTGTCGTTTACCAGATAGCGCAGCCAAACGAGCCAGGAGTATTTATTGGTAAAATAAAGCCAAATAATCCTGCACGTGCTTTCCTCGGATATGTTGATAAAGAAGCATCCGAAAAGAAGATCGTTAAAGATGTATTAACCCATGGCGATTCTGCTTTTATATCAGGTAAAATTAGTTTTTTACACTGCATCTCACATTCATCGTAAATTACGTATCACGAGTTGTATGATTCTTTAAATCCTCCTGCCGCCTTTGTTGTGCCTTGGTTGTCACATATTCAAAACCCCCTTCATTGGAGTGACATCAAACAGTCAACAAAACAGCAGTTTATATGTAATTATTTTATTTATGTACTACGTTAATAAAAGAAAAAAAAACATATTTTTTACGTGACGTCACAATGGTTTTGAACCCTTACTGTCCGTTGTTACATGTCACTTTCGTGATACTTTCCTTCCCTTTAACGTGTTACGTAATTTATAGAGTAAGTAATTTAGAACTGACTTCAAAAAAACAGGAGGTTCTCTATTTGATTGTAAGTTTTTTTTTGGTATTTATATTACGCGATTACACCGCGTTTAAAAAAGAATAAAATTATTCTAATTGGTATTTTCATACGATTTAGTAGACCCGATACGGTTTAACGGGGAAACTATTTGGCGTGAAACGTAAAAAAATGGAAATCTTTATAAAGTGTTCTAAAGTAAAAGTTTATATAAGTATTTCCAGGATTCTTAAAAAATATATATTTTTTCACTCTCATGACGAGGGTACCTTTATTTATTATTATTTACGACATCTATTATTTTCAGGGGACATATTAGTGGCCGACGAATTAGGATACCTGTATTTCCGTGATCGAACTGGTGACACGTTCCGTTGGCGAGGAGAAAATGTCAGCACCACTGAAGTGGAATCGATGTATACAGCGTTGAAAGTTATTCGAAATTATCGTCGTATATTTTTTATTACTTTTCGTCTTGAATTTTTGAAATTGTACATATGTATATTTTAATATTTTAAATTAGTATTATTATTCTGTTAACTTGATTTTCTTACATGCAAAGACATACTCTAGTAATTGGTACAGACTATTTCCAAGTTCATATCATTATACCCTTTAGTGTACAAGTTTTAAATAAAACCTATTTATACACTACTTATCATGATTTATTACATGAAAAAAACTTTTCATTGATAACTTACAATGACCTACTTTTATCCAGAAACATAATTATGTATTAATACTGTACATATTGGTTAAGGTCAGGTTTAATTATTTTAGCTACAAGTCTCTTCCAGTGAACTACATCTGTGGTTCCATCAATATCACTCTCGCTGTTTATTATCGACAATAACCCCTAGCGATACGCGCGCGGCATGCGAGTGCACTTCCATACAGTGGACTTCGTTAGTGGGCGCGCGGCCTCTGTTAGCCGTGACCCCGCTTACTTCCCGGTGGAAACACTCAGCATTCAACAACAAAGCCCCCGGGTTATTTATGCCGTTGACAACCGTATCTAACAAGCACTCAGCGCTTTCCTCACGCGCCTGTGTTTTAGTGCTGTTTAAATTTTTACCCCTACAGTGGCAAAAGCAACCGCTGAAATTAGTTACGCAATTTGTGTACGCATCGGATCAGGGAAGCGTCTAAGCATTCCCATGCGACGTCGATTCGAATTCGGTAGCGGAGAAATTTGAATATTTTCTTCCATTAAAAGTTACAGTAGCACTGGTAATCACTATTTGGTCATATTTTTATGTTTTGCACATTTTTTTTGTTCTTATGTTATTATATTTTTGCGTATCACGATTACTCGAAAACCGCGAGACGTACACAAATGGAATTTAGCAGGGAAGTAGTTTTTAGTTAGTAGATATTAAGATCAGATTTTTCGAAAGGGCCAGATTAAGGAAGTTAAAGAGTTCTCGCTAGTTTACGCAAACAAAATCGCGGGAAACTGCTAGCATATACATGAAATAAGAGATAGTACTGTGTAAATTGGAACAATGATAATGTCTCAAAAACACTGATAAAACATAGAATATCTTAACTGATCGATGTGATTCAAATCATATTTAAGCTTGTAAATCCTTCTAAAATCTATGAACTTAACTTTTCAACTGGCAGGAAAGGTTTTTCTGTCTACTACAGTATATATTTTTGTAAGGGAATTAATCTTATCAGTGATCCTCAGTAGTATTATAAATGTACAAGTAACTCTATCCGTTACATACATCGAACGTCTAAACTACTGACCCATTCTTGATGAATTACGGTATATAGATAGATTCTTTTTATATAAATCAAGGGGCAAACGAACAGGTGGTTCACTTTATTAACAATCGAAGCCCATGGACAACTGTAACACCAGAGGGTTCGCAGATGCGTTGCCGGCCCTTGAGATATGAGAATGGTCTTTTCTCGAAGGTCCCTAAGTCGTATCCGTTTGGAAATACCGAAGCTGGCAACTGATTTCACAGAAAAATTGTGAAATTGCTTGGATATTCTTCTTCTTAAGCTTCATATCATGAGTAAAGTGATAATATAGCTTTTTGAAGTGTCTGATATAGCCTTTTGAGTTGTCTAATACAGCTTTTTGAGTTGTCTAATACAGCTTTTTGAGATGTCTCATATACCTTTTTGAGTTTTCTAATATAGCTTTTTGAGTCGTCTGATGTGGTATTTAAAATATTTAACGATTCAATAGAGATTGTAAAAGTATTCCTGAATAAAATACCATTTTAATTTCAATAGGTGGGTACATGATATTTACCATACGTCTTTCGATAATAAGATACGTGACTACACCTACCTTTCTTATACGAAGAATTTATTTTAAAAAGAGCACAAAACTTACCTGCTTAATTAACTAAAAGTTCCTCATCGGCTTCCAAGAGTTGATTAAAAAAAATGCGACCTAAAAGGATGTGTTCAATTCTGAATTACGTGTTGTGTGTAGAACAATTTAATATGCAAATATTCAAGATAATTCCATGACTATTTTGAAGAACAATTATCTGCCATTATAAATGTTTGTTAGAACTTGTTTAATTGTCTGTTTTGAACGTTACAACCTTTTTCTAGGGATGTTTCTGGGCAAGGTGTTTGTGTACCTACTTAGTGGTACTTTATTAAAAAAGTAAAATATCCTAATTTATGAGAATAAATTGGGATGTTTTTTTACTTTTTTTTATAACAGATGGTCTCATACTAGACGGAGTAAATACCACTATATACGGTTATAAAAATTTAACGGCCATGACTGTGATTTTTGAATGAGCGCTTTTCTTTCATATCGTTAGTAATTTTATATGTTAACATTTCTTAATGATCTCTTTTTTAAATTCTTCAGTTTAAGTTTCTACTGTACATTTGGTCCGGATCACTATTAAGATGGGTAATCGTGTATATTTTTACAGAATATAAAAGTAATGATGTGTGCTGTCTATCTATTTATATAATATATAAGTTTATAGTTCTAACGCAAGAGTCATTTATTCATCTTTGGTACCTACATCAAAATAATGATTAGGAAATCTGCGACCTTATTATATGTAGCATTTTCACTTTTGGAGTAAAATATGACTTTATGTTCAATTAGCTAAATCACACTATTAATACAAAGATATACTACAACATATCGTAAAAGAATATTAGTTGTAATGTGTTAATACAATGCACTATTGTGTAACGGGAGTACCTAGTTTTTAGAGTATAAAATATATATATTAAAGTAACTTATACCTTCTCGCCACGTTCCAAGTGTCTACATTACCACATCTTGCGGAGATGGAGCTATTCCGGAAACGCCCTCGATATGCAATCGGTACAATTATCGAGCACCCAAACCGTTACTTACTCCGGCGGCCCTCGTAAAAGAAACGATCCACAAATTCAACAAATACGTCCTCCGACAAGGTAAACGCGACCTCTGTCCGTACGGAAGAAGCGTCATGTGAAATTCGAGGCAGAGCGCCGCCCATTTAACTACGAGTAGGAAATCCGGGAGCTAGGAGCGGTTACGCACAGTTACACGCCTGAGACCACCCCCCTCTCGTCGAACGCCCCCGCCCCACACCCCTCGGCCTCTCTGAGCCCGCACACCCTCCGGCTCTCGACCGAGTTATGCCAATTCACTCGACGATTTATACACCGACAATATTAAAGCAATTTAACCGTTCACCACTGTCTCGATGCGAACGCGAAGTATTGAAACGACGCGTATCAATACAGCCAAGACAAACGTCATACTCAATTTCAACCCTTTCCCGCTTTCCCGTTCACGTGCGCACCTGACAGCGACGGTTAATAGTGGATATATAAAAAAACAATTCGTATATTAAAACGGTAAGAGTACACGTCAACACAATCGGTATTCGCAAACGCAGTGGGACAAACAATGGAAATACATTACCAATTCGCAAAGCGACACAGGGTTTATTTATACGCAGAGAGACATCAAAATTGTATCAACATCCGGCAGTCAATCCGTAACGACGCTCCACTCGGTTCCCGAACGTCAGCCGTTCAATTTATTAGCATAAACGCTTTGGAAAATTGACTATCGGATGTTGGGAAAGAGATTGAGCTCAACGAACCTTTGTTTGGTTTCATTTTATCGTCCTGCTCCTTCTCCTCGTCGGAAAGCATCGTGTCGTCGTCATCGTCGGTCTTGTTCTTGGGCTCCCACGTCATCTTGTTTTCCTTCTTGAGCCGGCGGCGCGCGTTGGCGAACCACGTGGACACTTGCGTTAGGGTCATTTTAGTGATGATGGCGAGCATTATCTTTTCGCCCTTGGTCGGGTAGGGGTTTTTCTTGTGTTCGTTCAGCCACGCCTTGAGGGTCGCTGTGGACTCTCTCGTCGCGTTTTTCCTCCTGGCGGCTAAATCGTACCCGGCTCCGTATCTGTTGACAAACAGAACTTTATCCATATACCTAAGGAAAAGGACGCTTCTGGCCTTTACAGAAAAATTCGCATAACACGCTTAAACAATAATAAGAAACTGGGCCGCAATTTTCGAATAACCGTAACGTTGAAAATAAATCTAATCCAACTAGTTAACTTATAAATATATATTCATAAAATATGCATATATGAATATAATATGATAAAACAACTGTTGAAATATAAAAGAATAAATAAGTAATACACGCAAATGACAAATATCATTTTCAAATTTTTAAAGATTTTTCTT
>JANCMC010043217.1:1110677-1201477 GCA_024363005.1 Charaxes varanes
AATTGTGAGAGGTTTAGTATTTTTATAGGCGTGTTAAGTTATCTGTCCTAGCGTAAAGGCTAGGGATCAAAAATTTTTTATTTCTGGCCAGCCTTTGTATAATGGAGTTTATTTTTCGCTCCAGTCATCATAATAACATTATTTAATTAAACTAATAAGCAATATTAAGTAGTTATCTGGCTTTTATGTTATATCGAATCGGAATTTATTTTGGCTAGAGATAGTGGATAGAGATTACAAATAAACACAATTTATAAGCTGCAACGAAACCATTTGCCACTCTCAAACCGTCGTCAAAGATATACGACAAAATTAAAAAGCCTTTCTTTAAAAGCGCCACAAAAATAAGTGCGTCTATTCAATAAACGTGTCGATTCAAAACAGGCGTTTTATTTGCGGCAACAGATAGCGAATGGAGGCAGATATAAACTCGCATCGGGAGCAGTTTTTAAGTCGCATGGAGCCATTTGCATCCGCATTTTGAGCGTAATTGTGACGAAACCGTTCCCCCAGGCAGAGCATACCTGACTTCGATTTTCTCGGCAACATGACAAAGGCGCGGCCTAAAGGGTCCAATAAATAGGTACCGCGTGAAAATAGTTAAAAAATGGTCCTCGTTGCGGTCGTGGGCGCAAATTGCTACCCTTTTGTGAATAGCTCTAGAGTTCAGTATTGTATAACTTCGACAACGGTTTTCCAACGTGACACGAATATACTTTACGGTGAAAACATTTGTTGAACGTAGGTATGTGAGCTTGTGACGTTTAGATTTAGTATTACGGTTTCAATACAAATACAAATAGATAATATATTACGACGTACATAGAATACCCACACCGTGTTTACTGAGCACCGAGATAAAAGGAAAACAATCCATAAATAGAGTTCTTTATTGAGTTCATAAACACATATTTGTGGAAGGAATCCTATAAAATACCACGTGAAGGTATCTCGAATTGTATTTAAGTAATATATATATATATATATATATATATGTAATAGAAAATGAGAGGAACATCTTACAATAACTTTGTAAAATTAAAGGTGAAAAAATTATAAACTTCAATTCTGAACGACTACAGTACATTGTACCTTAAAGTGGTGGATAATAAATATTATTTAGATTTTTTGAAGGTTTAATTAATTAATTGAATAAAAGCCATTAAAATCACCTCACAAAGAGATTATTTTTTTGAATAATTTGTAGAGTCCAAAAAATCTCTTTTTGGGTACATAAATAGCAAAAATGTACCTAATTAAATAAATTGTTTTTATATGTGGTAACCCTAGGAAGAGCAGATAGGTAAATTTTCTCGACAACATGACAAAGGCGCGGCCTGAGGGGCCTAATAAATAGGTTTTGCGGGGAAATATTTTAAAAAAATAGTCCCGGTGGCCTTTTTGAATTTAAATTAGGACCGTATATAATGGTCATAGGGTGTAATATCGTTTGCCATTAACAATAGTTTCAAACGTGATACAAGTGACATTTCCGTCAGTAAAGCCGTTCAATGTATTATTGTTAGATTAAGCAGTTTCAGTTAGTCATACAGTGTAAAACATATTTAGAGTTTTGTACATTCTCTTTTTTCCTACATATCTGTCATGTATATCTTTTTTCTAATGTATGTAGCCCAGTAAATTTAGAAATTAGAGTTTGCGTAAATTTGCATACAGCTCAAAATTAGCAGAATCATTATAACTCATTTATACCTAAAGAGCCTCCATGGATCCAGAAAGGGAAAAAAGTTATTTGAGGTCAAAGATCACAAAAATATGTGTGTCGCGATTTTCAGCTAAGCTGGAAGTTTTATCATAAATTCGTCCAGGTAAGAATCAGGCCTCAAAAACGGTGGGTCTTGGCGAAAAAAGTGTTGTCACATTTTTTGTATATAATTACGAGATCTAAAATTCTTAGCTGAATTACTTTACAATAAGCCATATTGTTTAGTTGAAAATCGCGAAAACCAGATTTTTGTATACTCAAATAACTTTTTTTCCAGGTCTCGGATTGATGAGGAATTTTTTAGGTTCCATTTTTAATGTTGTTTTCAACATTCCTACCAATATTGAGCTGTGTACAAATAGTAAACTTACCTCTATTTTTTGCTAAAATCTAAGGAGACGTATCTGTATGTTTTCTTCTTTATTTAATTTCAAAAAAAAAAAACATATTTTTAATACTTTTTGTGTGATTGAAAAAAATATTGTTTTTCAATCACACATAACTATTTCACTAATAAATAAACATTATAATAAATGTATAATGTTTATCATAGAAGGAACAGATAAAACTTGTTAGCGTCGTTAGAGGCGAAGGTATCTAAGTGCGCGTGTCGGTGTGGTTGTAAGGGCGGTATCTTGGTGCGGTGCATCAGGGCGTTGCAGCGCAAGCGTGGCCGAAGTTGGGCGTAAGTGCCCGAATCGATCGCGGCGCCATTTTGCTGCTGCGGGTGACGCGATGTTGATCGAATTTCAAAAAATCTCATTAAAAATGGCCGCGCTGATTTCTTAAAGAAATCTGTTCACTGTATGAAGTTTTGTGTTGAATTAATTAATTATGGCATTATGGTTCCTACCTCTGCAACGCGATGGACACGGCACCCGCACGGTGAATCCATGGAATGCTAAGAAATTCGTCTCTCTGCCCGCCTAGTTTCGAACTCGTCTGGATTCATGAAGCTATGCTTGCTACTTATTATCTTAATAATGCGATACTTAAAGGCGTAATAGCGTTGATATTTTATTCAAGAAATAAAGTAATAACTAGTTTATTGATCAATATCGGAAAAATCCTATAATTTTTGCTTTAATTCTTGATTTCAACGCAAGTATTTTTGTAGTTGACTATTATTTCCTTTATTGCAAGTTCAATTCATCTCTTTTTTTCTTATGAATGAATGTGTCATACTAAGCTACTCGAATACCGTGTGCGAAATTTCGTGAAGCATTGATGGTAGATGCTAAAGGTACGTGTTTAATGTGTAGAAAGTCACATCAAGATGGAAGGGTGGTTGGCGACGAATGAGGGGGAGCTAGGTGGAGTTTCCCGGTGCGGCCGCGCCTTGCCAACAATTGGTCGTCGGGAAGTCTATATATATAGTGATCGTACGTAGAAACTTCGCTAGCGTGAGTTGGATTTCGTATGGTATGCGACAGCGTTTGTACCGCGTCCGTCGACGTGTCGGCACAGCGCCATCTAGTATGGTTTCGTTTCGTGTATCTTTCCACTCCAAATCATCGCCATCTTGGTTTGTAGCGGCGGTTACAAACGTATCACCGAGTCGAGTAATATTTTAAGTGGTACTTGAGCTTTTTACCATAAAAAGTTACCCTCTTATGTAAAAAAATCCACTTTTCACATTTTTGAATGTAAAACCTTTTTTTGCCATTTATCTTTTCACTTGGACCCTCAACCTTTGCCATTTGCTTATCTCCCTTGCGTTTGCAAGCGCTACATTGAATGTCATTCGAGCATCATATGTTACCGTTGCGACTTCATTACGGCTCATATCGCAAAACGTAAAACGTGATATTTCGTTTGATGTCTAATTGTGTTGACATGGACATCTCTGAGAGGCTTTTCAGCTCGAGCTGCGAAAGTGTTTTAGAATTCGCTGCTGAACAACTGGAAATGGGCGCGGGGTGAAATAGAATGGCATTGTCTCGACGTCTGTTGGATTCTGTGTATAGAACTTTTGAAGAGGCATTGTACTGAATGAACCGAACATTACTTGCTCGCATTGTTAATTACTTCGCGGTTGAGGTGTCTTTATTATTATTAAAGGCAACTAAACTGAAATTACATGGATTTTCTGAGTGAGATTATTTTTTTAAAGTATTTTTGATCGCATAGCTTATATTTTAGTGCCCATTTCAAATTTCATCATGAAAAGTATATATGGAAATATAGCAAATATGGAATATTTCCCATATGACATATTATGTTAATGTGATTAATAAATTTGATTATAGAAAATTGTATTTAAGAGTAAACATATTTTATGATTAATATTTAATTATAATACAAGTAGAAAGAAAGAAACAAAGAAAGAAACAACTTTTATTCAAACACGTAGAAGAGTGGAAGCTATTATTAATTAACAAATTAAAACAAAATTTAAAAAAGACGTTATTGAAAATTTTCAATCTCTTTTGAAAAATCGAGGTTTAGAAAGTTTGCTTTCATATCGGCTATTTATTTAATTGCGACTTACATCGTTGTACTTAATAGCAAATTTTGTGAGCGCCAAAAGCGCAAAAAGCGTTCATATAGTAGTTTTTCCTTTAGTAGCAATATCATTATATTTCAGTACACGTATCGTTTCTCATTTGTTCCGCGGCCCTTATATCTAAGTGGGTGATCTATCAGTGCCCTACCGCACTGTAACGTATAGGCATAGTGGGAAATAAATGCGAAATTCTGATTTATATCTCTTTATTGCGTGAAGTATCTTTTATTGTATATTTATCACTTGACTTCAAATTGGCGCTATATTTTTATCACTTAAAGTTCCGCTTATATTCGGGCCTTTTTTGGTCACTTCTTTGTTGGGGGCACGCAAATTCTTGACGGTTTTATCTATAATTTTTTGTACTCCCTTCCAACCCCTTGCTACTATGGTTTAAGCATAGATGCATTCTAAGAATTCAAATATCTTTAGTTATAGAATAAAAAAACAATTATTTTCTCTAAGCAACTAAATTTATTTCTAAAATTTTTGATATATATATAATAAATTTTCTATGAGGGCACTGTATGCCCCCGCATGCCCTCGCAAAACATCCCTGCTTAAACCTAAGAAGCTTGAGTATATGATAGTGTAGGAGATCACCTACTGATTTTCTTTACAACTACTGTTTCGTCTTTAAATGCATGCAAAACTCATGATAAACTACTAATTTATAGATAGCTAAAACGTATTGTATAGATTTAAGTAGAAGTGTAATAATTTTATTTAGTGCAAAAAAACTGAATAAAGAAATATTTCCTGGGACGTTCGGGTGTCTGTATGGGTGTTTCCCCATACATACGATTAAGCAACCATCACGAAAACAGCATATTCTTTTCTCAAAGGCCGGCGACGCATCTGCGAGCCTTCAGTGGTCAATTACCGACAGTATTCACTAACGTGTATCGTGTGCCCGTTTAGCCTATGTCACTTAAAATCAAAAATGTAAAGAATCTCTTAAATTCCAGTTTTCCCTCAAATTAA
Organism: Charaxes varanes; assembly: GCA_024363005.1. Lineage (NCBI taxonomy): Eukaryota > Metazoa > Arthropoda > Insecta > Lepidoptera > Nymphalidae > Charaxes > Charaxes varanes. The sequence continues at coordinate 1,115,894 of JANCMC010043217.1, forward strand.
TCTCAAAAGCTTATGCTAACAGTAGGTTCGACGATACACCAGCGTACAACGATTGTCCAATCCATAAATTGATAATATATACTTATTTACTAATATAATGCATTAGAAAAGATACATAAGCCATATGAGTAGAATGCTACTAATATAACCATTCGGTATAACATGCTTCTTCTTCTTCTTCCTAGCGTTATCCCGGCTAAATACCAGGGTCCGCTTAGATTGTAGAGGATGTGGCTGAACATGCATGAGTCCATAAATCAGTAGACACGATAATTAAGAAATACTCGTATTTATGTCATATGAGTAGATTTCTACTAATATAAAGGATGAACTTTCAGTGTATACTTTCATACATCAATCTCCAAATTTAAATTCAAAGTTCGTTTATTAGTTTAGTTTTCTAATAATTATTTATATATTTTTTAAAAGATGTGTGATATTTTCGTGACAAATAATTCGACTTAGAGCTAAGTTTACAAGGGTCCCGACGCGCTGTGCACTGAGAAGATGCCCGTTATATGAGTAGAACGTTACTAATATTACCTTTTCTGTATAATATGCATCAATCCATAAAACAATACACACGATAAGTAAACAATAATGATATAGTAGATTTCTACTAATATGAAAGATGACCTTTCAGTATACACGTCTAGAATAGACACATTCCCCAATCCTCGAATCGATATTCGGAATAGGTAGGAAAGTCATACGATTTGTTGGCACGAGAATGTTTAGTTTCATGCTGTGTTTATGCATCGATTCGCTTCACTGGTTTCCTCGACGACAAAATGCACTCACGTCGAGTCTCGCGTGCACTCAAACGGAAATTCGAGTGCTCGAATATTATCAACTACATTCTATGCGACACACTTTGTATCTACGTCTTACTTGACTTAAAAATAAGTAAAAATTAGTTCCACATTTTAATACATTTAACAGTGTTTTAAGTTATATTGAATGACAGCTATCAACGTATAAACAACTTTTTTACCGGACGTTACTTTTTTTTTATTCTAAATGGAAAGAAGAAATCCATAATCGTCTCGACCAACAAGGTAAATCATAAAAGGCATCGTTACTTTCCAGGTGTGAATAAGGATTTACTTAAAAAAACCTTTTTTTCGCTCTAGATTTTTTGCGACTCTAGATTTTCTGCTTTAATAACAATCGGATAAGTCCGCCGCTATTGCGGATTGCAGAATTGTTCCACAAATCCTTCGCAAATACTGGGTTATTGCGTTGGTTGTTTTTTTTCTTCCACTGTTTTGAACTGAACTTTACAAATACACGTTTTTGAAAATTTTTCAACAATAAATACTTTTACTATCAAAAATTGATATAAATAAGGGTAAGGTTGGTAAAGAATATTACAAAAACGTATAATGAACCGATATAGAGCATAGCCAAATTCTTCTTTGAGTAATTTCGGTTTTAGTACTAGGGCCCGCTTAAATTGCAGAATATGTGGCTGTGGGGTAAGTTACATCCTTCCGAAGTATGAAAAGTGTTACAACATTTTTTTCATCTTAATCTGTGGTATTTATCAATAAGAGTTATACCGAAGGAATGGATTTATTTTTAGTTCACAAAATCGCTTGATTTTAATTGAATGTAGAGAACACACATAACGTTAGCAATATGAGGCGTGCAAAAGAAAGTTCATGAGTATATAAACTGCATACACTCTATCTCTAAACACTTTTATAGTGTTTTTGTTGTCATAACTCTTAACCATAACTAATCGCTGATATTTTAAGTTTACTCATATTATTCTAAACATTTTCTAGTGTAATTTTTTTTAGAAAATGTTTATGACCCGAAGGCCTGGTCATAAAATACTGTTTATGTAACTAATCATTACTATGTGTACATGAAAACTGGTTGCTTGGTAGGTAATATTATTGGATTTCAAGACGGATATTACAGTCATTCTGTGAATTTGTTGGTTATAACGGGTAATGGATATAATAGGAAAGCCGAGGAGGTCGAGGAGGTCATGGCCTAATCCGTGGGCGGCATTTGAGTTGATCGCTAAGTTAAGTTGCTCTGGCTGCGACCGGGTGATAGATGGGTGACCCATTCTAGCACTGCCTAAAAAGTATTGCTAATCTTTTTTTTCTTAGCGTTATCCTGGTCTAGTACCAGGGTCCACTTAGATTACAGAGGGGGTGGCTGTGAGGCGGGCTAAGATCACTCGTTGCTATCTAAATTCATGCTCGAAACCCCCACAGCTAATATCACAAAGGGACATTAATCAGTTCCCACTGTTTTATGTGCCTTCCAAAACATGGAGGAGGTTGGATATCAAATATAAAACAGGTATCACTCAGGTAATTATTATTTTTTAAATCCTATGAATCTGATCATAATAACATTGCATCACAAAATGTATAATTTTAATTATTTCTGACATAAAAAAACATGTTATCTTTTCCAAAATATTCCATTACCGATCTAAAAGCTTGTTATTCCAGTAGACTAAATGTCAAAATGGTTGCACAATTCAATGTAATCAAGAATGACAGCAAAACTAAAAAGAAATTTAAACCTGACTGCCATATTATTATTTACAAGCTGTACCCCACAATTTTGTCTGCGTGGGTCACTTTTATCACTTAGGGGTTTAAAGAATAATTTTGGATAAGGATTAATATCATCTTTATAAAAACACCTTCACAAATAATGTCTTATTTTGAACTAATTTGTTTAGCATAACAAAGGTCATAGTGAGCCAACCTTAAAAGATAGGCACATGCTGCCACCGATTTTTATTTAGAACTTTTAGAGGGGAACAATTCTGTCATACATGATTTTTGCACACGCAGTGAAAGCTCTCAAAAGCCCAATTTTGAAACATTTTTCATTGGTGCTCCATTCCTATTGGTTTTAGCGTGATAATATATAGCCAATAGCCTTTCTCGATAATTGGGCTATATAACATTGAAAGAATATTTCAAATCAAACCAGTAGTTCCTGAGATTAGCGCGTCCAAAGTAATGAACACGCTTTTGAGCTTTATTTATTAAGCATAGATATAGATTGATATATGTATACAAAATATTCTTTTCTTTTCTTTAGAAATAGGGTAAATAGCAAACATAAATACCCAACTCCATAATTTACTTGTTTTTAAGGTTCCTTACGTCTAAAGGAACAAAGGATTTATAGGATTACTTTGCTGCCTGTCTGTCCACCTGTCTGTTAAGACACTTTTTCTCAGAAATGCGTAGAGGTATAAAGTTGAAATTAATACCAAATACTGTCTGTCTATGATCCCTTGAAGCTAAAGAAAAAACCTCTCTAAGTGTACCCAATCACAAGAATTAGTTGCTTATATCACATTTCCCATACTAGTGTGACCCAGGTGTAGCTCTTAAACCTACATCTGTGTCACAAGTCCCCAGCACTGCTATGGTTCCTACCTCTGCAATGCGATTCACCTGGCACCTGCACAGTGAATCCATGGAATGCTAAAAAATTTGTCTCTTTGAAAAGGGAATCAAAACATATAGGGTACTTGATGACCTAGAATTGTGAAATTTGGCAAGGAGTTGTATCTTGAAGTACAAGTATAGGTTAAATTCCGATTTGTAGTTCCCTCACCAAAAAAATTGCATTTACTTTCTCAAATTAAAAGAAATCTTATGACAAGCATAAATTTTAAAATAACCTGGTAAAGTATTATGTAATGGTAAGGAACCCTTTGTGCGCGAGTCTGACTCGATCTTGCCCGGTATTTTTTAAGATTATTAGAAATATTTTTGCGTAAACTTTTTTACCTTACTCCTTATACTAAGTAAAGTTATTTTCATATTTCTTAAAACAATTCAGTTGAGAAAATAGTTAATTGAATTGTCCTTTCATGAGACACGCTAAACATTAATTAAAATCAACATATACAAGTAATGTATCTTTTGCAAATTCTTACCTGATCGTTAATGGTTTCGTTTAGTTGTGTAAAATTTGATGTACTTGCGTCTTCATTGCTGATTAACTGTGCTGTATCTGACGTTGTTTGACTTACAGTCTCTTCCATTATTTGTGTTGAATTATTATTCATATTCAGTGTTAAGTAATTCCCTAATCTACCATATCAAACAATGCATAGTTGCATATTTATATGGTTTGTTAACTTTAGGACTTTACAGGTAATATTAAAAAGAAGAGATTTCTACTACTATTTAATAGATACACTGCACTTTTGAAAATAGTTTTTTACTTTTATTGTTTTAAGTAAATATCATAAAAAACACCATAACAGATTGTAAGATTCATTCAAATGAAATCCTGACATTTGACATTACGATTTTACGTTTTGTCATATTGATCGTATTCTTTGAGCTCATTCAATCAGATCAAATCAAACTTCCCATTTTATTCACTCACAAGAACTAAATTATTATTATTCAAAAGTTTTTATAATTTCTTCCTAAACGACTGCTGTTTTTCTTAAGTTACCGTCCTTTATGTCTACTCTACGTTAAATAACACTGGCAGCATGCTTTGCGCATATAATGTCATTTTAAAAAGAAAAGGGGTCATCCTCTGCAATTTACGCTAAGATGACCGACTGCCGTCGGACGTCATCCCCATAACCCCCATAATCCCTACAATCTCACGACTAAAATAATATGACTTTAATCGGGAAAGTTTTAAGTGCCTTCCGAAACAATGAGAAGGACATCGGATATTTTGAAAACCAGTGTTAGAATAGATCGCCCATCTATCACTAAGTGCTGGTAAGTACTGCTTGACCCAGTGATCGACTTAAATGCCAACCACAAAGCTATGGCCTCGTCATTTATATGCTTGCATAGTGCTACTTGGGATACATATGATACTGATTCTGTCGTAGTAAATTTTTAAGCGATTTTTAAAATTGATAAAGTGATATATAGGAAAAAGCGAGAGGCCGCAGCCGAATCTGGTTGGACACTGCTAGAGGTAAATAGGGTGATATATCTTAGAGAAGGTTTTCACTCGAAGTGGGGCCATATAAATATTATTCCAAACTATACAAAGCAATCGCAAAAAATACATTGTTTATCGTATTTTTATGTACGGATCAAATAAAGCTCACAGACAAGAATCTTTTGACCAGATTATTAAATAAATCCCCTTAAGCCGGAGCCAGATATAGCTTCATTTGAATGATCATTTCAATCGTCATGTAGTGTGGCCGGGGAATTTGTGTAACTTCACAAAGTTTTGAAGTACTTTGTGGACTTCAAGGACAAAAATGTACAAACACTTTGAGCTATCTATGTCTGCCTCCGGTATTATAAAGACATGCTTTGATCGGGCATATGTCTGATTAACGCATGTCATGTAATTATATATCTTTCTATTTATAATTACATGACATGTGTATTTCCATATCTTAACTAATAAATACCACTGGTACCTGTATTTTAGAAATTACCCGTTTATTTTACAAAAAAACAAAGCAAAAAAAAAACCTTAACGTTACGCCACGTTGTAAATATGCAAAAGTTCTATTCTTAGAGCTTAAGATAGGAAATTATTCAATCCCTTAGCCCCTTTGAGAAACGACTTTGAGCTTTTAAAACTTTATAGCACAAAAGCGTCATTAGTTCAGGTGCATGAAGCTCTGGAGAGGATTTATAAGATGTAGAGCAAAACAATATTTATCTTTGGTATTGTGAAAAAATAACTCTACACTACAGTAAGTCATAGAAAAATTTTATGTAATACAGAAACATTAATATTGGTTCCTCTTAGCAGGACCTTCAGATCATTTAGGACCAACACCATGGAGGGTTGAGGTCTGTAAATGTCCATCAGGAAGACATCACGCCTGTTTGCCTTCTTCATCATCCTCAGAGTCACAGAATTGGCTGTGGATAAGATCATCATGCATCAGAAAAGCAAAACTAATATTGAATATACCTTTTGTAAAATCCCATGTCTAATTCCTGTTGTTCTTTCATATTAGAGCAGGCCGCTGACATTGTAATAGTTGTAGTCATTTTTTCTTCTTCTTAGCGATGTCCTGGTACATAACCATAATTCATCAGTAATAGTCACAACTACTGATGAATTATGTTTAAAATATTATAATGCAGAACAATTATATATTTCGTCAATTTGGTTTATTTATCTTTCATGCCTTATTTAATGTGTGCATTATATTGTTAATATAGGTATTGCTTTCATTATTATTTGTTTTTCTCTAGTACGCTCCGCTTCATATTCCTTACTATTCCTCCTATACTCCGGGATAGTTGGAAGAGATCTCTTTTAGAGATAAGTTAATCCTTTATCAATATCTTCTCTCAGTAAAATATTTTTCTGTTAGTATATTTTTTGGTATAGTAGACCAAGAAAGTGCTTTACCATTTTGGGTGACAGTTCCTACTTAAAGAAAATTTTGCTAAGGGTTATATCTTAGAAATTGACGTAATATATAACAAGCAAAATGAGCCTTTTAACTAATTGACGTGCAAACGACATTCGACATTATCGTGGTAAACCACTTTCGTGGTCGACTATACATAAGAATAAGATTAGACAATCTTAAATCCAGGGCTATCAATGCTGTCTATACAAAATAGATTCTTTTTCTTCCTAGTGTTATCCCGGTCTAGTACCAGGGTCCACTAAGATTGCAGAGGATGAGGCTGTGGGGCGAGTTAAGATGACCGATTGCCATCTGACGTCATCCTCGGAACCTCCACGATCTCTGCAACCTCAAGACTTATATCACTCAGTGACATTCCTCGGATCCGGGTTTTAAACGATTTTATTTTTAATGAAATGAAAAATTATATTATAACTTAAAAGACGAAAAAGATTTGAAAACGCTTGGGAAAAAGATAAATTATTTAAAAAAAAAGCAAAGCGCCGAAAAAAAGCGGTTTTCGTTTTTATTTTATTTTTATTTTCTTATTTTCAGTGGAAAGTAAACGAAGATATTATCGATGTATAGCGGTGTATATGTTTATAATTTTTTAATGTTTTTGCGTTTTATCAAAAAACGCCCCAACGATTTCTATAAAATTGATATCATATTTATATTGGAATCATCCTTGAAGTATGGGCCCATCTCAACTTTCTACTGCCTTCTCTCCTTCTTTCTCTCTCCTAAGTATCTTTTCTGCTTTGATAGAGAAGAAGAGGGACGGACAGTTATAGCTATACGGGAGTATTATCACACAAATTGATTATTCTATTATTTACTACAAAGTCGAATAGGTTTTCCTAACCCTCTTTCAAAACTAGGTACATCAAAATCGGTTCACTTTCGTGTTCTACAATTACACTCAACATCCTTATCTGTATGAAACTCTGCAAATGTATTTAGGGCTAAGTAACGAGTTCATAGCTAACCGGGGTACGTAATAACCGCGGTAATCAAGAGTGAGTGGCTCCTAAAGAATTCCTTTCAAAGGTGACCGCAACAATATTTCGAGGTCCAATTCTGTGTGTAACGGGCCTTAATGGTATAATAATGGATGCATTACTCGCCTCTGCCGTCGCGTGTGTAATTGCCTTAGGTGGTTCGGAATATGACGGATAAGATAAACCGTGGAGGGGACACGTTAAAAAATAATTTCTACAAAATTAAATCGACTTTCATTCCTAAAACATGAATAACTAATCTATATATATATAAACAAAGTTGCGTTTGTTTGAGCAGTTGTAGCTCGAGAATGACTAGACCGATTTTAATGGTTTTTGATTTGTTGGAGTTGTCTTTGTCCCAAATAGCAGAATAACTATTAAAAATATTGAAAATTGACAAAAGAATCAAACAAAAAAAAAACATTTTCCTTTATAAACGGGATCGGGAACAGGAATAATATTATAGGATATAATAACGTAGTAAATAGTAAGTAACGTAGCGTTTGGGTAGGACAACGTATGACAGGCCCGCTAGTAATATTATAGACAATAAAATGTTTCGTATCCAATAAATAGTATTTGAAAGATTTTTAAATATAAAAGTCACTAATGTATAAAGACTGTACAGTTCAAGATTAACCGTTGTAAATTCTATCTCCTGAGGGCCTTGCAAGAAATATTCTCGATAGTTTTACTTACTTTTACGTTCGAAACCGAACGTCAAATGTAACATTAATGCTACCGTTTTAATCTACTTAGTTTCTATATATTGTTAGTGCGAATGAAATCAGTACTCGCACGTATAGCATCCTCGATGTCACAGTCATGTTTGTCGTATAAAAGGAATGCAGGAATCTTCATTTGACGTTTCGTTTCGAACGTAAAACTATCGAGAATGATGTTCGTGCTATGCCCTGTGATGGTGTCTTGGAACTTAATCATAATTTGTTATTGAACTTCTTAGTTGGTGTAATATTAATGTTTGTACTTTAATCCTCATAAGGTACCATCAAGTTATTAACACTAATACTACTTGGTAATTTTGGTATTTTCCTTCCATTTTCATTTCCTATGTAAACTTTTTGTTAACGTTTTTTGGAGCGGACACCTATTTGGGTAATTTGGTGTAATTCGGGTGTATTACACCGAATTACCTGGCGTCTGTACTATACCATAATGACTGTTATGGTAACCAATTTTCGCAACATTTTGTACAGGAAGTGGTTAGCTGCTTCAAAGTATAGCATGAGATCTGATGCGACCTCTTGACTCTACTTTCCTTTCATGATTCAAAGTTATGTTTCTTTAAAGTTGTCGTCTCTTTTTGCATTACATTGATTAGACAGGAAGTTCAATTGCACAATTAGAAAGTTTGTTTGCAGTTGTCCATGGGCGTCGGTAGTCACTTAGGTGAACCGCCTGCACGTTTGTCCCTTATTATATATTTAAAAAAAAAGAAAGCTTGCAGATGAAAGTACTGCAAGCAAATTATTATTAAAAATACAGACCTTAACTTGACTTAAAACTCTACATTGACTCAAGAACTAAATTATATAAAGGCACATCAGGATGGGTGAAGGCTCAGTGGGCGTAATTCAATAACAGTTTGTTTCGTTTGTCATCTTCCATAACTTGGTTAACACAGCACTTGGAGGAATTCGTGGCCTAATCAGTGATCAGCAATTGAGTCGATCGCTAAGTTAAGTTGCTCTGGCTGCGATCGGGTGATAGATGGGTGACCCATTGTAGCACTGGTTCATATTTGATATCCAACTTCCTACGTGTTTCGGAAGGCACGTAAAACCCGTTATCCCTGTTAAGTGCCAGGGTTTGCTTAGTCGTATCTACAAAAAGAGAATTCAATTGCATTAATCGGATTATTATCTTTCCGCTGCCGCTCCATACGTGTTATTAAGTTGACGGGAATTTTTATATCAATATTAAGCAAATAGTCAGAGCGTAATGCTTGAATAATAATAAATTTACTCTTTGAGGTTCTTTGTGTAAATAGTTTGTATTGCAGTGTCGCCACATTTGTTGAGCTTTTTCCTCGTCCATACGATAATATAATTACAAAGAACTGTATACGGTGATTCGTATCATAGTGTTTTTACTATAGCGTATTAAAAATTATGTTAATATTTGTTTTGATTAAACTAGCAAGAAGGCTGAGTTTTGGTAGGGCTGGCGTAGTATATATACATATATATATATACATTTTAGAAGATAGCACATCTAGATATGAAGTGAAATAACTATGTTTAAACATAAATCTATAGGCGTGATAGTTTTTCAGAAAGGTGTACCATAAAACTGGCCAGGTTGTCGAAAATTGTTAGGGCTCGTGACGCTCACCCTAATAATTCAGTAATACTTCGGAGATTTGATTAAAGTGTTGCTAGATGAAATTAAAATTAAACCTTTTTAAAAACATCTTAATGTTTGATTTGATTAAGTAAATATGGATATAGTGAAGGATAAAAATCAATATATCGATATCAATTTTAAAAAATAGGATTTTGCTTACATCACTTCCTATTTCGACCTATAATCTTCAGCTGTTACAGAACTCTACGCGAATAGTATTGTTTGATTGTGGTTTTCTGCGGGCCTGCAGAAAACCTGTTACTTTGTCAATTCTTCGGTAAGCCAGGTACTTTCCCAAATAGCTCATTTAACAATATAAAACACTCGTAATTTATTTCAAATGAAAAAGCAATTCAATTCCATACCTTATAAACCGGTATGCACGAATGCGTGCCTTTGCTCGTGTGATCCGTGTGAATATATGATAATATATTTTTCTATTTCCTCTTAAAATTGGTATTACGTTCACGATTTGATGCTAGCAATTTTCTTGTGATCATCCATCTCCGAATTGTTACAAAGTTCCTCACGTAGGACGAAAGCCGCTTACAACTGTCAAACTTAAATTGAGTGTGTGGGAGAGTCGTGTACTCTGTAATAATGTTCTGTGTTTATAATTAGTCGAGATGGTTAATCTGTGGATGACGAAGCGTGGCGATAAAATTATATAACATTATTTAAAAAATATGATTTGATTTGATTAAATAAACGATTGTGAAAAATAATATCTGGAATTCTTGTTTCGATGATACTTGATTTCATGATATTTCACAAGACACATGATTAAAATGTTACTTTTGTCAAATTCATAGAATAAAAATAAAATAAAATTATATTTATTTTCATAGATTATGTGATTTTTTTTTAAATTCATTTGACACGGAACAGAAAATGACAAATATAAGACATTTATCGAGTACCAAAAGTCAGTGATGTTCTTTAAAAGTTAAACTTAATTTAATAATTTACAATTATGTTTCCATTTTCTTTTAGAACTTTATATTTTTTTTTTTTTGTCAGTGTTTTCACGTGTCAGTCCTGATTTTTCTGATAATAGATATATAACTCTGCCTTAATCTAAATGTTATGAGAATTTAAAAAAATTGTATTAGAGGTTTCCTTAGATGTGTTGACGTAAAATAAAAACGTAATAATACGAGTATATCGCACTTGGTGTTTTCGTTGTTCCGTCTAACAATGGCCAAGTTTCGCTGTCATTATAACTCCAAGATTGCTATCGGCCTTTAAGGTGCCGTTTTATTATTACGTCTTTTTTATCTATAGTTATAAAAATGAAAGGTTACTTAGGTGTCATCCGTAAATTACGTCACACCAATTTTAAAATAACCTTCAGGTTGCTTCGCGAACATCTCTTCATCCAAGGAGCCTTGGATAAAGAGATTTTTATATAGATATAAAAATGCCTCTGAGACATGAAACTGGATCATCAACATTTGTTCACTCGCAGCTACAGGCAACACAGCTCGTCTAGTAGGCATTTTTGCTAGTGGACTAAATGTCTAATAGTAATCGATTCCTTTAGTAAAGTTTAAAAAAGTTTTTTTAACACAAAAAAGTGAGAAAAAAGAATTAAAGTTTTATAACCGATGGATGATAACTCACACTTGCATCTATTCTCCTCCCTTTAAAGGTGAAAATTGACAAAGAGATCTGCTAAACTATGCCAACTAGAGTACACAAAACTACGCTAACAGTATTCCTTTTATCGATTCGATGGCAATTACATTGTTTTTGTTATTGTTTTTTCCAATCATTTTGTTGCGCTCCAGAATGCAGCAACATTGACAGCTTCATCAGAAGCAATCGTTAACTCCTTCTGCACTCTCGCTGCGACCGGGTGATAGATGGGTGACCCATTCCAGAAGTGGTTTATATTTGATATCCGACCTCCTCCGTGTTTCGAACCCGATTAATGTCACTTTATGATATTAGTTGTAAGGTTGTAGAGATCGTGGGGATTCCGTGGATGACGTTAGATGGCATTTTACATCTAACCTTGGTACTTATCCGGGAAAGCGCTAGGAAGAAGAAGGAGATATTATATAAGATACCTTTCGCATCCTTGAAAACGACATTTGATAGAATCGCTTTCGCTTATAGCTTAAATCAAAATCTAGGACGATTCGCAACATTCTGAAACTTGAACGCGACACTTGTTAAAGAGTGTTCGGCTGGAGAATTTGGTGAAATTTAATTGAAATAGTTTATTGAAGTCGAACGGATATCCCCCACTTTGGTTGTAGTTCACTGCTAGTTTACCCATGTGGAATGCGGTTGTCATTTTGCTCAACTAGCTGTTTCCCGCGTACAATTACATTCTCCCTTTGACCTTCTTAATCTGTCTTCTTCTTTTTTCGTTTTCGTTTCAATGGCAAAACTATATTTTGGGTGTAAGGGCCTATATGTTCGAAGCCCAAAAAGTAGCGACATCGATTGCTCGACCGGAGGCAATCTGTCTTTATCGAAAAATCCCTTAGCGGATAGCAGTTATTAACCTCCTTGCCAAATTTCATCTTAGTACGTCCCTCGGTTTTCGAGATTTAATGTTAAGTGACGTTCGCTTTTATGTATAGATGCATTCGCATTTGCCGTTACATGAATTACATCTAACTTAACTATTAGGTGGGTTCAATTCCAAATCATATATGCCAACTCCGGTGTTTCCCAAAAAGGTACTTTGAAGCAAATAATATGCTTACTTTCTCAACAGCCAGCAACGCATTTGTGACCAATTTGGTGGGGTAGATAGCCATGGGCGTCATCGCTCACTCAGGAGAACCGACTGCCCATTTGCCCTTTCACTATCAATTAATGACATTTTAAATGATACGGTTTGAATATGATTCCCTAAAAGGTAATATTATCGAAAGAAAAAAGAATAATTTATTTTTTCCATCACACTATAAGTGTACTAATTATAACATGAAACAATTATTTTATATTTTAAAAGTAGCGTAATTGAACTTTTCATGCAATAGAGTGTGATGCCTCAGAGAGTCTGTCTTCCCAGCAGCATTTTTGCAATAGCACACAAGTTGTTCGGGCAGAAAGTCTGCCGGGTCCGCTAGTTTATTATAAATAAATAAATTCACAGGACTATATGACACACGGACGTCTGTTCCTAAGGTAGACAACTTAATGTCTGTGTCATAGGTAACACACGCCTGTTATACACAAATATTTTTTTTTGGAAATATATAAATATACACATATGAATAATACACCAAAACTCGAGGTGGGATACGAGCCCACGACCCCCGCAGCAGAAGGCAGGGTCACTGCCCACTGCGCCAACGGGCCAGGCGAATATAGTAAAGTATGTATTTTATGTCTTAAGGTTTCGTCTTGAGACTACTTTGAAGAAGGTTGTATGAAATTTTGTTAAATCCCTCTCAACGGTTTCAACACAAGTTTCCCACAAGGATATTATCCAGATACATCCAGATTCAAGGCGGGAATTGAAACTACGACCCGAGCGGAAGGCAGGGTCAGTGCCCACTGAGTCAATAATATAAAATAAGTGTTTCCTGATCATTATTTACGAAGTATGCCCTGATATGTATCGCAAGGAAATAATTGCCTTTTGTATCGCAGGGTCCGAAATATAGCCCGTCCAGTTTTCGCTGTGACAGTCTTTAACCAAATAATAAAACAAAACGAGCGGATACCGACGCCAAAAGCGTTTATTAAATAAAGCAAAAAACAAAATGGTGAAGTGTCTCACAATGAGGATTGTATTTCTTAAAGTAGTAAACTAGTAGTTTACTATAGTGTTAGTAATAATTGTTGTTTAGAAGATAATTTAAATTATAAATGTGAATGTATTGACTTGTCTTCTTTTAAATATTTATCGTAATCTGTGTTAAATGTCAGTATTGCCACCATGATAATTATCACGTAAGATGAATGTCATTGGCCGGTCGTAATGGCGGCATTATTGACATATTGCGTTGGCAGTGCTGCCATTATTTATAACGAACAGTATGTAGAATTAATATGTAATAGGCTGGCCCGTTGGCGCAGTGGGCAGTGACCCTGCTTTCTGCTCCGGGGGTCGTGGATTCGATTCCCACCTCGAGTCTGGATGCATTATCCATATGTATGTATTTATATAATTCTAAAAAAAAATATTTGTGTATAACAGGCGGCTGTTACCTATAATACAGGCATTAAGTTGTCTACCTTAGGAACACTCTCTGTTCATACTATCACTTTGCAATTTCATTACCGTGAATGAGATTGGTTAATTCGATTGGAGTTTAATCGCTTGTTAATTGGTCATAGCGCTCGTCCACAACATTCGACGGTCGAGAGCACTCGAACTTCTACTATAATGACGTATAATACTGCGCTGATTTAACAGTTTCATCACATTATGCGTTAAATTTCTGCTAAATCCATTAATTTATTGATGAGAAATGACTAATGTTTAATCGGTTAATGCTTTTCTTATTTGTTACATTCAACGCTCATACGGTAAGAACACTGAAACTTATATAATGATTTATTATACCGCGTCTATCTAACATTATTGCGCGGAAAATTAGAAAATTTAAAAATACTTGACCACCGTATTGAATTAGTTCTAACATAACAATAGCGGTGTTGATAATTTAAACTTTTTTAATGTAACCTTATGGCGTTTGACATAACATTAACAGAATGCTTGCTGAAAATAACGTCAAAGAGGACGCAAAAAAAACTGAACGTTTAAAACAGGTGGTTCGGTCCAACTATCTATATACATAAATATGAGGTTCCAAAATGTATATATGCGCATACCTTCCTAACGACTGCACCAACATAGATAATTATTTTTTTTGTTGTGTTCGTTATTGTTAGGACAGGGTTACAAACCCAAACACACACACAGAGATATTTTTAAATATACAATATTTAAAAATATCTCTGTGTGTGTGACGAGTAATTTTCGAAAATATTGGGAACGGGAATGGGAACGGAAAAGGGAACGGGTATAATAATATAGAATAAATAGAATGTAATAAATAGTATGCAACGTTCGGACAGAACAGCGTCCGCCGGGTCCGCTAGTAATATATATAAAAGTTATGCAGTCTAGATATAACTATAGATCATATTGCAGCCCAGTATTTACAGTTACTAGGGGAAAAAACCTAGGTGCAATTGGAATGGTGCAAAAAAAATGACTGGCAAAAAGGCCATCGCGTTTGCTCGATGCGACCGACGGGTTTAATACCTCACAAATGTCATTAGTAGAATTCTCGGCAGTGTAGTGGGGAGGGGGGGGTAGAAGGGTGGGTCAGTGCCCTTTCGTGTTGCCTTGCAGTTCACATTCTAGGTTGCACATGTGCGATACATTATCTAGCGGCTAAGGTTACTACGCTCTAGCCTGTCTCTCGAGCATCGGAGAGCAGAATATGAAAGTTATCGACATATATTCGTCATATGGCTGGCTTCTGGCGTATTCGAGTTTATTTCGTTTACTGCGAGCGATCACCTCTGGTGCCTCACTTTGTTAGGAATCTAATGGATGACCATTAGATTCCGATAGATCCGATTTTTTTTAGTTTTCTAAGAGACTACATTTCTATACTTCTTTGAACAATGAATACCAGTGAAGTCCTAACGTTAGATTTACTTTCATTAGCACTGGTACAGCAAACAAATATACGTATTAGTATAGATTGTAATGGGAATACGGTCATTATGCCAAGGCAGAAACCAGATCTATTTACTAAACCCTTTTATGTGAGTAACATACAAAAAATCAATCTAACCTTTTGGTAAAATCTTACTGAGACACGTTGAGATAAGCTCAGATCAATAATGGCTGAGCTGGAGTAATAATTTAATGGAATTTCGCTAATGTATGAACTGTATTCGGTTGACACTTAGTCAAATTAATCGACATACTAGTGGGAGCTGGCAAATCGATGGCTTTTACATAGTCCACTAATGGAATTACACTATTCCGATTCGCACGGTCAATTATCGGAAATTCAGCGAGTGCATCCTAGCTTATTAAACCCAGTTGTTTCCAGATTATAAACCTCCCTAGCGATGGCACATTTCGCTACTAACAAAAGTGGTTCATCTCTTGTATTTATAATGCAATTGTTTCTGGCAAGAGTATCAGAAAATCAATGTATTGAACATTTTCTTTATGCCGGAGCCAGACATAGCTTTATTTGAATGATCATTTCAATGATCGTGTAGTGTGACCGGGGACTTTGTGCAACTTCACAAAGTTTTGTAGAACTTTATAAACTTCAAGGACAAAAATGTACAAACCCTTTGAGCTATGTCTGGCTCCGGTATTATAGGTATGGGTAGACTTTGTCTCTTTTAATTTTTCGGGGAGAAAATCACGTGACCTTACGTTAAAAATGGACCGTATAGATCTCTTTTTTAATACAAAACTTTGCCTTTTCCCCAAAACAGAAGTCCATAAAGGTCTCCTTTAGGAAGACGCGGGGCGTCGCGGGATGCGTGTGGCGTCGCGACCCGCATCAAATTCAAACATATGGCGCTGTATGAGTGCATTTACGGAGAAGCGGTTACGTTTCCATAGAGTTTACACGAGGCAACATTCTTAGCTGGATTCCACACTATAGAACCAAACATAAAAATATATATAAAAGCAAACTAGTCTTCTAATCTCAGAATTCATTCTGCATGTCAGAAAGAGTCTGGTCTGGCGTTCCACAATGACATTGTGGTGAATCTCTTAGACGTCACACGTTACATCAGGAATAGGATAGTATGGCGAAAGCACTTTCCAAGTCGGTTCAGTAATTTCAGAGTCCTTGTCAGAGTCATTGTTTTTGCATTGACAATTTTGCATTGTCAATGCAAAAAAACAATCAAATCTTTCCTCTATGACAATGACAAATATAATTTAGAATAGACGTTTCAGATTTCCCGCCAAGATCCCTAATTTTACAGAGTATATAGAAAATTTATCGGTTCGTTCTGGAACGGATTAGTCTGACATTTAAGGCACGGGTCTCAGATCACGACTGCGGCGAGTCGCGTATAAATTTCGGATTAATTGTTTCGTACAAACGAACTATGTCGGGATATTATTTATTGCTGGTCAGTACATCATTTTGTTTTTCTATTCGTTACAGAATATTGGGAATGTAGGTCCAAGGGATATTTTAATAAGGCTAAATTAGCCTCTAAGAATCTAGGTGTTCTTTTTAAGGCGAAGCTGCTCTGGATTCTTTCTTACTTGATAGTGGCAATTTTGTTTTAAGTCTTTTGTATAAAATGCTTAAAAAAATTCGCTATTGTGGTAAATGTTGGCTTGGCTTGGGTGCCTTAATTTTACTAAAGCCCCCCCTCCCCCTCTTAATCCAGTTCTAAGGTGAAGCAGTACTTTCTGCCGGCCTACCACTTGAGCAATGTGACTAAGAGAGTAACACTACTTTGCGAGTAACACGTAAATCTTTCACACTGAATTGTCTTTGCTTGTTCCTTCTATACACTTACAACATATAAAATAGTTTGGAAAATTAAAGTACACGCCTCATAATTTCCTAAATATTGTAAGAAAGATTCAATTTAATGTGAAAAACATTCAATTTGTATGTGTTCTATGCAGACCACCATTAGCGTTAAGCGCCATCTCGTAGAAAGAAGCTCAGTACTTAGTACGGTAATATTCCGCGAGGTGATATGTCCTGCTGAAATTTAGTTTTTCGTTAATTATAAATAAACGATACCGAATTACAAACCCATTTTAATAGGCAAAAAAGCGTGCCGTAATTCTAAAGCTAATAACAAAACATAAACGTGATAAGACGACTGTTTCGAACGCGATCGTGCCAGATCCACACACACAAACATCCGGACGTCCAAGGCAATATTGTTTTAATCAGTTTTTTCTTACACTAAATAAAAAAAATATCCTTCCAATGTATCGAATTTCTCAAACAAGACTTTTATCTTAATCTGTGTGTATTTATGTCTATTAATGATGATGATGCGTTCCATATCGATTTCGGCAGTGACGACCATCTTTTGTTTCTTTTTTTAAGTAACTAATGCGTCCTCACATGACTGATGTAGCCAATTTTAGCAATCAAAGTTTTTGAACAGATGCTACACCTGAGACTTTTCTTGGCGGACCACTTACGTGGACCCAGATTACATTTGACAGCTATTAATATACCAGCCATACCAAAACAAAGGCCAAGAGCCATACCAAAGGAATATCATGATTTTTAGTTCACGAATTCCATCGATTTTTATGAAGTGAGAGTAGTGCCCTCACCATAACGCTTTACGTTGTGAAGCGTGCAAAACCAAACATAAAATAGCATTTCTCTGTAGTGTTTTATTTCTAGGTTGCCAGTACCGGAGCAGTCGTAAATTTCTATAACATAACGAAGTGCCGCTTAAGAAACAGTATCTAAATCATTTTCAGGAGCGGTTTGATTAAACGACATAATTAATCCGACATCATTCCATTCCCTACCGTGGTCATGACTCGGGCCCCGTGCCTCGAATGCTAACAAAAGTCCGCGTGGAATCTATAAATTTACTTTACTATAAATTTACTGTCATCCGCGGAATTAGAAATAGATTGAATGCCAGTTATGGATGTTTAGAAAGTTCGCATTGTATTGTAAGTTTTTGAGAAATTCGGTTTACGTTTCACGATTGTATCCAATTGTATGAGATTGTATCAAAACTTAACACCAGGTGTGATTGCAGTGAAGCGCATGCCTATTTATACTTCTTCTTCTTCTTCTTCCTAGCGTTGTCCCGGTTAAGTACCAGGGTCCGCTTAGATTGCAGACGATTTGGCTGTGGGGCGAGTTAAGATGACCGATTACCATCTGACGTCATCCTCTGAACCCCCACAATCTCTACAACCTTACGACTAATATCACAAAGTGACATTAATCGGGTCCCACTGTTTTACGTGGCTTCCGAAACACGAAGTACCTGAATATTTATTTTATTCTATTTATTTTGACAAACCAACAACATTTTACAATGTATAATAAGTACAATTATGGCTCACCTGTAGTCTTGGGCCTATTTAATTCTATCAAAAGTCATCGCTCAGAGCTGCTATATGTCAAACATAAAGAATTCTGTCAGCAATCCATCCGTAAATGTCGCTCCCCGCGCGGTACGAACACTTTAGGAGAAAATTCTTTTTGCCACAGTCTCGTCGTTTCAGTGAAGCGATGTCTGTGTTTTTCGCTCCTCCGGCGCATAATAATAAATCTTCACTTTCGAACGGTTTCGGGACTGTAGTTTCAAATACACTTTTGTATTGTTGGAAATCTACGCTAAATAAAATATATTCTTATACATTCCTTTTCATTAAATACGCATTTGTTTGGAAAAGTTAACAGACATTATCCATTTACACGACGCAGGTGTACCTAGGGTGGAGACCGTCAGCAAAATAATGAACTGTAATTTTATTTTATTGTTAATAAAGATTTATTATTATTATTATTAAATAATATTGTGACATGTGGTTCATCTGACCAAGTATCAACGACAAACGCTTCTCCATAATATGAGCGTAAAAGAATTATAATAAAAAACAACTTTTTTTAACACACAGACGTCTGTTCCTAAGGTAGACAACTTAATACATGTGTTATAGGTAACATAGGCCTGTTATACAAAAATATTTTTAGTTGTAGTAATATATAATTACGTACATATAAATAGTACACCCAGACTCGAGGCGGGAATCGAACCCACGACCCCTGGAGCGGAAGGCTACTGTACACTGCGCCAACAGGCCAGTCTTTGATACCCTATTTCATTACTAAGGAAAGCACCAATTCTCCGAGATAAAAGGAATGCAAAGAACTTAGCTAAAAAATGCGAAGACTTTACAATGAAACTTTTCTTCATCAAAAACTAACTTAAATTTATTTCTATAAAGCAAGAAAATAATGCACCATTTCCGCCCTCGCTTATATTTTTTATTACTCTACCTGTAGCGCACACTAGGTAGAGTACACTCTACAGTACAAATAAATTAAATTTACCTAATGTAATTCTGCACCGTAAAGAAGTATTGAATATAAGACTTAATGAAAATTAGTTTTTCCGTGCAAATATAAAAGTGGTTCACAGATGAATGAGCTTAAAGCTTTTGATCACTGAAGAGCAAAAGGGAATTTCTTAGAAACATTATTTAAT
Source organism: Charaxes varanes (assembly GCA_024363005.1). NCBI lineage: Eukaryota > Metazoa > Arthropoda > Insecta > Lepidoptera > Nymphalidae > Charaxes > Charaxes varanes. The sequence continues at coordinate 1,135,814 of JANCMC010043217.1, forward strand.
ATCCTTGGAGTTGGGATAAAAGATCCTTGTGATATTTCTTCGATATTTTATGTTCCTTTCTAGCTACTAACGATACTAATTGGGAAATCGGAACCTTATTATTTTATTTATTTGTAATAAAAGATTTTACATCTGTTATTATCAAAAAATAACAAACTTTGGGACTTCTATAATATTAAAGCATCGTTGTAAGAGAGTTCACTTAAGATTACAAATAAATTTATCGAAATTTAGTTTTTCACTATTAACATTAATTTCTAGAAGTAATGCTTAACTCTATCTTTATATTGTACTGAGGACCTAGCCGTCCTGCCAGAACGTCTGGTTATCTTCTATTGACTACATTCTAATATCTAAACTTATTCCGTTCCCGTTCCATAATGGTTTACTATTTTGGCGTTGGCTTTTTAGTAGAACTATTTCAAATAAACATTTCCTTCATACACTATATACGTGTAACTCGTAACGGTTTTTGCAGCGCACGCCGAAATAGCTCGCAGATGGCCGAATTTTCTCCTACTTACATTTATCGTTATATTCTGGACAAGTCACACAATATCTTTATAATTTATAGCCTATGGGTTATTCTGATGTATTAACTATATTATTGTAAAGTTTCATTAACATCCATTCAGTAGTTTTTCCGTGAAAAAGCGTCAAACATACATCCATACATCCATATGTACAGACAAAAAAACCATCGAGTTTGTTTTATTTTATTAAAATTATAAACTTTCGCGTTTATAATATTAATGGGAAAAAACAATGTCGCTTTCCGTTATAGTACGCATAGATTTTTTAAAATACATAACGGATTTTGATGCGGTTTTCATCATTAAAGAGAGTGAATCAAGAGGAATATTTATATGCATAATACAGGAAAGCGTGCGAACCTGAGGCGGGTCGCTAGTTAAGTATAAATTATAAGTGATATTAAAATTAAGCACTGAAGATTAAAAATAATGGTTAGGGAGCCCGAGAGGGGACTCTGTGCAATAGTCAAACGCGTCGGGGAACCGTATCGGGAGTATCCTTGTATACCGTTAAAGTACCTCCCTCCCCAATTCTTGTTAAATATAATATATATAGATAGACTTTCAATATTACCGTGAAGCAAAATTCCAACGCAACCTTTTATTGCAATCCGCGAATGAATACGAGGGAAAATCGGTGCAATGCTGCAACCCGAAAGCTACACCACCGAATCCGCCACCAAAGTACAGCACTACACTGATTTTCCGACGTGCCTCAACACACGTTTCGCTTCGATACCGGAGCATCATCAGGAGATAGACTCTACAAAGGTTATTCGTAATGTCTGAAAAAATATCTTGTTTGAAAAATCCTATCAGAAACGGCGAAGAACGAGAATTGGCGTTTATTATGACCGCTTAGTATTCTTATTATTACAGAAAAAACATTCTCGAAAGGATGGTTCTATGCTAACATAGAACCATACCATACCATACCAGTGAAGTCCTATTACAACCTAAATGTAAAAGGATTTCACTGGTATAACCCTTGCTTCACCTTCTTTAATTCATCAGACCAGCCTTTAGGATTACAGGTCTTAGCTTTAATTCTTTTATTGAACAGAAGTGACACGGAGCTCAACAGGAACTCTTTTAATTTATTTGCGAAGAGCCTCAGTTCTTTTATTATTTACTGTTTATTTGCATATATTACAAAGATAATACTTAAAAAGATGTAAACATAGACTAATTCGAGTTTTTCCGTACACCAGAGAGTAACTTTGTAAGTAACTTTGTAGCCTGGAGATTCTTGGATCGCAAAGAATAACTTCGTGAAAAATCTCCTTATAAAAAATATTTTCCATCAAATTCCAGTTTTACAGATAGCAAAAACAAAAGAATAGGTAAATAAAATTGTAGTAGTTCTGTAGTCCAAACAAATACCATCTTTTCAATGTTTATAATACACTGATGGTTGTCTAACCAGCAATACAAATATTGACTACGAACGGCCTCGATGTCGAAACCCACATCTGGTTTACTTCACACTTTTACCAATATGCTATGTGGGTACGTTCGTAGGTGTCATTAAATCATCAGTTTATGTAATTTAAGACTTATACAGTCTTGGAAATTTATTCTAATCTTTTTAAATTTAAGTTGCAAACTTCTATATGGGACCTAAGCATTGCTTAGTAATAGATGAAATGCTCCTGAACAGCCAGACTAACGTTAATTTGTAAAAGCTGAAAGTTTGTCAGTGCACACTCTCTATACAGGTAAGATCAATGGCCCGTTATGAAGTTGGAGTGATTGTGGCTTTGGCAGGTATATAGCATTAGCGGTGTGTCAGCTCTTTCTGTCTTCCGCCAAGTGCAGTGCATCATATACAACTATGTTTAATACATATAGTGCTTATATTATACATATAACATTATAAGGATAAAATCCTACCTAATAAGAATCAGTAATATAGACCCCTTAGGGACAAGCGATCAGGTCTATATGCATGAATTAAACAGGTCTTGTAGGTCACTTGTATATCACACGACCTTCAAAACCGGCTCCAGGCCATAAAAAAGCCTATTTATAAAACATAAAATGTATAGATTTGTAATTAAAAACTCTACGTATTGTACTAAGTATTTACATAATGTATTCTCTAATTATATGTTTCCACTAGCGGAACCGGGAGACATTGTCCTGCTCGAACGTTGGGCTACTTATTATTTAATACATTCTATTATCCTATAATATTGTCCTTGTTCCCGTTTCCTTATCCAATCCCGTTCCATAATGGTTCTTCTTCTTCTAAGAAGAAGAATGGTTCACTATTTTGGTATTAATGGCTTATACATGAAAGTTCGATATATGCTGTCGTGGGTTTTTTATAGAACTATTTAAGATAAACATTTCCTTCATACACTATATACGTCTAACTCGTTAACAGTTTTTGCAGCGCACGCCAGAATAGCTCGCAGATGGCAGAAATTTTTCCTACTTACTTGACATTTACCGCAGTGTTTTGGACAATTCACACAATATATTTATAATATATAGCCTATATTTCATCCTGATGTATAAACTATAATACTGTAAAGTTTTATTAAAATCCATTCGTCAGCGTCAGAGCGTCAAACATACATACATACATCCAAACATCTATACATCCATGTGTACTTCGCGTTTATTATATTAGTATGATAAATACATGCGTATATTTATAAGAATTTGGGAAATAACGGGCAAAGCTAATGTGGGAATGGGCAAGGCATGTGGCAAGAATGGTGGGTCTATTCTTGTCATATGCCTAGCCTAGTTTGCTTTGATGTATCTTTCTGACCAACATCATCGCCATCTCGTTGTAGTGGCGGTTACAAGCTAAACATAAAGTTTACGAAAAGCAAGCCACGCCAACGGGCAATAGCTAGTAAATAAATAATACATAAATCACAAATAATTAAAATTAATATACGTAAAACGATTAGCAAAAACGTTAGATGCTGTTTCTTCATCGCTTTGGCTATACTCTTACCTCACAATGATCACACCTGTTTTCTGACATTTGCCCAACATCTGTTGATAAATTGTAATTTAAATTGATTATGTTAATGATGTGGAGAAGCTTACAAAATTTTGTTCTCTTATAAATATACACTAATATAGAAAGCTGAAGAGTTTGTATGTTTGCTTGAACGCGCCAATCTCAGGAACTACTGGTCCAATTTGAAAAATTCTTTCAGTGTTAGCTAGCTCATTTATATAGGAAGGCTATAGGCTATATATGTATTTTTAATTTATTATAAGATATTGAACTTCAAGTTTGCGAGTGCTTACATTGGGGAAAATGCATAGATATCCATTTGACTGGCCCGTTGATGCAGTGGGCAGTGACTGTGACTTCCGCTCCGGGGGTCGTGCGTTCGATTCCCGCCTCGAGTCTTGGTGTATTATCTGTATGTATTTATTTATATATTTGTAAAAAAAATATTTGTGTATAAGATCTAAATTGTCTACCATAGGAACAGACGTCCATGTCATATAGTCCTGTATATATTTATTTATTTGGGGAATATCGACTAATATAAAAAATGGAAAAGACTAGAAGTGTTATATAATTTGAAAGTGAAGTCGTACATAAAACATTGTCTGTCAAAGGAATGCCTTAGTTTCCTTAAATAGTCAGAATCAAGTTGCAAAAACCTTCGCGCCCACACCAAATAACGAATTAGCATACGACAAAATGGACGCCCACGGGCCTGCGGCCGAATAGCAACAGATATTACGTAGCTTGCGGAAACCATTTTGAACCGCTTAGAAATTGATATATTTCATGTAATTACAAGCCGCGATAGCTCAACGGTAGAAAGGTGGAGTGAATTCCAAAAGTTACTCGGTTCAAACCTTTACAGTTTTACAGTAAGTTCGAGGGAAAACGAAAATATTAGGCATACTTTAGTTCTCCTTCATCTTTATATCTTCTTTAAATGAATCTAAATCATTGCCGAAATGTATGTACGTATGTATGTACGCGCATAACTGCTGAACGACTGCACCAAACTGAATACGGGTAATTTCCGAAGCGGCTGGATCGATTTTGATGCGACTTTCAGTCGTAAGTTTAAGTAAGAATAACATAAGCTTTTTTACTACTAGCAGGATAATTGGGGTCCTACACTAAAAAATCCCTCAAAATAATAACATAATCACTGAATGCACGCGGGTAAAGTCGCGTGTATCACCTAGTTATATATAAATCTTTATCTTATATCTTATCTTGTATCTTATACTCTTATACTTAATATATAAAGCTGAAGAGTTTGTTTGTTTGCTTGAACGCGCTAATCTCAGGCACTACTGGTCGATTTGAAAAATTCTTTCAGTGTTAGATTAGCCCACTATAATATCATCAAACTAAAATTTAATTTATTTTTTCATCTAAATTTACGCGGACAAAGTCGCGGGTAACAACTAGTGTAATATATAAAAAAAAAATTAAATATTTTACTGTATGTGTCATTCAAATAAAACCGGTCAGTTTTACATTTGAGTCTCTTATAATTCCTGGGCACGTATGGTTATTCTTATTTGAATTAAATCATTGGTATTCCGTAGGCTCTTGGGGTAAAGGCACTTACCAAAAGAATGGCACATAAGTGGGCCAAATGTGATTGGTTTGTTCAAGGTCTTGCAGGTGTTTCGCGATATATCACAAAAATCTTCCTGTGACCCTGAATTGGATAGTCTAAGCCAAAATTTCTGATTTATAGCTTTCTTTGGTCAAATGCTTTACCAGAAGACTTAAGAAGGTATTGCCGGTCTATGGAAGATGAGTAGTCTCTGTTCCTCCATTGCTAGTGGGGGATCCAAGAAGAGATTTTGCGCAGTACTCGAGCGCGTCAGAAAATCATATAGAGAGAATCCTTGCATCCTATAATGTGCCCCCAACAAATATGAACTGTTAATGTAATGGGCATTCGTTGAGTAAAAAAAATCAACGCTTAGAAAAACTCTAGTGTGTTATATTAAGACAAGGTAGGTTAATTACATACAATATTTCTATAATCTGACGAATTAAGCGTGACGTAATGAAATTGGGAGATTCAAATTCAAAATTCAAATTCAAAAGTTTATATATTTACATTCATAATTACAAATTCCATTACGTACAATATTAATTTTCAACAACTATGAGAAACACTTTGAATATTTGTATTTTTGGATATCTCACTAGAGTAACCTATGCAGAGATATCCAGTGGGATCTATATCTGTCATTGACAACTGTACACTAGGAGAGTTACAAATTTGAGGGCGATTTTTATATTGAAGGAGATACTTTAAGAGTTACGGAAAAAAATAAACTGACGATTTCCTCAAGGCAATGTAGCTAAAACACTAGATGCACTAATAATAGACAACATGGCCTTGCTTAAAAAACCTTTTTTACCTATTCTACGTAATCCAATAAATCCCTACAATGCTTTAGTGACTACAAATTTAGCATCATGACCTCCCCTACCATAAGTCCTACTGGTTCGTAATATTCGCTATAGGGGCAACTTCATCTCCTTTGATATTGCTCAAATTGGAGAGTTATAAATCTTTTTGCACGGAAATTTCATTCTTTCTAAAAAAATAAACAATGTTAAATATTTTGAGTTCAATAAGACGAGCTTCAATTTAGTTTTTTACATAGATTTTCCTACTGAGCTCGTTTTCCGCATGATTCGTCAGCAGTTCAATGGAAATATGTTTTATTATCAATTGTTCGCCCCACACAAACAGACACTCATCAATGGCTAACATATACATATGTGACATACTGATTAACATAAATATGCCAAGGCTTTGTACACATTACAATGAAGTCGTCGACAGCTGTAGCATTCAAATGAATTGTAACATAAAACATGAGTATTTTGTAGTATTTTAATTCTATACTTTAATTTTAATTAATGTATAAAGCTGAAGAGTTTGTTTGTTTATTTGCTTGAACGCGCTTTTCTCGGGAACTGATCCGGAACTGGTCCGATTTGAAAAATTCTTTCAGTGTTAGATAGCCCATTTATCATTTCATATTTACGTATTAATAAAGAATTTTTGACTTTGACGTTGATGTTGATGTTGAATTTGACTTTGACTTTGATTTACGAGTAACTAAATAAATTTATAATCAGGTTACTAGTTGATTCAACACAACGTATTAATGTACAAAATAAAATCCATGTTTTGAGTATATGAAGAATTCACAATGTATTTGTGTTGGATGTTTTGTTTTTAAGAACTACTTTCAAAACAAGTGCATTCCTCGGTATTGTTGTTGATGTACTGCATTAAAATGAATATAATCCATACTTATATTACAGCTGTGTAAGTATGTCTGTTACGTTTTTACGCCAAAAACGCTGAAGCAATTTTGATGGATTTCCGTATAGAGACAGATATAGGTTTATTTTCATCGCGAAAATGAATATCCGTATAAACCAAATGAAAACCTTTAAAATTGAACCAAATCACAGAATTCACGCGGACGAAGTCGCGGGTTACAGCTAGTATTGAATTAATAGTGATAAAATGATTTTATCGTCTGTTACGGGTAATTGCTGAAATGAAAGATGGACCTATTTTGATGGGACTTTCACTGGTATACAGCTGTTCTTATAAGTTTGTACCAAGCTTTAATTATCTAAAAAATGTGCTGCGTGTTTAGGGATATAAATTCTTAAGACGACGATTCATCATGGGCGTGGTCTTCTACATTGTATTTGGCACTGTACCAGTGACCATTGTTCCTTTGTAAACGCCTACTTGTTATTACTATGAACCTGTTGTATGAAATTAGGACAAAATATTCATATTTATTACTGCTTTAACACGTGCAGAACACTAAATATTAATAAATAATATTTATATTTTCTATAATTTATGTGCCAAATTTCATACTCCTCCGTCCGCGGCATTTTCGTACAACGGCGCCGAAAGTTTAAGGTATATTAAAACAGATTTCTGTTTATTATATTCCCATATGCTGTAATGCTAGAATTAGAACGTTTTACGATGCAATAAATCAAACGTAATCCTGTCTTCTTGTTACGTGTAATAATGACTTATGAGAAATCTATTTACGGACGTGTAGGTTGTTTTGATGAAATGAATAATGTCTTAAACAATGTATATTTTAGCGCACTATGAAGTATATGCTACGTCACCGTTCATACATCTATCTATATGATCTCATTTATCTAGAGTCATATCTAGAGTCAAATTAAAACTACTTTATCTAACAATAACATTTCTGCTATTTGGTAACGCGTTAAAATTTAGGATAAATTTCAGCCTTTACTACCGAATTTACTTAATTTTGTCCTCAAGTAACGTGACATTGGCGGAATAAATTATGCCCAGTAGGCTTAGCTAAGAGCCATAGATCAAGAGTTGAATTGTAGATTACTTTATGCCCTAAGAGAGAGAGACGAATTTCTTAGCATTCCATGGATTCACCGTGCGGGTGCCGGGTCCATCGCGTTGCAGAGGAAGGACCTGTAACCTATATTATCAATAATGTGCTTTTTCATTCAGTTGAGATATTTCAGCCATTAATCGGAACAAGAAATTAAGCCAAACTCACAGGTATCACAAAATTTGCCTTCATCACTACTATCCTTGCAGTCGATCAGCCCGTCGCAGACGTGCTCCATTGGCAGACAATATGACTTGTCGTCACAAGTAAATCTGGCCCTTATGTCGCAATTCGATACGTCTTGTACGTGCATATCATGAAGGCTCTTTGGGCGAAGCGAGTGTACTGAAAAATAGGTAAATAATTAATAATCTTTATCATGAAAGTAAATATCAGTGTGTAAAGGTACACCAATGTGGAAGATGTACCGATACTAATGACAAGGCGCCACAGTTTTAAATATGCTATAAAGACAACTGTTACATAGTTAAATTATAATCTGTAACACAAATTGAAATAACCAAGAGGCCCCTAAACTAACGAAATTTATTTATTTAACCATGACTATGAACGCGACAGTCCTACTTCGCGTTGCAGAATATTCAACTTGCAGATGCGTCTCCGGCCTTAGATAAAGAGTATGGTATTGTCTTAAACTTGTTTTTCTTTACTTACGGCAGGTTTTTTGGATATCCTCATCAGATTTATCAGCACAGTCGTAGTACCCGTCGCACATCCAGTACTGCGATATACATTTTTTTCCATTGTCGCAAAGAAAACCTTTGCAACTTGACTGAAATAATATAGTAATTTAGTATTTCTTCTTCTGTCTAACTAAGCGAATCCTTGTACTAGACCAGGATAACGCTAGGAAGACGGAGAAGAAAGACATAGAGCACGTGGAACATTCTTAGCCTTCACTGCCACGTTTGTATAATACAAATGTGGCAGTGAAGGCTAAGAATGTAGGAGTTTTGTAGAATCATGGAAGATTATTGCACGCGGGTTTCTTCAGCATTGATTAAAAGCGACACACGAGTTAGACTTGCCTCCTGTGCGTCTAGCACAAACATTTTCATCTTAAGTATAATTGTTTTACTTTAAATATATGATCTAATGATATTGCCAGGTACTATTTACTAGGACCTACTAAACTGTGTTATTGAATGTGCAATAAGTAGACTTAATAACGTGGATATTATAACCGTTTAAAACCGATAACTGTTTTTCGTACGACTGTACTTTGTTTATAGGACATGAGCACTTATTTTCGTCATCAAAATCTTATGTACTGCAAAAAAGGGTATTTAATAATGATCAGCCATCATCAATTAAATCACGCTTAGAACGTTTTGTTTCTTTAACTTGTAGTTAGATATAAAATAGATGAAAATTTCTTCATCGTCATCATCCATAGCCCTTTTTCTCCCACTGCTGGGCCTCTCACCACTTGTACCACTCCTAATGGTCTTGAGCCAATCAAGACTAGGTTCGACGCGAGACAGATAATACCTATGTCGTCGACCCATCTGGTTGCTGGAAAATGTCTTACTATGTTGTAATATTAAAGATTTAAGATATTTCAAACATTCGATTTCAATTTTGGATTACTCAGTAGAATCAACATTACGAAGCTTTTTCTATTAAGAATGCGGCGTTTTCTAAATGAGGTTGTATATGGATTAGATTTACGCAAGTTATTAAATTCCACAGATCATTAATATATTAATTGATATAATATTGACTAAAAGCTGATCGAAATATGACCCAGGACTGTTTACAATGGAATAACGAACTGAATCACGTAAATGGACACCGAACATGTGTACAACAATATAACAATAATTAAAAGGTATATTAAAATATTACTGTTGGAATGCTGGCTTATTTTCATCACAATGATGACGTATATGTTCTCTGTCTTGTACTGTAACTGTATGATTATCATTCATTTTTAATATTTTATGAGGGCCATTCCAGAATGAGACGTTCGGATTTCGGTATATTTTAATGAGGTGGTGGAAGAAGAGATAAATAAACGATAGGAAGCGAACATATACGAGTGGGATATCAAAAAATAACATATCATATATATATAGACAAAATACATCTACTTTCCACTAAAAATTTAAAAAAAAAATTATTTTTATATAAAAAGAAAACCGCCTTCAAAAACAAAAAGGCGAGGCGAACTAAAAAGCAAAAAATAATGTGTCATCTGCATCAATTTAGTGGAGAACCTATTTGGCTTGGTACCGACTTCAGCACGTCAGTAAGTGTCTACTAAATCGTATGAAAGTACTATTTATTTTTTACTTTTTAGTTCGTCTCGCCTTTTTGTTTTTGAAGGCGGTTTTCTTTTTATTTAAAAATAATTTTGTAAAATGTTATGTGTTCATTGTTGGTTGCCCTTGTCAATAAAATAAAATAAAAGAATACCACACCGCGATTCAATGAGTCTTCCTCCAAGCATGCAGGTGATCCATTTGCATAGAGTATTTGGTACTCCGTGTAGCTCAGCTGCAACTCTTATTGCCTTGACACAAATGCGTTATATAATGACGATTTTATTTTAATTTACATGTTTGTAAAGCTCTACTGTGAAGTTAGGAATTTGGAGTTACACCAATTTACGTGGGAGGTATCGAATATTATGTAGTGCGTAATTAACACCTCCATCTCCTTTAAGTGTTATTAATAAGGAAGTTCTAATATACGAGGTCAATGTACCTATAAATATTATTTAGTCAAACTAGTGGGCCCGGCAGACAATGTTTTGTTCGAATATTCCACAGCTTCAAGGGACTGCAGACCTTAGTATTTGACATCTATGTCAAAGTTAAACCTTAACGCGTTGCTGAGAAAATGAGCCAGGCGGACAATGAAATGATCCTATAAGGGTTCCTTTTTCTTTAGAGATACGGAACCCTAAAATATTATGAGTATAATGAAGAAGTCACTCAAGTGAATCGTCTCCCAGTTTTTCACTTGCAATATATTTTCGTTTCGAGCGATGACATACTAGTCGAGCCGGAAATCGAATCATGTACCATACAGACTTTACGCTAAGGTTGAGAAAAAGGGCTTTTTACAAAATGTGGCTACACAATTTTTTTCTTATGAGAGAAATATAAATATCTTGTTTTTACTTGCAGATTTATGCAAAGTAATACAAGTTTTCTATTGGAGGAGGTCATGGCCTAATCAGTGGTCGGCATTTGAGTCGATCGCTAGGTTAAGTCGCTCTTGCTGGGACAGGGTGATAGATGGGTGACCCATTCTAGCACTGGTTTATATTTGATATCCGATCTCCTTCGTGTTTCAAAAGACACGTAAAACCTTACCCCTGCCTCAATTAATATAACTTTGTGATATTATTTGTATCACAAAGTGATATTGATTCCCACGTAAAACAGTGGGGACCGATTACTGTGTGTCACTTTGTGATATTAGTCCTAAGGTTGTAGAAATCGTGAAAGCTCTGAGGTTCGAGATCGTCAGATAGCAATCAGTTTACTTAACTCGCCCTACAGCCCCATCCTTTACAACTTAAGCGGGATAACGCTAGGAAGAAGAAGAATATAAGTTATCTACTGGTCCTGAACTTCCGCTAGATTCTATCCAATATTTCAATACAATAGGCTATATTTAAAATACTTTTCCATTGTACACAGGTCATACTATAAATAAGCAGTTACAAAAGACTAAAATAGAAATATGCATTTTGTTTGTGAACAAGCGGTGGAATTCACCAGCAAAGAGGATTATGGCGTGGAAAGAATTTAAGACTTGCGAGTTTTCAGTTCTGTAAAATGGACAGTTCTTAACATGTTTTCTATTTGTTTTTACTTCAGCAGTAGCTTTATTTATTTCTGTAGTGTTTATAGCCTCATAACTTAATGGCGCTTGTGTTTGTGTGTGAATCTAGCAACGTAATCTCGGTGACCCAGACTTAGAAGTTTTATCAGTACCTATCTCAAACACCATAGGATGCTTCTATATACATTTACTAATTGAAGAATATTAATAAAAAATATCAATATTTATTAACTTTCAAACCGGTTTATGCAAAATGAAATATATATAAAACCTGAATCGCTAAAAAGGAAGCGAAGTAAATCTTTGACATGTAAAAGTAATCTTAACGCCTGACAAGACAGAAGCTTGACGCGAGCTCACTATGGGAATAGAGGGAAAGTTACAAAACAGTACTGAGGCTTTTCTCTTAAACCTCACGAGAGCTTTGATGTAGACGACAATTTTCTAAATGCAGAGCCTCTGAAACGTATCAAAATCTATTTTTCCCGTAAACGGTGACTCAACCTGAAGGTACACAAACAAGTCATTTTTGTCGTCACTTTGATGAATGTCAACAAGTGAAGAGTGTCGAAGGCTTTTGGATCGAGCTTAAAGCATATTTGACATGATTATGTTTGCAGAGAAAATGTTATGAATATGCTTGACAAAAATATTTCTTAGATTCCATGTAGAATTGGAAATTTGTAATACTCATAAGATAGTTACCAGAAATACGTGCCATCTGAAATAAAATAAAAAAAATTATCCTACCGGAAATTACTAACCTCTTTTTTATAGTCTTTTATAATCTTATTATATCCCTGTGGGATTTGCATACAACCTTTTATTTTACCACAAAATATTTATAATATACATGGATATATCTAGCACTTTTGAAATGGAATTTATGTGGAAACGATTCGTATGAATACAACTAACAGAACACAAGTACCGAATGTCCTACAAAATTTAGTTGAAATTGATTAAGGTAGAGTAAAATTTATTTATTTTGCATAAATTCGTGTATAACAGGCGGCTGTTACCTATAACACAGACATTAAGTTGTCTACCTTAAGAACAGACGTCCGTGTGTCATATGGTCCTATATATTATTTATTTATTTATTCCATACAAAAGCAGACATTTTCTGAGCACTATTTTTTAGGGTATCTGAGATCCTAGGTAATAGACAGCCTGTATTAAAAAGATACCTATGCCACGACTTACAAAGAGTAAAAGTATAATCCCTAATTAGTTCTGTTTAATTTTATCTGTAACTTGAAAGCTTTAATCTCTGCATACTTAAACTTTTAATTAAATTCGCACCGTGGCGGACTTGGCTTTTAACAAGGGCATAGAATAAGAACTTCTTTAGATAAAAGAATTTTTTTTTTAACAGAAAGAAGATATTACAATGTCTGAAGAACGGGTAATGTACAAATTCAATATCGAGGGTTTTGTACCATCACCTGAATGTGTTTAGCAAATCGAAAAAAAAAATGTTCTGTAAACCTTATGAAGAAGAACAATTACCTTATCTTTTCCTGTGGACGTCACAAGCAAAAAAGGGACTGATGGACGGCAGCATGGATGGCATCCATATGTAATTGAGATATATAGGGTACATAAATCGTTTGTGGGCGCGGGTATACGATTCTTTAACAAAATTCCAGATGCAATATTAAATTTGTCTCTAGTTAAATTTAAACTGGTACTTAACCGAAATAACTCTAGGAAATAGACAGAGAGTAGAGCGTAACGAGGTGGCGGTTGTATTATAAAAAATGGTTTTGCGGGAATTTTTCATGCAACTGTTCACTTGAGCTACACGAAGTCAAAGAGAAACTTTCAATTCGTTCAACACCCCGCCATACAATCAATCAATGCCAGAGTAGTTAAATTTCATATTCTAACTTCGTTTACTGTCGACAATGATAAAGTTTCAAACTTAGTATTCCGTCAACTCTAAACTGTATGAATATTTGGCGCTACGAATATCAGAAAGGGATCGGCACAAGTTTGTTAGAAATCAATGTAATAACTCTTTCGCGATATTAACAACTCGCAACTTTGATGTTACTTTATTAGTTTAGGGTCTCCTTCGACAGTCAATAAAGGGCTTACTTTGGAGATTTATCAATAAAATTCCTCAACACTAAAAAAGACCCGCACACGTTGTCTGGTTCGATCTACGGTTATATGAAAGGTCTAGTAATAACGCCATCTACTGGAAGTATTCCTAAAATGCGACCAACTCTGCATGTTTTAGTATTTTTTTAATAATCTTTGGAGTTTTCTTTAATTTCTTTTTTCTGAAACCTTCCCAAAAATAACGCGAATAAAACTAAATAAACAGGAGTCAAATAGGCCCAGTCCTTTTTATTATATATATATATATTTATTATTATTATATAGATAGCACCTTTTTATTATTATATAGATAGCAGCGCACCTACTGGGTCCAATTGTCTTTTCTAACCATCTACGAGCCCCTTGGAATATATACACAAAATGTCATCTAAGTCACTCCAGCAGTTTAGGAGTAGGGTGACAAAAGCTTGTACACTCGATTTTTATATATAAATATCATGGACATTATTTCTTTTTTCATTAAAAATAACATTATTCAGAGAGTATTTGCTCATCAATTTACTCTGTGTATGTATTCGGAAAGTTTAATAAGACTTATGTTGACAAGAAAATGTGACTTTTTATCTTGTCGAAATTCGAAACGAAGAAAAATTTGGACTATGCGATCCGAAACTTTCGAAATACGAAGCTTTTTATTAATAATATTTTTCCCTACACCCTTGTCACTGACCAATTCTTGTCACTGGCACTCCTGTCGTTGGCAGTACAAAAATTTTCGTACACGTGATATGCACGTGGTAATATTTGTTTGTGATTAATATTTAAATTATCATCTGGTGAAATATAATTACTATTATAATATTGATATTGATATTAATATTGATCTTGTTTAATTTTAATGTTCAGAAAATGGCTCCATATCTTTTATCGTAATACGCACGAGTTTTTTACGGTTTAATTTTCAATTTTCTTCCACCCCTCATAAACCGTATTGACCTTTACAGATTATCGCTTCATATAAAGTATATTCTTAAATGATGCTATTTGTAGATGAAATTTGGAGGCAACTTAGAATTTCTCTTTCAAGGTGTGGTGGCATCCATCTGACTTTAGAACGCGATCCTAATATGGATCATATATAAAATTATATAATTATGCAATTATGTATAAATCTTTATATGATCGGGGATCAACCCTGAATAAAGAAGAAGTCGTAGCTTAATTAGTTGTCGGCATTTGAGTTGATTGCTAGGTTAAGTAGCTCTTACCGCGGCCGGTTGATAGATGGGTGACCCATTCTAAAAAGTTTTGTGCGTAAGACATTTAGACCAAATATTAAAGTGTAATGATAGTGAGAGGAGAGGGCCTTTGCAAGGGATACGCTATAAACGTATTTGTTAAATAACTTCAAAAGTGGGTGCCCGATTTCGATCAAAATGTGTTGTCAACCATGTTCTGTCAACATGGAAATTTTCAAGTCTCTAGGTTTTCAAGTCTCTAGTTTGGAAATATTAGAGGGGGGCACCTTAGGGGCAGACAGACTGGAGGGACTGAACGAAATTATAAGTGTTCCTTGTAGGACTGACTACGGAACCTTTAAAAGTGTGTGTGTCACCTCCGACGCATGATTTTACTTTACTCCTTACATATAACGCGTAACATCTAAGTTTACCCCACATAAATTGTTATAATACCTTGCTACAGAAGGAACCAGAGAAGTGGTTTTGTTGGGTGGTAGAGATCTCTTTAATGAGTGCACTAACGTCCGCGTCCGCTGTGTATCCATATTTGGTACCACTCTAAAAGTGCAGCTTTAGATATATACTCCTCACGAGAAAAAATCGAAGGGTTATCAGAATATATGGCAAAAAAGTGTTTCGATTTTTCTAATGAGTAGTATATATTCTTCTAAAATAGCCCGGGATTACTGTGATTTAATTTAATACGCACATCACTACAGTTATATAAGGTCGTTAAAACCATCCGCTCACGTGCCGCTCCAGCCACGTGAGCGTCTGTCACGTTGCCATATTTCTCAATCTTCAACAACACCAACGATGCCCACAATGGTGGAACTTTACAAACTTTGAACTCTGCAAACTTCGCGAAAAGACTTCCCTTTGTAAAGTTGATACAATGGCTTTATTTTGGTTTATAAATTGCCGTCGGCGAGTGGGTGTAGCGTTTAGTAACTTTTATGGTTTCCACTGGTACCTATTCTTTTGAGTTGAATTAGTACACTCTTAACATATAAATACTTTGAAGCACGGCTCTTTTGGAAACACTAGAGTTTAGATGGTATTGTTTTTTATGTTACAAGGGGCAAACGAGCAGGTAGCAGGCAGCTAAAGGCCTACTGGCGCCCATGAACATCTGCAAAACCAGGAGGTAGGCAGATGCGTTGCCGGCCGTTAATGACGAGTTTAGGCCACTAGGAAGTCTCACAAACCGAACGAAATGCCGATCTTATGCAAGAAAGTAGTAATGGTACCTGGACGCGCTGGCCCAATTCGGCTAAAAGCATGACTCTATCTGTAATTAGACAGACAGGAGTAAAGGAAAGGGATGGTGTAAAAGAATATAAAGGTTGATGGGGAGGAGGGAAATGAAGCAGATTCTACTGTCACGGTGGTATAGGGGGAGTGACAATAGCAGCTAAGGTATTCCGGAGTCGCGTACCCGTAGTGGATCTGACCAGTTATCGAATAGATAAAGGAAGATCCACCTCCTGGGAGTGTCATCGCATTTTGATCGGTTGTGAGAGTACCAGGTGATCCAAACACCTCCAGATATACCGGCAACTCATCTCTGTGACTCTTGGTGGAAATGTCCATGGGAGTCGATAGTCACTTATGTGAACTGCCTGCCCGTTTATCCTTTGTTTTATATAAAAAAGGATACTTTAACTTTCCTTAGAATCTTGTTTCTCTTTCGTAAGAGTAGAGTTTGTGCTTTAATCGGGTTTGATCAGTTTACAAGTGAACCGGACACTTTAAGAATCAATTCAATCCAAATTAAATTAAGCCCATCCCTTCAAGTATTGAGTTATTGAGGCTGAGATATACTTAAAATGCTTTTTAGGTTGTCTATAGCATCTATATCTCTTCCAACTCTGTATAAGACCCTGCTTAAGAGTCCTTTCTTGTGTTATACTTATTTCTAATGTTCCGTTTGTCTTTTTGGTAACGTAATTTAGTTCCTTGCCTTCCTCTACCTTCTGAATGTACCTCATTTAGAGAGGCATTATAGGTGTTTATAAGTATTTTTAGGGTTCCGTACCTCAAAAGGAAAAAAAGAACTTTATTATAAGATCACTTCGTTGTCCTTCTGTGTATATGTAAAAAGAATCATTTCGTCGTCTATCCGTCTGTCTGTTAAGACTCTTACACGAAACGCGTAGAGCTACTGAGATGAAATTAACACCAAATACTGAGGTCTGTGGTCTCTTAAAGCTGTGATAAAATCAACCCTCATTAGTATAAGCAATCAAAAGATATGGTCATTTATGTCATATTTCCCTGTCTAGTGAAAAGGGGACTGAAAACTTTATAGGGTATTTTCGGGTGATCTTGAGTTTTGGTAACTTTATCAAAGTAAAATAAATATTAACGAAAGTATACATCTTAAAATAACCTGGTAAAGTATAATGTGATGGTACGGAACTCTTCGTCCAACGCGAAATTGAACGATCTTATGACAGTTTTTGTAAAATATTTTTCTAAGAAGTTAAATAAACAATTAACGTTTACAAAGTGTTAAAACATCGAGATTGGTTGGAATTACAAATATGAAAATGCACTTCATTTTTATATTAAAGAAATTGTTCTAAAAATGTTAATTGTAACGATGCAAATATATGCTAGGTTTTATAAAGCAATTCAGCAAATATGCTATGAATGTAATAAAAGAGTAAACTAAATTACATTAAATAAATGGCGTTGTTGCGTAATATACATATGAAAATATGGAATGGAAATTATTTACTAAATATAATTAATTTATATCTTGATGTTATCTTTTTTATTAGTCACTCATATTATACATTTTTTCACGATATTTATAGTTAACATTAAAATGGTAAAATATAAACTACTGGCAACACCAAGTTTACTCTTCAGTCCGTAACGTGACGGTGACGTCACAAGGGCGCACAGAAATACTCTTTTCAGCCGCTAGGTGAAGGTCAACAGACAAACTGATCTCTTTTCAGACTTTTTTAATTCAAATTTTCTAGCACGATTTAGAAATCGAATTCTGTAGGTATTATTTCTTATTTGTTTGTATTTCGTGTCATGGTATTGACATAACGATCAGCTGTCGTGAAGTATAAAGCGCAGGCGCGAATCCGACAGCTGATTAATACATTTACAGAAAACGATTTCAATAACGCAATGTAGACTGCCTTCATTCCCACGAGAGTTAAAAAAGCGTCGCGTTAAATCTCGGTGCTGGCGCTTTTTAAGCATCGTCGATACAAATATAGTGTATATGTACATATACGCTACATTACATTATATTCTATATTGAATAATATTGAGTTGAAAATAGAACATTGCTCGATAAAAATGCGTCGCGTTATAAAAGCGCTGTCGTGGGAACACAAACTTGAGAGTTCGTATGTCATATTTAAACGCTTTTTTAACGCGCGGTAAAAAAACTCTCGTGCTATGACTAGAACCAACCGGACAAGTGCGGGTCAGACTTGTGCACTAAGGGTTCCGCACCATCACATAATACTTTACCAGGTTATTTTTATATTTTGGATTTACACTTTTCATATGATTTTTCTGAATTTGACATTATTTTGATTTTGTTTATGTGTATATATTCCTTTTTATTTATGTGTACTTATATGGTTTATTGCTTCACAGCTTAAAGGAATCGCAAACGGTATTTGGTATTAATTTCACTCACACTTTATACCTCTACGCGTTTCTGTGTAAAAGGGTTTTCCCAGACAGACATACACATAGACAAACAAATTGATGCAATAATAAATTTACAGTTTTCGGATTTTTTCTAAGAGATATAGCTTCTCGCCACATTTCATGATTTTATATCAATGGGAAGTACCTTATACGTTTTATTTCCCTTTGCAAATGTATGAGAAATGTTACATAGACGGCCATATCTCTTGATTTGCACTTTGACAGTTGATTTTTTTACAGTTTCAAGGGACCGCAGACATCAGTATTTGGCAGTAATTTCAACTTGACAGTTCTACATGTTCTTGAGAAAATTGGTCTTGACAGACAGACAAATCGATGGACGGACAACGAGGTGACAAATTACTTTATCACACTTAGAGACTGGAGAAATATAGAATCGGAATGTATTAAAATCTGAATCGTATCGTTGTCGTTCAACTATAAAATACATTATTACGAATCGTTTACTTTTGGTGCTCAGTAAGGCGAGCGTTTGTTTACAATACACCTGACGATAAGCGACATTGCAATAATATTAGTGATGGTAGTAAATTCAAAGTGCCAAATACCTATTTATACAACTAGCGGACCCGGCAGACGATGTCCTACCCGAATGTAAAATACTTATTACTAACTACATTCTATTATTCTATAATATTATACCCGTCCCCGTTTCCGTTCCCATTCCCGATTCCGTTCCGATCCCGATTCTGTTCCAATTTCCATTCCCGTTCCCATATTTAAGTAATCGTAATGTTTCTAATTTGCAGCGTGATTTCCTTATTTTTTTTTCTTTCATTCGAACCTAGTCATGTAAAATTATTCTGAACGAAAACGTACAACAACTTTTTAAGTTATTTAACAAATACTTTTATAGCGTATCAGATATGGAACCCTTGGAATAATGTATTTTTTGTCAAAAAAATACACAAATTCACAAATTCAGTATCAACTGAAAACATTTTTGAGCTCATTTGTATACTCTGCGGGTTTGTAGTGACTCTTTGGGGCCTTGCTTACTTATGATGGCGTAGCGACCCAAACCGAATCTTGGACTAAGGGTTTTTGTGGTCTACATTAAAACATGTCTCAGTAACGAAAAATATTAAAAAATAGCGTGAAATAGATCAAAAATAGATTCAATTTTAGCGTGATGATATAAAGCCTTCCTCGATAAATGGGCTATCTAACAGTGTAGCAATTATTCAAATCGCATTAGTAGTTCCCGAAATTATTCCGTTCAAGTAAACATACAAACAAACTCTTTGGCTTTTTATATTTGTACAGATATCTAATAACGGGCTGCATATTCTTGACGTAGTGTTTTAAAAGTTTGTTTTTACTTTATTTGACGATTCAAAGAAAATATTTGAATTAATCTCCTTGTTTGTCAGACAAACAGGCTAACGATAAAAGAGACTAAAGAAGACAGCCATAGCCCGATTTCGCAAGCAGATCTGTTGTTATTTCCATTCGTTAAATGAATAAATAAATTAATAGAATCCTGATGGCCTGATTGGGCTCGTACTTAGTAAGGCATTAGACAGTAACAGGTTAAAATCTTTCGCTGCACGATTAACGGGATCAGGGCCTGTGATATTCAAAAGTAAATTGTAATGATATTTCCTGTAGCTATAAGTCGAGTTTATGTGTGACATTTACACACAGCACAACGTGCTTATATAGTTGTTATCCAGTCCACAGTTGCAACACGACTGACTCGTTTACCTGCGTATTCCTGTATTTCTATTCTTATGAACAACTACCCTCTTTCATCAATACACTACAAGAGCTACAATTTATTTCCAGCACATCTATATCTTGTAGAAATTTAAAAGAGGTCCTTCGTTTATCATATCAGCTCTCAGACTACAGCGTTAGTACAAAGCAGTGGCTGAGTCATAGCATTGTCTTATATTAAACTCTTACCAAATACCGTCACGTGGGATGTGAATGACGGATCCTAAGAAGTAGGTCAAGTGTAGACTATTTTAGACTCGGTTTAATTTCTCAGCCGGCGTTCTTAATTTTATGGGCTTTAAATGTTTTCGTAGAGAAAAATGTAAGTTCTCTAATTAATTTTTTCAAAATAAAACACCTCGAAGTGGATACCTTCTCATAAATATTTAAAAAGTTGTATCTACTAGTACTACGTAAATATTCTTAAATCTATATATATAAAAATGAATCGCAAAATGTGTTGGTAAGGGCATAACTCAACAACGCCTGGGCCAATTTTACCAATTCTTTTTTTTTAAATGTTCGTTGAAGTCCAAGGATGGTTTTTACGGCGAGAAAAAATCGAGCAATTGCCGGGAAAACTCTAAAAACAGCCCTTTTCTTTTTCCTATTCAAACATTTTATATCTAAAATGTAGAGTCAATTTGAATTTATACGGGGACGGGATGGTAACGGGATCGGGGATGATATAGGATAATAGAAGTAAATAATAAGAGGCAGAACATAGTCTGCCGGGTCCGCTAGTATTTATTATAATTCTTACTTACCAAATTAGTGTATGCAACCGTCGTACTTACACTGATCACAATTTACTTAGATTGTTGTTACTACGTCAACGGTCGTTACACAACTACCCTGTTTATTTCCGTGTCTCTGTATTAATACTCTAGGAACATCTACCCTCATTTATGTATACACTACAGGAGTAATTCTAAGTATTAATTTTAGGACCAAAAGTAATTAGTCGCAATTGTATAAGTTATGACAAGAACGTTGTAACCGAATGGATGACTGTATTTTTATCGCTAATTATAGTAATAAATTTACAATTTACTGGTTTTGATCAATTGTGACAGATGGCACTGTTCTTTTATAAATTTAGCCAGAAAAAATTTTGGTCACAAGAAATTAACAGCCTGGGTTGTGTAAATAGTAAAGAAAAAAATTAAATCTACGATGCTTAAAAGGGATTATAAAATAATTTACTCCACCAGTAATGAAGCAACGCTTCATACGAAACACGTTCTGCTAATATATCAGTTAATAGGCCCTCGCTCCTTTGATGGCTTCCTTGCTAATTATAATCCCGGAGTATCCCGCGGGCTTTGTGTTGCATATTAATTAAAAGTGCCCGCATTGTTGAAGCTCGGCGGTGTGCGGAGTGTAAACATGTTGGTAATTGCATATTGTGTGACCGCTACGGTATAGGATTTGTTGTTTTTTTCTACGTCAATATTAATCGAGTTATTAGATCATAGGAATAAAAGAGAAAGCTATGATTATTGTCGTGCCCACTCTTAACATATACTTTGCAGTTTGTTGGAGGGGTAGTGGGAATATTACACAAAACATACAACAGAATTTTATGTGTTCAACAAAATTCTGTTGTGTCTTTCTTATTTTTAGCGTTAGACCGCTCTACTACCATGGTCTACTTAAATTGCAATTAAGATGACCGACTGCCGTCTGACGTCATCCCCATCCACAACATCACGACTAATATTAATCAGTGACATTAATCGGGACTCTTCCGTTTTATTATTTAGAGTGAAGTCAACCGTTTGTCAAGAATGAGGTGCCTATGTCCAGTTAAGAATTACTAACTGGTTTTTTTATAATTTTCTTTACCACACTGGTATTTTTAGATTATTAAATGACAATAATATATAAAGTAAACAGCAGAATATTGCTGGCAATCTGTCAGATATGCGTCGAATAAATGCAGTACTTGTTGTTTTGATATTTTATAATGTACATCTTATCTCTCATCTTAGTTTGCTGTACACAAACTTATTTTAAAAGGCATTCAAGTTTGCCTTCTGGTCGGCTGATAATCTATCTCACTTTGTTTTCTTGTCTGATTTCCAATGTTTTTATGATTTATTACAACTAATTCATGGTCTTCGAGAATTATAGGTATAATTAATATTGTATTAATGTGAGCCAACTAAATTTTATTTAATATATTTTGAATATAATTTAGATAGAACCAAAGTACCATTGATGTTAGGATATTGTTCATGCTTACTGTAGGGAACATTGATAAGATATGGTGTTAGTTGAGTGCATCCCTTGTATTTTTGTTAATATAGTAATATTGTGATGAAGCTCACAGCAGACAGACCAGAAAAGTTAATAATGGAAGTATTTACATTACATGTTCAGTATAGGAATGTGCTCTTTTCACATTTAGAATATGGATTTGGAATCAACAACAGGGAGTATGAAACTGGAGTACCTCTGTCAAGAGAGAAATACCAGCCACCACTAGAGTTGTAAGTTTATGATAACTTTCATCGCAGACATCAAGATTTTAATAGTTGATGAAAGCCCATTTATGGCCCAGTTATGACATAAGACCTTCCTTCTTGCTTGTCTTACAATAAAATGGATGCTATATTAAAAGAAAAAATTGATTCAGAGTTACTAAAGATATCAGAACCAATACACATGTTACATAATTCCTTTGAAGATAAAAAACATAAGGAAGTATCAGAGTACAGAAATAACATTGTTCAGTACAGGACATCCAAGCTCTCAATTAGGACACGAGGGTAATTAGCATTTAGGAAATGTTTCAAAGATACTGAGTTGCAGTACTGAAGACAGATGTAAAGAAGTTTATTAGAGTTCAGCGATAGTCTACTAAGGAAAATTAGTGTTTTAGAAATACTGTGAACATGCTGGCTTGCAGTATTGAAAGCAGATGTAAAGAAGTTTATTAGAGCTCAGCCATAGTCTGGTAAGGACAGTTGGTGTTTTAAAAATGTTGTGAAGTTGCTGGCTTGAAATATTGAAAACAGTTGTAAAGAAGTTTATTAGGGTTCAGCCATATTCTACTAATGACAGTTGGTCTTTTAGAAAAACTGTGAAGATGCTGGCTTGCAGTATTGAACACAGATGTAAAGATATTTATTAGAATTCAGCCACAGTTTACTAAGGGAAGTTGGTGTTTTAGAAATATTCAAGCTTTCATCCATTGTCCATTAAGCAAAAGAAGGCTGTTTATGATTCAGAAATACTGTAAAGATACTAGGTTGCAGTACTGAAAATAGATATATGAGGTTTACTAGAGTACAGGCATGGTTTACTTATGACAGATGTGGCTTACAAACATTGTTAAGAAACTGGTTAGACTGACGCCAGGAATAAAGATAATCATTTGAGTGTACTCAAATGACTTTTTGATGTATCAAAGTTTGCATAGGACAAAAAAGGCTGTTAGTGTTTCAGAAATTGTTAAGATCTAGATTGCCGTTTTATGGACAGAAATAAAGAAGTATATTAGCCATAGCAACTGCTCTCTGTTCGTAAAGTCGTACAATTGAATGCCAGTCAATATGAGCACAATGTCTAAATTGAAATATCAAGCGTAATTTTACATACATAATACATACTTATCCTAAATATTTTGGTCAATATATTAGCCACATCAATGAATATTAATTTGGTTCATTATTGTGGATATATTAACTATCAGCTAACCCAGCTAATTTAATTTGTTCCTGATTTCGTCTACGATCGCGTTGTAAACAAATTAATGTTTTAATCTTCTTTCGTTCGTTAATGAAAGTATATATTTTTTTCGTAACCGTAAAAACGGTCTAGCGGTTATAAATATTCTAAATACCAATGTTTTTTATGTACATGAATAACGATAATAGTGTAAAGATACAAAAAACTAAGGAAATAGTAAAGAAAGCTTTGCTAAAAATTAATGAAAGTTAAGAAAGGTTTTCTGTTATTTTAATGTGCATTTCTGTAGTTTACTGGTTCACTTCACGGAGGTGGAGATCTTAATTAAGTGCTTCCTGTGTTATGTCACTCTTAATTTTTATTACGTCTCCTGGTTCAAGGATTAATTTGAAGCTAGGACTTGTTTGCTGTTATATATAGTGTCCATGGCCCTCGGAAGTCACTAAAGAGAACTGTCTCCCCGTTTGGCCTTTGTAAAATATAAAAAATCTTGTATATTTAGATAAATACATATGATGACATATCGAAAATAAATTAACAAAAACGTTTTTGGAAATTTTATTTCAAGGATTTAAACGGAGTGAATGGTAACGAGCAGGTTTGCCAATATTATTAAGTAGCACGTTAAGTCATAAAAATCGGGCAGGTTAGAAATAAATGTACACGTGTAGCATTTATTGAAATCCCTTATAAGAGGGGTTTAGACTCTATGTAGGAAATTCGTCGCTATTAGAAGAATGAAGCAATAACTTCGACATTAAAATAATAATAAATAAATAGACTATTTGACATACGGACGTCTGTTCTATGATGTTCCTTTTGACTGACGTGCCATATAAAAAATACTAATTTCATATGGCACGTCAGTCAAAAGGACTCGTTTAAACATTATCTATTTGCAGTGTTCTGAAGTAGCGACAAAAATTGCATTTTTTAGTATTTTTAAAATATAGCCTTTCGACTTTTCTTTTAATACATTTTTGTTAAACTTCGCTGAAATAAAGGGAATGAAGGAAAATAAACAGTATTTAAGACGCTCGCTATTTTGTAGTACTATAACAAAAAATTACACATATTGAAATAAGATAAATCTAAAGATTTCTAGCCAAATTTCGAATAGCCGGAGATCTTTAATTTTAATAAATTTATCTTCAGGACATCTACCGAAACTGCGAACGTATGAAGGCAACGACTGCCCTAACCTTTACATCGTCAGACAATGCATGTCAGTGTTCCGTTAAGACGAGGCGTCATGTCGCCGGGAGTCCTTGCGAGGCGCCCATCGGCCAGCTGCTGGCACATAAATATGCAGCACGAGCTGCGTCCACCACAGTACTTCTGAGCTCTTGCCACAAACTGGTCATATTCTGAAAAAACGCGGCTTCTATGTTTCATATTCACAATGTCTCATAATTTATCTGCTTTGCTGTTTTCTGTTGCTCTATTCTTTGTTAAGGCCGAAGAGGAAGGATTTTTGCGTAAGTAAAATAACCAAATTCTATTCATTATTTATTATAATTATTTTTTATTTCATGAAGTAATTATAAATAAATAATATTATTTAAAAATAATATATCTTATTTTTACCTTACTAATCTCTAAATCTTTAAAGATAAATTCAAAGTAATTAGAAATAGGCTAATAAAGTGTTTATATTTAAATTGTTAATGGCCTAAACCTAATTTATACAAAAATATGTTGAAATTTATTTTGAAATCATAGGAATATTTGTTATCAACAAAAGACATTCTTATCGTAAAAGTTCTTGTACTTCCATTCAAATTTTTGAAATTTAAAACATAAATATCTAAAAGTTAAGAAAATGGTTCCTGGAAAGTGCAAGCTCACCTACCGGGTCAAATTTTGAATCTGAGATATACAGGTATACAGAGGTGGACTCAAAACACACGAAATTTCGCCCAAATTGGCCCTATCAGCTTTGTTATATATAAGGGACATACGTATTATATTATATACATCAATTATATAGACAACTTGTGATGAGATTACAATTAATACCATTCAACGGTCCGTTTAGTGACATTTAAATATTATGCAGCACTGATAAAACCTCACGCTATGAATAATATACATTCTTTCATCTTTGCTTGTTGTTTCATCTTATATGGTAATCGGCATCTCTCAGCACCGATCACCTGATTTTCCTTATTTGCTACAGTAATCAATTCTGACAGTGTTTTTGTCTCTACAGAATTCACAAAAGAAGAGGTAAAAATGTCTTTATATAAAATTATCGTAATCAATTTATCATCATTGAATAAGTATGCATTTCTTTATTCAAGTCCCTTATTCCCAACTTTATTTATATTGAGTCCTCGATAGCTTTAAATCCTTGGGGTGCTGGTTCCAAGCCCCGCGAGGCTGTCACCGTGGTCACTCCTAGCACAAGCTTAAAGAGAACTTAACTGGAATGGTAATAAAAAAATAGGCATATAAAAAAAATCCTAATATCATTTTCATCTCCATCATCATGTTCAAGTCGCCATCACCATCAAATAAAAGAATTTTATCTAAATACAGCTTTAATTAAATACATGTATATTTACATAAATACAACATTTCAAAGTCTAAAGTGTAACTGAATATGTTTTTATAATTGACTCCCCTGCGATATTCAGATGTCTCTAAATTATTTTTTCAAAACTTATTTTAATAATTCTTGGGGATAAATTGCTCTAAGCAGTAAATTATTGTGAAATAGTTAAGTTTGCTGCGGGTTCTTCTCAATGCAGCGCACTGCTCGAGGCAGCCTCGTAAACTTAGTTTTTCCTCGAGGTGGGAATCGAACCCACGACCCCCGGAGCAGAAGGCAGGGTCACTGCCCACTGCGCCAACAGGCCAGCCAATGGTATTTGTTTGTATATTTATTTTGATCTAGTTGTGCCCGCGACTTTGTCTGCGTAAAATTAGGGAAACAAAAATGGGTTCCATTTTAGCGTATGATATACAGCTTATAGCCTTCCTCAACAAATGGGCTATCTAACACTGAAAGAATTTTTCAAATCGGACTAGTAGTTCCTGAGATTAGCGCCTTCAAGGAAACAAACAAACTCTTTATATATTAGTACATACATAAGCCTATTTTATCCTACTGCTGGTCAAAGGTCTAAGATCTAGTTTGTTTAGTTGTATATTGTTTTTAGTAAAATTTTGAAAGTCACCAAGAAATTGTCGTCAGATTCGTTAACTTCCATACGCTCATTAACAATACCTGAAACGATTTATCTAATACTGATAATGAAATATAATGAAAGTAGCCCAGAACTGAACCGAGTAGTCTAATAGGAAGCCTTTGTCCAACAGTGGGACATTATAACTTAATCTATACACCAATACGTTTAAATAAAAATCAAGTGTCCGTTTGTAAGTACAAAATATTTTCTTTTACTAATTGCTTATGACTATATAGTATAAACGATACCTTTAACAAAAATGCCTTAGTGCGGTATAAATTAGAGACAGTCTATTAGCAAGTTTCTTCAAAAAAAAATTTGTATGCTTGTCTGTTTGTTTCGGGTAATCTCCGAAACGGCTGGAGCGATTTCGATGGGACTTTCACTGCCAGATAGCTGATATTGCAAGGTAATAGCACCAAAATTCGCACCAAAATTTATCAAAATCACTTTAATCCCGCTGTCGAATTCGCGTGGTGCAGCTAGTAAAAAATAAGTTTTTAAATTAATTTTAAGTACCTCCTTTAATGGAGCCATTTCTCTTAAAGTAATATAGCCCATGTTATTCATTATAACATTAGCTATCTACCAGGAAAAGTACAGTCGCAATCGGCCCAGCCGTTTAGGAGATTACCAAACAAATCTGAGCTTGATTATTTAATTTATTTGCTCTCAATAATTAGTTTGTTATGAGAAACGCAGAAGTCAATGACTCGATGAGTTCATAACAATTTAATGGACAGGTTTTTAATTTCCTCGTATAATAGTACTAACGCTAGTTTATCGGTTTTGTATCTAGTATATGATGTATCTATAGGCAAAAAATAATAACTTTAACATTTGAATCAATTTATAGCGAATTAAATACTGTGTTATAGGTAACAGACGTCATATACACAAACATTTTTAATTAACACATACTGTACTCCCCCTATAACACGGTGCTATTATAACGCATTAATATTATTCTATAATGTATAATATTATAATATATATAATATTCTGCGGGTTCGGGACCGTACAAGCGCGTTGTAGGAGAATAATCATACAACGCGTTTTTCTATAATGTGATATAAACCTACCATGTTATATCGGGAATTACAGTATCATAACATTAAGTAGCCCTGACTTCTGAGATAGTTAAAAATAAAGAATCAGTAATCAGTTCCTTTCCTACATATGTATTAAAAAAAGCTTAAAAATAACATAAAAGAAAATTTATATAATTATTATGTAAAAGCAGTCTATCTACTCTTGCAAGATCAAAAATGAACACAGTTTCTTATACAACAGTAGCTTGAACAGCCAAGTGATTGACAACTCGCTAATGAGATGTTTTTATTGGCGCCAGTCAGCGCCGGTGCCCAAACTCGTCGTGAGATAAACACATCTAAGTAAACACAAAAATAATATGTATGTATATTATGGTCGCTTTTATCTGTTATATATTTTCGAACGGTACTATTATATACATATTTTCGAACGGTAACGATATATTTTCGATTGGTAACAATATATTTTAGAACGAAACATTTTTCGGAACCTGAATTGATTTTTCCTCAGAGATTAATGAGCTCCCACAACTTTAAGAAGTTAAAAGGTCGAGAGTTAAATTAAAAGTTTAATTTTTATATTATTTTAATTAGTTTACTGTGTCCTACTGCAGGGGAAAGGCCTTCACCTTCTCAATCCACCTTCCTCTTTCCAGAGCCAATTTCATCTATAACTTAAAATTTTACATTACTGTTTAATGTTGCAGTTTGCGGTTTCCTACATTCGCTATTATATTACCACTAGCGAACTCGACAGACGTTGTCCTGCCCGAACGTTGGTTTACTTAATATTTACTACATTCTATTATCCTATAATATTATTAGCGTTCCCATTGCTGAGAAGCTAAACTACTTTGCTTTAATCCGCGAATGAATACGAGGGAAAATCGGTGTAATGCTGCAACCCGAAAGCTCGATCTCTAGAACCTTACGATTAATATCACAAAGTGACATTAATCGGGTCCCACTGTTTTACGTGCCTTCCGAAATACGGAGTAGGTTGGATATCAAATATAAACAAGAGCTAGAATGGGCCGTCCATCTATAGCAGCCAGAGCAACTTAACTTATCGATTGACTCAAATGCTGACCACTGATTAGGCCACGACCTCCTCCACCACAACAAGCGATTACTATTCCGCTTAATTTATATAGCTTCCGCTTAATTGATAATACAAAGGGCATACCAGCAGACGTCGCGGTAAAACTGAGTGACTACCGCCGCCCATGGATAACTGCAATATCGAAAGGCTCACAGATGATGTGTTGCCGGCCCTTAAAGGAATGAATATGCTCTTGAATGTTTATTATTAATATATTACTTTATATAAGCACGGTGTATCCCTGCTGGACAAAGGCCTTCGCGGACCACTCTCCTCTTTCCTGGACTAGACCCATCCTCAACTTCTCCGTAAAGGCATGGCTATGATTGTCTATGGGGTAGTTGTACTTGTCTAATCGAACAGCGTTACGATAATATTACTTGTTTTTGTTATGTATGTAACTACCGACGCCTATGGATATCGGCATGTCCGGGAGGCTAGAAGATGCGTTGCCGGCTTTTAATTAGGCGAGATTAGGCCACCGGGAAAGGAAACTATTTAATGAATATGTGTAAAATTGTAATTTTATATTTATTATATACCCGCTTGTTTCGTAGCCGCACTATTAAGAAGATTTCTTAAGCAAACTGCTCAAGTCTAGTGCGTAATAGATAAATTCTAAGGCCTTAATTTGCTCCATTGTTTTTTAATTCATTTTTTACGAGGATTAGAAGGTTAGTGTTGTTTTGATTCATAGAACCTTCTTTATTAGAGACCGGAAAATCTCTTTTTAAATTCTCATCATTTTTGTGATACCAAAAGTTATTTATGATTTGAATGTTTATCAAAAATTTCTTCTATTATCTATCTATATATCGCACGCTTAGTCATAAACTGACCTAACCCAAAAAAGTAGATTTTTGTGAAATTGTATAAAACATTTTGTCAATTACGACTTATTCCGCTTGTAATTTCATAAAAACGGCATTATAGTAGCAAATTATGTACTTTAATAATATTTAATACAGTGATTAATGATATTAAAAGGTTATTTTTAAGATATTTTATTATTTTTATGCCTTTTTAACTAAAAAGTTATTTTAGTTAAGGAGACAAAAATAAATGTATCTCAATGTTGGATCAGATATCGAAATAATTCTTAGAATGGTTGATAGAGAACGGTGAAACGAAGCTGCCTGTATGAATCATTCATTCATTCATTCACTTAAGATCTAAAACGTAATCGGTCAGTTTATGACTAAGCGTGCGATACATAAAAGTGAAAGGTGACCTAACACGGAATCTCGATAACCACGGGACGTACAAAGACCAAATCCGGCAGAACACTAATTTTGTAAAAAAATTTGCAACTTAATTTATTTCAAATTTGCAAATAAACGTTATTATAATTTTTTTATAGGGGATCCCCCTATAAAAAATACATAGGGGGGATTACAATATGATGATAGAGATACAAATGTATGGCTCAATAGAGCAGCCCATTAAGGCTGCCAAAGGATATTATGATAAAAACCTAAAGGAAAAATACTAGGAAAAATACGATAAAGTAACGTTTATACGTCTTCAAAGGTGAGACAGTCGCAATGAAAAGAAAATTCTTCTAACAGTTCTTATCTTTTAATCTTAGCAAAATGGAAACTGCGTATTTTCAAAGACAGAGAGAGTTACTTAAACGTAGTAAGTATTAAAAGAACATTTTGTTCCATTTCAATAAAGAGGTTTCACTTGATCAGAAACAAAGAATACCTGACGCCTCAACAACGTACTTCCTGCTTTGGCTAAATCAGGATCAGTGCATAACGAAATATGGTAGGCGCGTTCAAAAAATCATATTGGAAATAAAAATGAAAAAAAAAAATGTTTATTCTTCAGCTAAATGAACATTAGAATAGTAAACAAGGTTGGGTCCTTCTAGTGTAAGAAAAAACTCGTGTCAGAAGGAACCCTCTCTTTCGTTATATTTTAATTTAAGATACATTTAAACAAAGAATAAAAATATAGAATGTGTTAGTATATTATATCTACTTATTAACCATAAAAGGATGTGGTTGTGTTCATATGTGTGTGTGCATGTGTGCCTTGCATCACTTGACGCGACAGCATTGCCGCCACTTCACACCGATCTTATGTGAGAAAGAGGTACGGGTACCCGGACTGCCGGCCCATTTCAACTGCAGACCAAAAGGGCCGCAAGCGTGACTTTCTAATTAGATAAATAGATTTTTTTTCGTCTTCTCTGGCTGAAAAAATTACTAAAGTCTTTTGTCTTTGCTTATCTAAAGATAAATTACATAATTCCTGTCTGGATGTATGTTTGACGCTGTTTTACGGAAAAACTACTGAATGGATTTTTATAAAACTTGAAAATAATATAGTTTATACATCAGAATAACACATAGGCTACAAATTATAAAGATATTGCCACCTTAATTGAAAATTCATACACATTTTAAGTAGTACAAAATAGAAGTGTACATAGCATCTTGGCCTGACAAAGAGAATCAAAACTTATAGGGTACTTCCTGTTGACCTAGAATCATAAAATTTGGCAAGAAGCTGTATCTTGATGTACCAGTATAGGAATAATACCAAAAGCCGTAAGTTCGTAGTTACAAAAAAAAAATCGATGGCTTTGTTAAATTAAAAGAAATCAGAAAAGTTTATCTTAAAATAAACTGATAAAGCATGAGGTGATGGTGCGGAATCCTTCGTGCGCGACTCTGGCTCGCACTTGCCTAGTTTATTTAAGTTAGAATTACTTTTTTTTGTACATACTTTTTATTATTTATATTTAAGTAGCTCGTAATCGAATTTTAGTATAAATCTTAAATGTTACTGGACTATTAACATAAATAATAACGATATTTTGAAAATATTACCATTCTTTTATCTCATATAAATGCTATATTTGTCATTTAAATGAAAATCTCCGTTTATCATTAAAATTACAATAACAATTAATTAAAATGTACTATTAATAATTAATATATATATATATTTAATATTTTTAATTGGCTTTTTAAGATTAATTCGCATAATTTGTAATTTTGTTATAAGTTGTGTTTAATTTTTTGTATTTCAAATATATGCAGAAATTGTGAATTCATTTTGTATTTCCATCAAGTGGTGACACTATAATGTCTTAATGGATGCCACATTGTTTCGTTTTTTATAGTATAAAACATTTTAAAAGATTATATTTAATATTATATTACAATATTCATTACACTATATAGAAAAACAAGTAACCTTTTTTTTTATAGGTTAATCGGGCAAACGAGCAAACGGGTCAACCGAGATGATCAGTTCATCAGCGTCGCCCATGGACACACCAGAAGGGCTGGTAGTGCGTTGCCGGCTTCTAAAAACCACTCTCTCTCTCTCTCTAACCTCTTTCCTTTTTTTCCTTTAGATATTATTACTTTCTAATACGTACTCATAATTAGATTCCTTTCAAAGTTAGTTGAAGTACCATTTGAATAAACTAATAACTCGAGGGTTTTCATTTGGTAAATATACAGACAATCATATGATTGGTCTTGTTAGATAAATAAAAACAATGACGCGATCTCATCTCGTTTAGCATGGAGGCTGTAATTGAAACCTCGTGATGCTAGTACCGTACAAAGATCTACGTACAGTATCCTTCTTCTCATTGGTGATAACATGCCACTAATATATGTCTTTTTTATCGTCGTAAACGCTAAATTTGCACAGGAGGTTTTTGGTCAAACGTAATTGTTGAATGGACTTAACACAACAGGCCAATGTCCTCAACATTAAGAAAGTTACAGATAGTCATGGAGGCACAAATGGTATTGTGACTTCACAAGCATAATATATAATTTCTATAAAAATATGCTCAGGGTTAGAATAAGATTTTATTGCTTTCGGCGTAGAGGCCATGGATCTTAGGGAACCTGGAGCTCATTCTCTGTATCAAAAATTAGCTAAATGGTCGATAGATGTTTTGGGAGACCTAAAAGCTGGCAGCTTCTTGGCTCAAAGGTTAAGCTTAACTATCCAACAAGGCAACGCTGCTAGCATTTTGGGTGATCTACCACATGAGCCTAATTTTAACTTTTTTTTTTCATTATAGTTAGTTTTTAATTTAGTTTACATTGTTTTAAAGAGTTATACAGTTAGTTTTAGATAGTGTTTAGTATTATATATTTTGTTATTTAAGTTCTTATAAATAATCTTGCTCAGGCTTAATAGAAAATGTCTTACTTCAATCATAGTGGTTAGTTTCGTTTGTTATCTTCTATATCCAGGTTAACCTAAACAGTACGTGAAGGTATTGGATCCATCGCAATGCAGAGAAAGAAACAAAGGCAGTGCCTGGGTCTTGTGACCCAGGTGTAGGTTTAAGAGATCTCTTTAAAGTGGCCACTAACTCTCACCTTTACTATCCGAGTTACCTTCCCTGTCCAACCAGTTTCGGTCTGATCTTATCCTATAATGTTATCCTTCTTTTTGCCTTCATCAAGATAGTTCAATTGATGATGGTCAATATCAATCTTATATCTTCGATTATTATTCAGGGTCTTGAGAAGGTGATTTGGTTTGAAGTAATAGGAAGAGAAGAATTAAGACCTTATTTTATCAAAAGATATCATAAAGGAGTCAGACAGTTGCTACATATATATATATAAAAAAAGATTCGTTATGCCCTTAATGAGGTGGAAAGAAGAAACGCTACCAAGTAGCGTTTTTTTATGTAACAAGGGGCAAAGGAGCAGGCGGTTCAACTAAGTTCCTACTGACGCTTATGGATATCTGTACGACCAGGAGGGTAACAGATGCATTGCCGGCTTTAATGTCGAGTTTAAGCCACCGGGAAGTCTCACAAACTAAACGAAACGCGACAACAATACCATCGCTTGACGTGACAGCATTGCCGCCACTTCACGCTGATCTTATATGAGAAAGAGGTATTGGTACCCGGACGCGCCGGCGCAATTCGACTGCAGGCCAAACGGAATACAAGCGTATTGCTAGCTCTAATTGAAAAAAAGTTTCTTCTTTCTATGATACTTTTATTGTGT
The DNA here is from genome assembly GCA_024363005.1 of Charaxes varanes. Taxonomy (NCBI): domain Eukaryota; kingdom Metazoa; phylum Arthropoda; class Insecta; order Lepidoptera; family Nymphalidae; genus Charaxes; species Charaxes varanes. Next base: position 1,170,358 of record JANCMC010043217.1, read on the forward strand.
ATAACATTGTCAGTACAGGATTAACCCACCCGCTTCTACTAGTATATGCTAGTGAGATCACATACGCAAAAAACTTTATATCCAAATTTTTGATCAATGCTTCGCAAAAAGGAGTGCAATCACAAGCACCATTTGAACCCATCAATTGGTAGATATTCTGTTCCAATTGAATGTGTTCATAATATTGCTTCAGTAATAGTTATATAACTTCCCATAATAACCGTTTAGAACACCACAATCACGACTTTATAATTAAATACAATGTGTCAATATAACTATGTATAATTGCAACTGTATTTGCATAGTTAATGACACCTAAAGTTTTAAAGAGTGTTTTTTTTTAAATTGTAAACAAATTGTCCATGATCTCGCCTTTTATTAAGTAAGAATGTATGAAGGAAGTTATACAGACTAGGGATCTTCGGCTGGTCGTAATTTGGCCACAAATCTTTATATTAATAAAAGCATTTCGAAAAAAAATGTTATGACTTCACTTTTACACCATGTTATAGTAACATGTATGCATGTGTGTGTAAATCGTTTTGCATCGGTGTGCGTGTGGTTTCATTTTTATACATTAATATTGCACATTACATAAAAATATTAGAATTCGCAAACACCCTCCTCTGTATAAACTATTATTGTGCCAAATTTCCTACTCCTCCGTAGGCGTAATTTTCTTAAAATGTTACCGAATGTTTTTGCTTCAGGAATATACATGATATAGAACATTTTAACAATGCTCGTTATCCAGAACCATATTATTTGCAAGAAAAGATAACCGATTATTGTTCAATCTGAATGTTCCTTACTCAAATATATTATGTGAACTTATATTTTTAATAGACGTAAATAATCGTATCAATTTACTGATAACGGTCATTGACCTTAACACATTACACCGTCTGCACTGATTAAAGTCTATCGTATTAAATGTCGTTCTATAGATAATTTAATTACTGAATACTTTCAGTAATTAAATAAAAAATATTATATTTTACGAGATTTCCCTCTGGTATTTGGAACGGGACCACACAAAGGTGGTACCACCACACATAAAATGCTCACCATGTAATCTATTTTTAGATTTAAATTAATTGAAATTAAAAGAAAATGTCAAAAGAATTGCAATAAAGTTAACAAGGAATAATATAAAGTATTTAAAGAACCAATTATTATTAAACGTAGAAGAGATTTTGTTACAAAATCATGAAAAGGTATGAAATTATTATTGGCTCTGAATATAATTTCTTTCGCACGTTTGAATTTAGGGAAAATTAAAATTTTCCTTACATATAAACGCAAATATTCATATAAATGCAAGATAATGAAAGTGTTTAAATAAAAACAATAATATCGACCTCACCTTGACAACCTTCGGAGTGACTTTAAAATAGAGTATATTGAACACCACACAACACAAGCTGCACCGGTAATAACACTATTTTTACTATACTCTTATCTTTATCGGGCAAAGTTTCAACAGCGGAGCACGCGGCCGGCTTTGTCGGTCAAGATCTTTGGATTAGCTTCAGGATAAGAGGAGACGAGTGCGCGTGACGCGGACGGTTGGACAATAAATTTATATTGGACAAGCGACAGGCGCACCGACTCATGTTTACTAGTTTTAACCACTCGAGACACGGCTCAAGGTATGAGAGACTGGTTTGTATTTCTTTAAAGAATCGAAATGCTTGAGATTTGGTTGAGTTTGTAGTGGGCGCTTCTCAGTGCAGGGCCGCGAAGAACCTTAGCTTAACTTAGATTTAAAATCGTAAATTTTATCACCCATATATAAAACTAATTGTGTTCACGACTTCACCCACCTTAAATTAGATAAAAAAAGAGATTCGATTTAAGCGTAATGATATATAGCTTCTATACTCTATAAATAGGGTATCTAACACTGACAAAATTCTTCAAATCGGACCAGTAGTAACTGAGATTGGCGCGTTCAAGCAAAGAAACAAACTTCAACTTTATATGAGCATATAGATAATGTTAAAAAAAATGTATATAAGACAATCACAAGCGCTTGTAAGAAAGTCCATTTGAATAAATATATTTGTAACTTTGACTATACGTAATCTTCCTGATTCCCTCAAACTAATAGTAAAGATTGCTAGGATAAATTAAACGTAAAGATTGTTTGCTTGGAATAAATGCAAACACAGTCCAGAGGTCAGTATAAGATACTAGTTTTTTATTTCTTTTAAGAATACTAGAAACAGATAATGTATTCGTAAGGCGCAGTCCAAGACTCATAAAACAGCTTGGAGTTAAATCGCTTCAGTTTTGTACTTTATAGTTAACATGCAAATGTAATAAACAATTTTATAAGAATCGTTAATAAAAAAGTGTCTAACGAGTTTCTCGCTGTTCCTTCTCGTGGCTCGACTTTACCGCATCAGTAGTAGATGTTAAAAAATTTGATGCTTTCAAGGGATCGTGAAAGTCTACTTGATTAAAACATATTTTTATTTGATTCGAATCTTGCCTCTCTTCCTAGCAAACAAAGTTTGAAGTAAATACTTCAGCAGAATACCAGGCCCTATGATGGAGTTAATTTAATCTATCTTAACATCCTCACAGATTTCTAACCGGTCATCTGCTCACTAAGCATAATAATAAATATCGTATAATCACAACCGTTTTTTTTTTAATTTTCACAACCCTGCGATTCTCTAAAAACTTCTTACCTCGCACAATTTCTCTGTGGAACCAGTTACCAGTTTCGGTATTTCCGAACAGATACGCCTTAGGGAAAGATATAAGAGCATACTCATTTCTCAAAGGCCGACAACGCATCTGCGAGCCCTCTGGTGTTGCAGTTGTCCATGGGCGTCGGTAGCCACTTATGTGAATGCCAATGTAAGTTATATATCAAAATAATAATAAAATCAGCTAATCACTTGTAACTTGTACGGTCTAACACTTGGTAAACACTTGGCACTTACTTGGTTAAAAGTTTTGTGAGATTTGAAATACTAAAGTAAAAACGTCATTATAGTTTAGTGTTGTAGTTTTTATAAATCAAATCAAAAAATGTTTTATTCGAGCAGACTTTTACAAGCTCTTTTGAATCTTCAAATATTTTAAAAGCTATTACTGATGCGGAAAAGTCGACCCAGAAGAAGAACCAGCAAGAAACTCGTTAGCCACTGCCTTAAAAGTACTTCTTAAAAAAATGAGTTTAATCGTTAGTTAAGCTACAGTGAAACCTTTTGGGAGGAGGGAGGAGTGTGAGGAATTACCTAAAAACATTCTGTGATTAATGGAGAAGCCCTCCCCTACAAGAATGCTGAAGTGAGTCACGAATGAGTCGAATAAAACAGTCATCATGCTAAATATATTTGCAAAATTCACCAAGCCCACTTCTGATATGGCCTACAAATAAAAAAATGAGGAAATACTTTATAACTTGCTGATAAGTAATCTCTTAGTAAAGTTGCTGATAAACTTATAATTATGATGAATTTTAATGAAAATTAATTTTTGCAACTCCTTATATAGAGAGCTGGCAGAAAATTTAGGTACAATGAGTACGAATTTAAGCAGTAAGTAATTATAGATTAATGAAAACTTGATTGCTTTTTAGACAAAAAAATAATGAGATACATGAGATGGTACAAAATAAATATGTATTTTTAGACTCGTTTAGATAATTTTAACGGCCTACAAAGGCTAACGTGATTTTTATTTTTTATTATCTTTGAATTAATAATTACATGAGGCGTCAGTCAAAAAGTTTAGTACGAATGTCATCTATTTAAAGTATTCTGAACTAGAATATGGATTCCTTTGTACTTTTAAATAATCTTTCAACTTTCCTTTTGAACCAACCCAACTATTCTTTCTTTTAAACCTTCCCGGAAATACAGGCATAAAACAAAACAGAATTCAAAATGGATCGAGACTGTTTAGCGAGACTAACGAACAACGATTGATTTTTATATACATAGATGAATTTATTTTATTTATTTATTTTAAGAAACTGTTACATTTGGTACAATTGAGTTAGGACCCTTATTCCTGTGCTAGTTGAACAAGCTAGCGAGACAAAATTATTGATCGATATATTTACCTTCGCACGGGTTTCTTATGATGTTTGAATGCGGTTTTTTTTCTTGAAATTCTTTAGTTGTTAAATTTTTGGTTATAACTGCTATGACGGAAGTTCCATCACACCTCACAGCATGCATACGCCTTACTTTATTTAATATCCGTTACTAGGCTCGGTATCTTTGAATTTTACTCTCCCTAACGCTTTAATATTATGAAAACACCCGATTTTTTAATCTGATACTCCACTTCCTTGTTTGTTTATAGGAGTGGCTTATACGCTAAAGCCTCAACTTCTAAGAATATCTCAGTTGTTCTCGTACACCTACATTTCTTTTCATTACCTGGCACTCTTCCGTACTTTTTTTCATCACAGAAGCCAAGCTCCGATGTCCGGACAAGAATTATTTCGAAGAGCCATTAACTATTTGGTTTACATCGCGAGATTGAAGAAGGTCGTTGAGGCGTTCGTTTGGTCACTACTTTCAGTGGTATCCACTAATGGACGTCTAGAATTCGAAACCTGATGATGATGCTGAGTGGTCGATACTCTAAACGTAAAATCTCCAGACTACCAATCGTGATTCTTAATCAGGAAGCGATCAGGGCTCGTCATCAAGTTTCCCAATTTTTTGCGCACCTAGATGAAAATCTTGCATTTGTCGTTTTGATATTCTTCGCAGATGCTTCTGTGATAATTGCGACTCCATTTTTTAAACAGAATTCGTATTATGAAAAACTGACAAAAAACAAGTTGTTTCAAGTATCCGGGCTAAAATTACTAAAATTTTAAAGATAGATATGAATATAATATACCATTTCCAGCCCATGTACAAGGGTAAAAGTACTTTGTAGTCCAATGAATTCGGTAAATCGTTAAAAAGAAATATAATTTTTTAAAATCGAGACATAAAAAGTGTGTTTAAAGTACATCCCTTTGGTTTAAAAATCCATCCTCTTACGGTACGGTAAGCACTAAAATGCTATTAATACGTTATCCTGCCTTCATATACTGCCCTTTTATATTACTTTATCAGTTGTTGAAATTAAATCAAAACAATTCTTAGAATGGGGTCCAACGAACATCTGGCTAGGGACTCAGGTAATGAGTAAAAAATTCCAGGTAATTCGAAACTGACTTTTGTATCGCCAGTTTGTACTGATCGTGTCGTGACCATCGTGCGACGATTGTCCAGCGGGATTGGAATTTGGTCCAAGCACCGGATACGAATTTACAGATTTCAGACGCATACGGATTTCAGTCCGTCCTATCTAATCAGCAATATATGCACTATATAAATAAGAGAGAAATAAAATAGTACATACTAAATAAGTTGATTTTTTCACTAAGTCCTGGAGGTCAAGTTTCGACATTGGCCAAATGTTTCTGATAATATGTTTTTTTTTCTATTTGATTACGGATTTGCAGTTATAGGGTTGTTTCTCAAGGGCTGAATAACGGCCCGGACAAAGTAAAAAGGAATTTGTTGTTTATTTTACCTAAATAATCAACTACAAATAACAAACGCGTATTATACTCTGATAAATCGCGCAGAAAACGCTACTCTTGAACGGGGCCGCAGACAGCGACCGCATAAGCGTAACGTAGGGAAAGGGCTGAGTACCAAATTTCGGAGTTCCATTCAATTATGTTCGCTGGTTCGCAGCTAAAGAGGATTTTGTATTTCTACCATCTTGTTACAAGAAAATGTAACGTGTAATTTGCTTCAGAGCGCACTACTTTTGTATTAAAATTTTATAATAAATAATAAATTTATTTTATAAATAGCTATCAAGAGCTTTTAAAAAACACGTATTTAACAAATAAAAAATCCAATATTACAAAATGTTCCTATTTACCTACTGTGGATCGTAAATGAGAAAAGCTTAAAACTCCATTTCATAACAGCAAACGTTACCCCTTTGTCCACCTGTAGTCATTTCATAATACATAACATATTAATATTTAAATCCAGTTTGTTGCCTTCGCGCTATTTTCAGTAATTTAAAACTTTTCCTGAAATTACTTTTAGAACCGATTCATTGAAAAATTATATTATTATTTAAAATATCTGACACATTCCCTAACCTTTAAGGTTCATTTAAGATTATAGGTTACTAGTTGCAGCCCGCAATTACGTCCGCCTTGAAGTCATTCTTGAAAAAACTTTTCTCCAAGACCCATTCAATCTTTATAGCGAAATTCATAAAAATCGGTACAGAGGTTTAGGTGTGAAAACTAAGTTACTTCCACATTTATAATATTAGTCTAAATGAGTAAAGCGTTAGGTCATTCGATTTTGCTTTCATTTTTTTCTATTAGAGGGATTATTCGACGCCCGGCTACATATCTGGCTTAGGACAGGCAAAAATACCTAGGCACCTATTTCACTCATTCGAACCACTCGGACCGTGTCCCAATATCTTTAGTTTGTGTATTGATACTATATGATACCAACTAGACCTAGTCGCAACAGAAAATGATTACTCGCCTATTAAAAAGAAAGTCGTAATCCATAAAACTACTCAAATAGTGTTAGATATCGCGTTTAGTTCCGACTCGACAGCGGTCATTAAATGTTTTCTATAACTAACCGGACACTATCATTGGTTACATTGCTTCATACCAACTAATCTTATCAAACAACAACTTAATTACGTAAGGACAACGACAACGAACATCTTAATTAAGAAATTTGGTCAAAAATTAGGTAATTATTTTTATTACATAATTATTACGAGAATCCAGTACTAAGTGTCTCACCAGTCACCCTGTATAGATAGGCTCACAGACGCGCTCCATAATGTGAGTAATGAAAAAATCTATTATCCATTAGTATTAACAAATAGATTTAAGCAGACTGACAAACCTGCCAATCGTAAACTTGCCTTATGCCGGAGCCAGACACAGCTCAAAGTTTTGTACATTTTTTTTCCTTGAAAACTACAAATTACTACAAAACTTTGCGCAGCCTACACCAAGTCCCCGGCCACACTACATGATCATTGAAATGATCATTGAGCTATGTTTGACTACGGCATTTATACTCTCTGATTAGGAAATTCTTTATTTCTTAGCTATGGTCTTTGTAAGCACCGCGGTCTTGCCGGTGGCCTTAGCGCTGCTGCATAAACGGCAGCAACATGCTGAGAACCTTTTTGGTCGGGACTCTTTCTTATTACTATTAAAATTAATTATAATTGTGTAACTTATTAACTTGTAACCTTTTGGGTAAATAAACCATTTATTATTATTATTATCAACACATAAACATTATACAGGTATCAATTTGGCATTTTTTAAATCTCCTTTTTAGGGTTCTGTTGCTCTGCAAGGTATCTTGACACGCTGTTGGCCACTTTTTAATTTAAAATATACTTTTATTCGTCTGGTGACGAATTAAGTACTAGTTGCCAGTACATTATAAGGACTAATTTGATAGGAATTAAATTGGCACTGAACAAAAATAAGGTCAGTCATGTATTACTGTGGTCAACGACCATCTTCTTGCAAGTTAGCCCTTCGCCAGAAGAAACCAGAAGAGATATTTTATTGAAGTAAATAAATTGTAAATTTTATCACTAAAATATAAATAATCTTTTAAATTAATAAATATGAAAAAGTCTATATAAAATAACGATATTTTTGACTCATCAATCGCAGGTATGCCATACCAAAAAAAAGGTATTGCATGGGTCCCACAAGTCTTCATTCAAAACTTAGACCCTGCTAAAGGAAATTATCCCGGAAATTATTCGCGTTTCGCGAAACTCACTTACGACTTTCGACGCTGGTCTGGAAATGACGCAAACCTCTGTAATATCGCGCCCAAAGAAACTCACAGTGTGTGGACAAAACTCAATTTGTACACGAACGAAATTTTATCACAATTAAAATTTGCGAAAGTTTTTAAGAATCCGATACGATATCATTATTATATAATATATAATTAATTATTATTAAAAAAGTTGTCACTAGAATGCTTAGTTTTAGAAAACTAAAGAAAAGCTGTGAAACAAATCAACACGCAAACAAAAAGGCGTGTCTAGATTTTGGCAACTTCATACTGTTAATACGTTATATATTTGTTACTAACTAACTAAATACATTTGTTACTTTTAAAGTAGATTAGATAAGATATATAATTAGGCGTCGCAATATAATAAATTAACATTCAATTAGTCACGGAAGTTTAAAAAAGGCACTCATTACGAAATACCTTTTATCTTAAAATTTGAATTAATTAATTCGTAAACTCATTAAGGGCAACTCGGTGCTGGAAGTCGTAAAAGCTACATATATGCATATAATAACATTTAAATGTGTTGATGGGGATACTTTATAGCAACAACTGACGTATTAAAGTTGTAATGAATGCTTATCTTAATATTAAATCACTCAGCGCCCTATCTCTGAACAAATTAATGTTTATTTTATGGTTATAGGCCGTTTTAAGCACCCACGTTGCCTTGAGATGGTCTTAGTTTAAGGTTTGAGACAATAGGAGGATGGATGCCGAATGTCATTCCAGCGTGAATGCTGAATATCAAGTTTTGAGGTCTCTGTGCATTTAGAACATCTCGAAGCAAAATGCCAAATGCAAAAAACAAGGCCTAAGCCCTCGTATACCTATACGAATGATAGCAGCGGTCAGCTTTTCTGCAGGCCTTGCAGCCGAACTTTTAAGACCAAGTTTGGTTACGGATATTTCTTATTTGCAGTTTCGCATTTACTAGTGGAATGTCCATCTTTTAATTCTGAGAAGCTCCTATGTAAACTACCAACTAGTTTAAAAGATTGTTTGTGTGAAAATTATGTTAAAACAATAGCATACTTAAAAAAGATTAATGTTTATAACCTAATCTAAGTTTACTGTGGTCCTTAATGACCTTTGTTGTTAAAAAGCGACCTTAAATAAATAAATTTAAAAAATAATAATAATAATAATATGTATATCTGCTTGCCTCCTGGTCGTGCAGATGTCTGTGGGCGTCAGTAGGCACTTAGCTGCCTGCTGTCTGCTCGTTTGCCCCTTGTAACATAAAAGAAGAGTGTACTATGTATTTCACTGTTTATATATCACATATCTGCGCTCCTTGTGGAAAGCCAATGGAAGGAGTTACAACTGGTGAGCCCGAAAATGACGGCAATAGTCCATGTTAAGCTTTGGTCTCTTGACCGTAACGCACAACGCTGCGATACGCGTCATGACGCAGCGTGCCGCGAATGCCTTTCGCCGCTAACGTAGACGGCGACGGAGCAGCAGAATATTCCAGACGATAATCATACAATGATCTGTATGCGTATGTTGTACAACGCAACGTTGCCCGTTACGATCACGAGACCAAAAAAGGCAGAACTTAAAACTTGCAAAATTACAAGCGATACTAATTACCTACGGAACTCTAATATAAAACAAAAAGTTAACACAATAGAACGGACTCGTTTCAAAACATCTAAGCGACGTAATTACGAAAAGCTCAAGTTACTCAAATACATACCATTTATATACAATTTCAAACATTTTACAAATCCAATTAAAAGCCTTTATCGCAATCCCATCAAACATATAACGAGATAACATATATTCGAATTATCTCGAATCAACTCAAAATACGTAACAATAGCCGGATAATTATCCGAAAAAATCAGATAATTAATACAATTAGAAAATATAATATGTACGAAAATGTATAAAATTTTTAAGATCGACGGATAAGTCCAACGTAAACAATAATTAGATTATCTGTTAATTAACGAGTCGGCACGTATCTTACGGACACTTAACGCCATCTAGCGGGTAGTAGGGGTACTATAAAAAGCTTGGTAGCAACTAAAACATTATTTAGCTGTAAAGGCTCCACAAAGATACTACTACTACGCTCTACTCTAAAGTTGGGAATTTGGGGTTACCACAATTTACGTGTGAGGTATAAATATATCGTCACGCTAAAATTGAATCTTGAAATATAAGTGAAGATTGGAATTAAGAGTAAAATTTGTGTTGGCCACGCTTTAAATCACAGAACTGGCTAACAGTTCAACAAAAATTCTTCTTCGTCTTAAAAGTGTTAAACAAACGTATTATAAGGAAAAACACTGAATGAAAAATTAACTTTTTTATTTTAATTCTCGTTAAGAACCTTCAAACACACATTACATATTCATTCACAATTACACAAAAAAAGCCCGTGTGCTTCTTCAATTACAGGAGAACGCAGCATGCATACATAATACTATATCTAAGTTACCAAAAACATGAAAAATGCTAAAACAAAAGTGTTAAGTAAGAATAAAAATTTAGAATAAATTAATACAAACTACATATAGAAACACATCAGCTAAAAAATAATTTTTAAAATCGGTCCACAAATGAGGGAGAAATTCGTGAACATACATAAAAAAAAACACTTCGAACATATAACATCCTCCTTATTTTTGAAGTCGGTTAAAAAAGAGGTAACGCGTTAATTGCTACTACTTATAAATTACTATTCTTAACGTAAGTATATTCAAATTCAAATTCAAAATTCGTCTATTCACTTAGGTTGTTTGCAAACACAGTGAAAGTCATTTTTTAGCATAATTATATATTTTTTAGAAGTTGTATAATATTATGAGGATAAAACAATTCGACTTAGAGCTAAGTTTCTGACGCGCCCTGCACTGAGAAGAGCCCGCAACAAACTCAGTCGGTATATCAGTGTATCTATGTAACTGAAATAAATATCCCTAAATCCCTTGATTTTTTTTATAGACTAGTTGTTTATTTATAGACTGTTACCAGCGACTTTCTCGATAAATGGGGTATCTAATGCTAAAAGTATTTTTTAAAGCGGACCAGTACTTCCTGAGATTATAGCGTTCAAGCAAACATACAAACGTTTCAGCTTTATATATTGGTATAAATTGAAAATAGTCCCAACCGAGGTTGTCTATTATTCCTACCGTACGCTAAAAAAACTACAATATTAAAAATTATAACTCGGGCAAGACTGGGAGCAGCGGCTAGTCAAAAATGAAAAAGAGGTTAACTACCTCCCCCATTCGTCAACCCTTTACCCAACTGTCACGCCAAAAATTCCCCACCTTCGCACGATTTATATGTTAAGTCAACAGATATATAAACACAATTATTATCCGTACATAAAGAATGGCATTTATAAATGTCATCGTCTCTATTTATGTCTCATTCATAAATAATACCGTCTCTCTTTCCATTTTGGGTACAAACTACAGGGTATATTTTTCTCATATTTCGGGTTGATTTTCCCCTTTTCCATTCATTCATTCGTTCAAGTTTTTCATAACGAATTATTTATCACATAGCTCTCGAGATCCAAATAAGTACAACGTTTGCAATCGGAAGGCGTAAAAGATAGTATCAAAATATAAATTAACAAACATGATTAACACTAAAAAATATCGTATTATTGAAATATCAGTAAATTAAAAATTAGTAATGAAATATGTATGACGTTAATTGAATGATAAAAGACCTCAGTTAGTGTTTTTGACTTATTGCCCTTAGTAATTGTCCGCTTCTTTTTGGGTTAAGTCAAAAGAGTCAAGTTTATCAACATAATTAAATCAATTAATAACAATTTTAAGTAGCATTGTAAATTGTTAAGTTGAGATTACATGATATTAGCAAAACGTATGTATTCTCTGCTCACATATCGTTATTCAAATGCCAATTTGACGATTCGCGATTTATAATTCCATTCTTTGTCAGTACGGATTTGACATACAAAACTCATTGACTTGTAGTCCAAATGCGAACTGTAACAAAACAGATATTCCAGGAACGTTTTCCAGTTGACTTATGTTGATTTTATTTAATGTCACACAGGATGGCTACGCCCCTGAGGATCCAGTGGTCGGGGTTCTTGATGGTCGGCAGCCAGAGGGGCGTTATAAAGTTCAAACCGGTGCGGAAAGGTTTCTTGTAGACCGGACACTAAAATTTGAAAGAATTTGGTAGGGCGCATTCAGTCTAAAAATGCACGAGTGTTCACCTCTACACGCAAGATGGTTTTTAGACGCAAACACGAAAGCTCGTTGATATCATTGGCTTACAGTGTGTGGTTGAGTTTGAGTATACAATAAAAACGCTGCACACACACTAGCAAGCGTTCCAATTAACTAGTGGAGGAGCGTGTATTTTTGGACTTAAACATTTATACTAAAAATTACAGCGATAAAAACATTTTTTTTTGTTCAATAATGTCGACATTGTTAATACACTCCTGAAAGTCATATAGCATAATATATTTTGGAACCATTGCCTTACCAATATCGTAAATGTAAAAATAACTCTGTTACGTTTTCACGCCTAAATCGCTGAATCAATTTTGATGAATTTCGTTATAGAGATAGATTCAACCTTAGAGATGGACATAGGCTGCTTTTTGTAGCGATAATTAAATTTGAAAGGAGGAAATTAAGGGTTAAAAAGTTTGTATGAAAGTAAAAAAAAAACAACGCGGTCGAAATCGGTTGTACATGTGTGTGACAATGATGGAAATCAACTGGCATTGGTGCGAGTGTGGTTTTATTTTAATAATTTAATATTACATATTATAAAGAAATGTGACCATTCGTATTTCTATATGAACTACAATTGTGCCAAATTTTATACTCCTCCGTCTGCGCAATTTTCGTAAGATGGTACCTAAAGTTTTCGCTTCACATATTACTATATTAATTGTACACAAGAACAGTACTAATTAATATGTAAAACTCTCGTGTCATATTGTTTATTGCCAAACTCCTCTAAAGCGGCTTGATCGATTCTTATAAAAATTCTGCATATTTTGTAGGTCTGAGAATAAATCGTAAAAAATTTTTAAGCTCCTAAGTGATAAGAGCTAACGCGGACGAATTCACGGGATAAAGCTAGTAGGTAATACAATAAAATGAAACAATAGAGTACAGTATAATAAACACCAGATTGACCCAGGAAAGAGGAAAGTGGACCGAGAAGGACCTCCCCCTTCTTTTCTTCCTTTGATGAGAAACCATAAGCTAATTAAAAAAAAAGTACAACCAGGCGTCCTCATCGCTAACTAGCGAACTCTTTCGGTCAACCCCGATTCGAGTATGGATTTTTTTACTATCCAATTGTTTTTTATCCTGCTAATTAAATTAAATTAATTATTATTATGTTATTTTCTTGACACCTTCCGACATTAATATCTTATAAAATTATATTACAATAAAATTTGAGGAGGTCGTGGCCTAATCAGTGGTCGGCATTTGAGTCGATCGCTAGGTTAAGTTGCTCTTGCTGCGACCGGCTGATGGATGGATAACCCATTCTAGCACTGGCTTATATTTAATATCCGACGTCCTTCGTGTTTCGGAAGGCACGTAAAACAGTGGGACCCGATTCATGTCACTTTGTGATATTAGTCGTAAGGTTGTAGAGATCGTGGGGGTTCCGAGGATGACGTCAGATTTAGTAATGTTCGACTATATATGTTAAAAAACATCATACATTTTTTTTAAATAAAATTGGGCAGAAACTAGCGATTTATCTGCAAACTAACTGAGTAAATCTCTCCCCGCCAACTAGTTAATCTGGAGAGGGCACATAACGGGTGCATTCTCAGTGCAGAGGAGGGCCTGTATACAACACAAATGCGCACTCGGTCTCAAACGATGACGTCATTTATGTTGCTAGATTATGTTTGCACGTTTTTTATCATATAGTAAAGATATGATGCAGTTGAGATATTTTGAATTATAACCTTACAACAATGTCGTGCATGTATTAGCAGATTCAATTTTACGTATCGAGAGACTATTTATATCTCAGCAAAGTAACATCAAACCTCAAGGAACAAATCGTAGAAATATTCCCAGAAATTGTTCAGTTATATCTGGTTGCAGTTTGGTACAAACCAACGGCAAGCCGCTGACTGGCGTCAGTTAATGGATGCACGCCATCCAGCGGTTAATCCTCAAGTGCACATATAACGAGCGAATTCCCGCTGCCGTAGCTCTGAGCTCCAAACGCAATTGCAGTACTCCGCGTCAAAACGATGCCGATATATCAACACGTTTGTGTGTGCGGTTGCATTTTTAATGTGCGATGTATTTACAAGCGTTGTCAACATTTTAATATGCGGAAGAGTTCTGATTTGTTGCCGCTTTTTCCAACTTACTTAAGACAGCAATTGTAGTACCTACTCCGCGTCAAAATGATACCTATATTGCAATAGGTTTGTATATGCGGTTGCATTCTTGATGTGTGATTTATTTACAATAGTGGACAGCTAAGCCCTGAGTGGTGCTGCAGAGCTGAGACTTGAGTGGTACGGTATTTGCCAAAGACAGTGCAAACAGGCGTTAAATCAAAGATTTAAACAGGACGTATACCATAGTATAAAGATGAAATATTTGATTAAGGATTCTTTACAAATTCATAAATTTATGATTAATTTGTTTATTAACAATGCCCTCATTTCAGTCACTTCTAACACTTGTCTATACTAATATTATATAAAGGGAAGTTTCGATTGAGGATTTTTTGTTATAATATTGTATATTCATAATATATCATATATGGTTAGACGGACAGGTGGTTCACATGAGTGACTATCGACGCCCATGGACAACTGCAACATCAGGGGCACACAGATGCGTTGCCGGCCTTTGAAGAATGAGTATGCTCTTTTCTTGAAGGTCCCTAAGTCGTAATTGAATGATTATACGTATAACAAACAGATTAAATATTATTAAATCAATATTAACACATAATGCTTAAGAGTATGTTTGTTTGTTTGGTTGCTTGAACGCGCTTATCTCAGGAATTGAAGGTGCGATTTGAAAAATTATGTCAGTGTTAGACAGCCCATTTGTGGAGGAAGGCTATAGGCTATATATCATCACGCTAAAATTCGTCACCTCCTTTTACGCGGGTGACGTCGCGGGTAACAACTAGTGAAATATATTTGTGAAAACCATTTTTTGATGAAAGTATCTATTTACTAACTCACGCGAAGAGAATACCGTCTATCAATATCTGTGTAGTAATTCACAAAAATATTTCAATTTATATGGAAGAGAGGATATTATTGGGTACTATACAGATGCTATAAATAATGTAAGACGTTATATTACCATCTTTCTGTATTCCCTCGGTCAGTTGCGTTGTCCTTATTCGGCAAGTGTCATTAAAAATTAAAATTTTAAGAAACCCAAACCTGATCCTGCAGTTTGGCGAGGAAAAGAAAATGGCCGCCATTTATGGCGTCGCGGTAAGTGTGCGGCTGTTATTTTTTTACACTATATTACAGTTTATTATTACAATAATAGTTTGTTTGAGATGGAACTTGTAAGGTAATAAATTGTAAGAAAGTTTCTCAATCTGGAGCCTTGACTAGCGCTTGAAGCTGATTATTATTAGTTGGCTTTGAGATTCACATAAAGTAGTCGAAACTCTTTATAACGTCTTTCGTTATAATAAAAAACTCCCTATTACATAGAAATTAGGTCAATTTTGTAGGTTTATGTCAAAACACTTTATAGCACAATAGCCATTCTGCATTTCGTAATAGATCTATGTCTTCGTAGACATAAATCTATATTTAGATGAATCTCTGAACCATCGCATACTTTTCAAACACAACTAGCAAAGCGAACAGAATAATCACTTGATGCCGCCAGTTATGGAAAAATTTAAATTGTTGCTTCCATCACATCCCCCGATATGCGTAAAATATTTGAGAAAAAACAAAACAATTTTAGCATAGCAAAGAAACGTCACTCAAAATAAAGGGATCATATGCGTTTCGAAGTATAATAAAAATTATCGTAATTTGTGGTACAAATATCCGGTTTTTATATAAACCTAATATTATTTGTAAATAGAGCTGTAAACAAGCATACTATTTTCCACATGGTAAAAACCCACAGTAGCCTATAGTCTGTCCCTTTAACATTAAAATATCGAAGCTTAAACACATAAAAAAGATATGAAATGCATATATACACTCGGGTGCGATTAAATCGCACACGGGAGCATTTTTCTGTCAAAATATATATATTTCTTTTAAGAATGAGATTAAAGATCATTCACCTGATAGGCATTGAAATAACCTTAATCCAATTTAAAAAATATATGTATTTATTTAAGTAAAAAATAATTTTATACAAAAGAAGTTTCTCTTGTGCGATTTCATAGCACCCGCGTGCATATGGTTTTAAAAAATAGGTACTAAAAAAGCCTCCATCCAAATGTTCCCTTTACACCAATGTATTAAATTCAAAAATCTTTTAAGATCACCCCTCTTCCCGTGTTTTTTATCCGAAGCAACCCCCCGAGCTGGGGGCGGTGAGTGCTAGTGCATTACACAAATTAGATTATGACTAACCCGGACTGGGCCGAAGTATGCGCCAAACGAAACTGGGACATAACGGCACCTTAATAAATATTCTTGAAGTTTTAATTTCATTACGAGATAATATAACTAAGGAATACCTAAAGGTATGCTACACTTTGGTTCGGCTATTTTGAAAAAAAAAGTTTAGTTACAGCGCCGCATTTTTTTGGGTTAAACGAAGTTTTAAATTTTATACTCATTTCAGTCCACCATATTCCTTTTTTAATAGTCTTTTATTATATATAATTTTAATTTTCCTTCGTGTTTCGGAAGGCAGGTAGAACAGTGGGTACCGATTAATGTCGCTCATGATATTAGTCGTGAGATATATATGTACAGTTATTTTTGCTGTTCACAATAAAGGCTATTCTATTATTTTCGTAAATAGGCACTAACCTGATGATCTGATGCGCCCTGTTCCGCAGAAGAACCAGGATCTCCACCTCGTCCTTGGGCTTGTTGCCGCACTCCTCGTGCAGGCGGGTGGCGCACAGCACCGAGTCCAGGGCCACGGACAGGCAGTCCGAAAGCTGCATGGCCAGCTCTATTTCTTTGGTATCGTTCACTAGATCCTTGTCCTAGGAAGAGGAGAGAAGATGGTTCTTAAGGTATGTAAGTTCTGGGCCGACATAATTTAGTGCTTGCCAACGAAACGCTAAGAAGAAGGTATTTTAGGCATTTTTTGAGATGGGAAAAAAAGCATTGAAATCGCGACACCATTAACGACACATCTATGTTTTGTTTAAGATTTCAGTTATATCGGCACTCCCGGAGTGCCACTGTGATTATTTTTAACGTTTAATGAGATGAAATCAATTCAATGTTTTATCTAAATAGACTTTTCAAAAGGCTCTTTTATATTGTCAAAAAAGCTACCACTGATTCGGATAAGTTAAGCCACGAAAGGAGCTAGCAAGAAACTCGTTAGCGACTCTTTTAGAAACAGTTCTTACAAAAAACGAATACATGGCCAGCTCTATCTCTTTGGTATCGTTCACTAGATCCTCGCCCTGGAAAGATAGGAGAGGAGAAACTCTTAGTATATCGCACCTTGAGAATGAATGAGGTGATGTAATTGTCGAAACTAGGTACCCGGACCATTCATCGTGCAGTAACGAGATATTAATAAGAGAACCGCAACAGATCTTAATCTGTCGCGGTTCGAACCTAGTCCATATTAGCACATTACCGTAAGAAGTGGAACAAACAGGGAGAGGCCTAAATCCAGCTGTTGGTGATGATGGTGATGGTGATGATGACGATGGTAGTGGTGGTGATAATGGTGATGATGATGGTGGTAGTGGTGATTATGGTGAGGATGATGATAATAGTGAGAATGATGATGATGGTGAGTATGACGGTGATGGTGATGATGATGATGGTGAGGATGATACTGGTGAATTAAAATTATTATTTGTTTACTATAACTAGGCTAGATGTAGTGATGGCAGTTGATGTAGTAGTGAGACTTAAAATTTTACATCTTGAAAATTAATTTTAAATGCTTTTTAATGATTATTTACCTTTAGAAACAAAAATATAAAAACTCTGAAAATTTTGCTGCTTCGCTGGCGAAGTCGCGCATTACAACTAGTTTTAAATATAACTGTACTGTATATATAAAGATGCAAGACAGTAACCATTAGGGGTTAGATGTGTACAGTGTCAGAGGATACGACATTAGGGCGCGGGAGCGTTTAAACTAGCAAGTGCACTCGCTCAAAGCAATTAATAAAGCCACTTTACGTATTAACAATTTTAGATTATATTCATAATGTTAGAGTTCTTGCCCCGATTTTTATTTTTTATTTCACTTAAAATTAGTTTAAAAAATAGATTTGATTTTTGGCGCGATGATATATTGCCTACAGCCTTCCTCGATGAATGGCCACGTAAAATAGTGGAACCCGATTAATGTCATTAAGTTATATTAATCGTGAGGTTGCAGAAATCGTGAGGGTTCTGTAGATGGCGTCAGATGGCAATCGGTCATCTTAACTCACCCCACAGTACATCCTCTACAATCTAAGCTGACCCTGATGCTATTCCGGAATAACGATAGGAAGAAGATTTATAGTTGTATATATGTAGTTTATTTAACAGCTTCTCTATTGAATCTGTTAGAAATGTATTTATGTACAATATAACACGCTGCCTTATATCTGTTAATCAGCGCAGAGCTAGATTCTTAAAACAAAGCACGTTCATATTATTCCCTCTTAATGCAATAAAGTCGCACTTTGCGGTAACAACACTGCAGGGAGTTAGTAATTGAAACTAGATTTCCCGATTCAATTCCAGCTTTTAAAAACTAGAACGACACGTAAAGTCCAATGGAAAACTACTCTTTACAACCGTATTGCTACATCTCTGTACGGAGCGTATCCTACAAAAGAATTTTTATTGTCAACTACTGCAAAACGGGATTGAAAACTTTTAGAGCAGAGATACGCAAGAATTTTTTCGGACACAACGGATTTCATTAGCATTGATGCGAGTGTTAGTGTTTCCGATGACAATTCTTACAACTTTCAAAAGCAGCCATAATATATGGAAGTATTGGTTACTGAAAACTTAAAGGAAAAATTATAATTTAAGATTAAGCTGTATAAGAAGGCAAAAATAAAACAGTTCAAGACCCTTTATTATCTGTCAACCGATTTCTTTTTTTTTTACTTTAGGTCACAGCAGCCGGCAACCTTTGACCCGGGCCGCTAGTACTCGCGGCCCTCTTTATTCAGAATCAGTTTACATGCTGAGGTTTATGATCTGTAGTCTCTTGTGGTCCGTGTCTCTTTGTGGCCCGCGCCTTTTCTGTAAATAACAATATAATTCTGATAAATAAATAATAATTACATTACACGAGCACAAAATTTTGTCGTGCAGTACTAAAATTTGAATAAAATAACATATGTACTATTTTTTTTTTTAATATCGCTTATGATATCTACCTAGACATTTAATTAATACTTAGCCACATTTTTTTAAATATATATTTTACAAGTTCGAGTTGCCTACATACAGTATTATTTTTTGATGTGGCACTTTCCCGCCAAAAGGCTACCTATGCTTTTGGATAATGACAAGTTTTGGTCCTATTCTACAATTACTTATCATCGTCATTTCAGCCAGTGTACATCCACTGCTGAACATAAACTAATTAATAGGGAATGAATAATATAATGAATATAATTTTTATAATAGTAATAAAAGGGACTGCACTGCATAGATAATGGACAATCGTACTTATGTATTTTACACATATCACAGTTTTGTTAGATATAACAAAAAAGTCACTCGAATCTCGGCTCAAGTAGTAGCGATTCATACAGTTTTAATTACGACCGGGACTCGAGTTGGTAATAATTCCGTCTAATTAAAAAGTTGGTTGTTCATTTTAATAAAATGACAAAATGTACAAAGTATAATTTTCTTGCCCAGTTATTTAATACTACTTTCATCCTATTGTTCATGCTAGTAATAATTTGAGTCTCAATAGCTCAACGGTATAAGGTATGGACTGAAATCCGCAAGGTACCCTGTTCAAACCCCTCCGTCGTTGGGGTATTGTAGTGCCCACTCCTAATACAAGCTTTTAATTTAAGCTAAGTAGGAGGAGTAACAGGGAACATTAGACATACCTAAAATTATTCCTAATTTAAAAAAAAGCAGTTATCCCTGAGTTTTTATATTACATCTTCTTCTTCTTCCTAGCGTTATCCCGTTCTAGTAGTACCGGGGTCCGCTTAGGCTGTGGGGCGAGTTAAGATGATCGATTGCTATCTGACGTCATCCTCGGAGCCCCCTCGATCTGTGCAACTTCACAACTAATATCACTCAGTAACATAAATCGGGTCGCACCTTCCGAAACACGTAGGAGATCGAATATCAGATATAAACTAGTGTCAGAATGGCTCACCCATCTATCACCCGGTCGCAGCAAGAGCAACTTAACCTAGTGATCGACTCAAATGCCGACCATCTCCTCCTTTTATATTACATCTTATTGGATCATAAATCAATATGTATTTACGTATGATCATTAAGTGAGTATAGTAACTATAATAGGACAATGATAGATAAATATTATAATAAATAAATATGTACAGGACTAAATGACACACGGACGTCTGTTCCTAAGGTAGACAACTTAATGCCTGTGTTATAGGTAACAGCCGCCTAATCTTTCAATAAACTTTTATACTGGATGTACTTTTCATGGAAAGCGTCTTGTAAGTCTTCTTCAAAATAAGGTAAGGCCACGCTTTGCTAGCCTCTATTACAACGATCCAAGTCGTTGCCCCATCTTATTCTTAGTCTGCCGCAAGGTCGTTTCGGATCTGGGGTCAATAATGTGGAGATTTTGGCCCAGAGATCATCCGACATGCGGAAGTTCAGCTCAATCGTCCTTTAGCTTGGCCGCTGTTTGGGCCACATTCGCAATTTGTGTTTTGGAGCGCCGTGTTGTATTTTACCCCTTTATTGCTACATATATTATACTAGCTGTACCCGCGACTTCGTCCGCATCAAGATGAATTAATTGAATTTATAAGTTCAGTAAAATATTCCTCCTATCAAATACAAGCTGTTACCAGCGTGTTCCTCGTCGTAAAATTAGGTAAAAAAAATTAGCGTGATTATATATAGCCTTCCTCAATAAATGGGCTATCTAACACTGAAAGAATTTTTCAAATAGGACCAGTAGTTTCTGAGATTAGCGCGCTCAAGCAAACAAACAAACTCTTTTGATTTACATAATACTATAGTTATACATTAACAACTTTATTGCCACAACCATATCAATAAGACTTTAGTCAATTCTCTATAATAAAAATCTATGTTACTTAAACCACTGACTCACTGAATAAAATGTAACTGAATAATTTTAACTAAGCAATCGTTTAATTAATTAAGATTTTTTTTAACCTAACTAGAGTGGCGTGGCGTATCGATTTTTTTGTCCACTTTTTTGATAACTATAAATAGAGCTTATTAATGGAACTCGAACTAAATGCTATTTTTAAATCGCAAAAAAACACGGTTGAAGAGGTAACGTTGCTAAGTCAGGGCAAAAAATTCGCCGTATCGAAACGTTTTTGGAAAGAAAAAGGTCCGTTGCTCTATGTTTTTTATCAACCTACATACCAATGCGAACGGACTTACAGCACAAACTTGAAAACTACAAATAATTTCAATAACCCTGTTTTTTTTTCTAGTGTTTTGCACAAATTTTGGGCTAGATTTTGCGTAATTATATATAAAGAGAAATACACATTTTTACATATTTTGTCTCTATTTTTTAATTGTCTCGTAAGTTGTGTCGTCTACATCGGAGCTGGCCACATTTTCTGACATGTTTTTCTCAAAAATTCCCTTCTAGTAGAGCAATTGTCTATGGGCTTCGGTAGTTACGTCATAAGATATAGAACTAATCTTCGTCATATATACAAGATATTCAAATAGTCTGTACGTTAAGAGCTCTACCAACCTGGTTGGTTGAAAGGCATCGCGGGAGGCGGATGGAAGAAGGGCGCGTCATGGTGAAACGGCGGGCCATAGCCAAATTCGAACTTTCCATCTGCTGTCGCGAAGTACGGGAACCCCGGAGGCCCTTCCTCGAGGCCCCCCGGCGAGAGATTCATGGGGAAGCCTCGCATTTTGCGGGAGGAGCCAAAAAACGGACCCCTTCCCATCGACGTCAGCTGTTTTAGACGACGCTCCTTGGATCGCTTGTTTTGAAACCATACCTGTGGAAGACAACGCGTGGTTAGTTTGAAATGGTAAAAAAACCATAGAGCACGATTACTTTTTTATTTTTTTTCTTATTTTAAGATGTTTTGAAAAATTAAAAAAGTTTAATTAAGCTTAGTGAAATGAATAAACGGTTTTGTTACTATTATTCATAATTAAGAACTCGAAGCTTTATGCCGGAGCCAGACATAGCTTCATGTGAATTATCATTTCAATGATCATGTAGTGTGGCCGGGGACTTTGAGTAAGTGCGCAAAGTTTTGTAGTACTTTGTAGTCTTCAAGGACAAAAATGTAAAAACACTTTGAGCTATGTGTGGCTCGGGCTTTATAACGAAAAGCTTTTAACCTAAGAGCTTTTAACCTATGCCTAAAGGGTACGTTGGTGGGCATCTTAAAGGAGGGTATAAAATTGTTACTGTGGTTATAAGTTATAAATAAATATGGTTTGCTTAGCTTATCTTAGTTTCAGGGTTTCTTTATTCCATCGGAATGCTTGCAAATAACTTATTATATAATCTCATTAAGCAAATCGATTCGATTGAATTTACGTGGGAGGTCCACGTAAATTGTTGTAACCTCAAATGCCCAACTCCACAATAGAGCGTTACAAACATGTAAATTGAAATAAACTCGTCATTACATAACACATTTGTGTGTACAATTATATATTCAATAATGACGAATACATTATTGTATACAATAATACTTTAAAAAGTGATTGGTATATTACAATTGAGCTGTTTGTAACGCGCTACTGTAACGCTGGAAATTTGGGGTTACAACAACTTACGTGGGAGGGTACTAGGTTGCCCATAAATCATGCTATCTTTGGAATATTTTCAAATACATCAAGTATTAAATAATTGACGTTTTTTTCTAAACAATATTTATATTTAGAATTTCGTTGAAATATTTTGCCATCCTTTGAAATTACACCATGTATACTTAAACTGCATGTTCATTGCACCTTAAGATCTAGTACTTATAGTTTTCATTTACTTTTTAAAAAAGATTATTTTAAAACCTTACAAAGTTCAGCTGAACTTAATAATTGTCAGTGTAACGTGTATTTTTCAGTATCTGAAGAAGTTCTAAGCCTAAACTCGACAATCGATGGCAAGTATACGTGTCCGATATGTCAGAAAAGATTCAGTAACAAAGGAAATGTACAGCGACACCTCCTATTACACACTCGAGACAAATTAGAATGCAACGTCTGCTTTCGACAATTTGTCAAACAAGGGCATTACGAACGACATCTTTTGACGCACTCGAGGGAAAAGAGATATCAGTGTGACGAATGCGAGAAATTGTTTCGTAGCTCGTCTAATCTCGAGCAACACAAGCGTACGCATCTAACGGTGAAGCCGTTCGAGTGCCAAACGTGCACGAGGCAATTCGCAATAAAGGCCAATCTGAAGAAACATCAGGGCACCGGAAAGTGCAAAAGGCCGAGTACCGACCCCATAGTCTGTAACGTTTGCAATAAAGTGTTCCAAAAGGAGTTCTTACTCAAGAGTCACCTGCGACGACACACGACGGAGCGACCCTTCACGTGCGAAAAGTGTAAAATGAGCTTTAAGTACAAATCCACACTGATAAGACACGTACAGCTGCATAACAACATAAAGCCATATTCGTGTAATATTTGCAAGAAGAAATTCACTCATTCCGGTTTGATCAAACCCCACATGAGGAAGCACACCGGTGAAAAGCCATACCTCTGTCCGATTTGCAACAAGCCCTTCGCCCACAAACACAACATGCAGAGACACACGTTGCGGCATTCGAAAATAAAGAATCTAGTGTGTGAAATTTGTAATAAAAAGTTTCCCAAGGAAAGCCGCCTGATATATCATATGCGCACGCACACCAATGCGAAGCCCTTCTCGTGCGGGATTTGCACCAAAACCTTTTCGCACAGACAAAATATAGTGCGTCATTATAGTAGAAAACATCCCGGGTGCAAATACGAATCTCCAGACACAGATGCCAGTGTTGCCAAAATCTGTTGGCAAAGTGTTATGCAAGGAAATATGGAAATTAAGGCGAATATAACCAAAGTGAACAATAGTAGTGACGATGATGATGAAATTTTATCTGCATTGAAAACTGAGAAAATTGTAGGGAAATAGTTAGTTGTGGATATTTGTTGAGCTGTTGTTTGTTTGTCTTCCATGTGCACGGGTTCTTATGCGTTAAATGTCTTAGAAGGTGGCTGCACTTCTATGTTAGTGGCGGCGTTATTTTGATGAAAATTTCGGAAACCCGACATTTCTTTCATAAAATGAGGCCTCTTTTTTTATCTATGCTACATGCGATTAAAATAAATAACTCTATAGTGACGTAAAATTATTGAAATTGTCATGCTAATAGCCCAGGTTAGTTACGTGCGTTAATAGTTATACAAGTGCCAAAATATGGTCTCAATTTTAGGGGTAAGGCGCGAAAACCTAAATACTTTTCAAAATATTAAATTTTTGGATTCCATATAATTTTCAGAGTTGAATCTATTTGGTAATGTATCAAAATTTAGGTTTTATTTCAGCCTTCACCGACCAATGTCCTTTGTTTTGCCCTCAAGTAATGTGACATTAGAGGAATAAATTATAGATAAGAGCCATAAATCAAGAATATAATTCATTCTATTAAGTGTCATGGATATACAGAAAGTAAGGCCCCATTCTGTAACCCTAATAGTTGTTATTGTATGTTCATTATGTTTTTTTTTTATAAATATGATTGTAAAATCCTAGAAATTTTTTTATAGAACATTACAGATCTCTAAACCACTTTCATGGGTAATTGTACATTATTATAGGTATAAGTGATTCCTCATAGAATATGTCGACAATTCATACTTTTTGTAGGTAGAATAAAAGCCGTCAGTAGGATAAAAAAATTAGTATTGTACTCTGTAATTTTTAGCTTATAACGTTTATTAGACACTCTTATCGTCTTTCGCCCTGTTTCTGTAAAGAGAAACGGTTTTTATGTATCTAGAAAAAAAAAATACATAGTAATACTTAACATTCACCAACTTCTAAAAGATTGGGGAAAAGGTTTTTTTAGCCTATAATTCAATGCGGTAGAGGAGATTATCGTATGTAAAAAGAAATAAAAAAGTAGAACACACTTTTGTTAGCTATCATAAAACTTTAAAAAAAATTTTTAGAAATATATAATTACATACATATGGATAATACACCCAGACTCGAGGTGGGGATCGAACCCACGACCCCCGGAGCTGAAGGCAGGGGCACTGCTCACTGCGCCAACGGGTCAGCCAAATATTTACGGCATCTCCAAAAATAAATCATTTGATCTGTTAGTCTGTCCGTCTTCTGTTTACAGATTTTGATGTGACTTCACCGACGGCAGCCGATTTTCTGAGAAAAATAATAGGAGAGAATCCGCGGGCGAAAGCTAGTAGTATTTCACTATCACTATTCACAAGTAACACTCATCCTACAATCCCAGTGGGAATAAAAAGAATGTTGAATATTTTTTCACGATCCTTTCCAGTCATCACTCAGGTGTATATAATATAGTCCATGTTTAAAGAATAAGCGTTATACACAATGCTTCAAGGATTTCTTTAGCAAGAGAGATTAAATTGCTATAAATACATCAGTAAATCAAAATGGAGAAAATTTGTGCAATGCTTTAATCCTAATGCTGCACAACCTATCACCAACTCACAGCATTGCACAGATTTTTCCCTAACGCACGTTTTGCTTCGAAAACGTAGCAAGGATAAAAACTTGACTCTATATGTATTATTTTGTTATTACTCCTCAGGTCTAAACAACTTATAACATGTATATTGATTTTCGTAAGGACTTCATTTTTTTTTTTGCCCACATCATGTCTCCTCTTTGTATTGTTCTTGTGTGTATGTAAAACATGTAAACCGTTTGGCATTAGTGTGAGACGGTTTTATTTTAGTAATTCAATATATTAATATTGCATATCACAAAGAATATATAAGCATTCACACACCTTACTTTAAATACAATTAGAGGTAGCGCCACGCTTTCTTTCCTTGTGTGCAGCCGAAGTGAACCGGCGTGTCCGGGCACGAGTACCTCTTTCTCAAATAAGATCGGCGAGAAGTGGCGACAATCCTGTCAACTCAAGTCATGGTATTGTTGTCGCGTTTCATTCGGTTGGTCATGAAGATTTCCATTGGCGTCGAGAGTCATTTGGTTGAACCATCTGTAACATTAAAAAAAAGTATAAACTATGATTGTGCCAAATTTCATACTCCACCGTTCGCGCAATTTTCGTAAAATGCCACCGAAAGTTTTCGCTTCACGTTTTAATATACACACATAGAATTTAAGGTAACTACATAAAATACATAATACAACACACTTGAAGCACGTATCAATCTCACACAAATGGGTCTCAGCCAACTGCACCGTAATGCCAGCCATCCACGTTACGGTTTACCGGAGAGTCTAACAGGTAGACCGGTGCGGATATGTGACTACATTTTTAACCTGTGTAGGATAACGGAGCAAGACCGAATATCAATTTTCAAAAATTTCTACGGTATACCGGAACGTCTCCATCCACATTACCGGCGTGCTGTTGGATTACCTGAACAAAAATCTGTACGGTAAACCAAGACGAGGATTCCAGGCATAAAGGGCCAACCGAGAGTCACCCATGAATTGGGCCAGATGCTGTCTAAAAACAATGCTTCAGAGGATCAGAGAGCAGATAAGTCTTGACGGAGGAGCGATTTTTAACATGGGTTGAGGGTTGTTTGTTTTGGTTTAAGGGATGATCTGCGTCACGTAATTTACTTTGATATACAGCCCTTGTTCCACGACTGATAACTTCTGATGGTATAATTAATGGAGCAATTTTTAGGCAGCACTTTTCAGTGAAATTTATTCTGAAAATAGCGGTCGGCGAGAGCTGCCCGTTGAATTATTACTGACTCCGCTCAATATATTTAAACCGGGTTAGGTGTTCTCTCACCTTGCTCTAATGATCACCACTAAGTAAACGTAAGTATATAGTAACTAGCTGTGGCTCACGACTTTTCTCACAATTCTTAACCTAGGCAGAACTTAATTTTTATGTAAAATTGCCTTTTGGAGTGGAAATTTTCTTATATGAAGTTACAACCCCTAATTCGTTTATAAAGGTATAAGAAATTAAAAACGGCCATATACGGTTATATTTTAAAAATTTCGGAGGTGCAAGCAATTATTACTCAAAACTGATTTAGATTCCTTTATTTTTTGTGTACAATACAAAATGTGTTAAATTGTAATAGAACCGAGAAATTAGTATCAATATATGTATAATATACATCAAAATATATGTATAATATAAATGAACCCAAAAATGTGTTTCTAAGCCCAAATCTCTAGAACAGCTCAACAGATTTCACTAATTTTTTATAATATTCCTTGAAGTACGAGGAATGTACTTACCGAAAGAAAAAAAAAAGAAATGCCCGAAAAAGTCTAAAACAACACTTTTCTATACTCCGATTCCAACGAGTCGTAATCATTCTTATTCTTGTTAAGTGACCTCTGGCTTTTATATATATAACAGATACCGGCGAATACAGAATGTTTAATGTATACTGTATCCACGCCGTAATATTAGAGTAGGCTGGTGTCAATCGATACGCGCTGAATTCAGGGCATCCGGGCCGGGCCAGACTTCCGCTATTGCCTAGCCAACACAATGTCAGCGCCTTTCAGATGCTTACCAGCCCTCGATCGATACTGCTTATAATATTTACTTAGGCGGTTGTCAGGGTAACTGCTTCCCAAGAAATTTTCCGTAACATTTGCCTCCGCTTATAAATATTACGAATATTTTACTCCTAAAAAAGAGACGAGCATGCGCGTTTAATCAAATTATAAACCGGGAAAATGCGGTTTACAAATTGTTGTAGAAGATTGCTTCACCTATATGTCTTGTCAATGGTAAAAAAGTTAATGTGCAATTACAACAAAGTATTCATTGGTAGGTGACATTTTAATTTTAAAACTGTTATATCGTGTAACAGAAAGGTTTATATATTTTTTTAAACTTCTAAGACTAATCAAGAGAACGAACAGTAAAAGTATAGCGTAAGATCACTTAAAAGATGTCCGATATACGAGAATGCCTTTTAACTCTATTTAAATTACAATTTAAAGCACTACAAAATAGCTGCTATTACAAAATGCAAGCGAGCACAAAGTAGCTAAAACAAAAGAACGCAGAATGTTGGAAATACGCTTTCTGTCGTGAATTTCCAGAAGTGCAACATCAGAGTATAACTCCATTGAGAGTCCGTCGACCTTGTCTGCATCGCCTTCCGATATGTTGAATAATGCAGAATAGGTACGGACAGCGCTCTGCTTTCAGCTCAGTCTAATCAAACGCCTTACTTGCGCTCCACTTTATTTTACAAGATTTTCTCCATTAGGAAAATCTCGTGCATAATAGAAGCCATTTTTAAAATTACTTCATTCAATCTCACTTTGAATTTGTTCCAGTTTTAAATTATACTGTACTAGTATTTCATTTATAGAGAGTCATTTACGTTTCACACATGGTTTATGCGCTGATGTTTAAAAAAGTACACATATCTATTAAATGTTTTTACGCGTCTTCTTTAGTGCTTGTTAGTATTTTTCTATACAGTATAATATGGCCATAATTTAATTTAGAGTTAGAGGGTTCATTTTTCACAGCTCCAAGGCACCGTAGATCTCAATATTTGGTAAAAACTTGTACAATACAGTATTGCAAAAAGTACTCAACACAGGTAAATGAGTATCATTCCATAATTGGAGTTCTGGAAGTTATTTTAATGTTTTCCTGCTAACCAACAGTTCTAGATTTACAGTGCGCCCAAAGCGTGAATCATATTTGGGACATTTTATAATGTAAACGTTACTTAAAAATAAAAGGAGCATACAAAGATCTTTTCAAAAGATATTATTACGATTTGAGCAAAAACTCAGAAGTATATAAACTATTTATGGCTGACTAGTGGTATATGACCAGAAAAAAGGGTCTGTTGCGAACATTATTCCTATAGATATTGTTGCTGTTGGGTTTCATATTTGCTACAAATTTTTGTTTTCACAAATATACCTTTTTCTCTTTTGATGTATTTATTGTTATTTTTGTAAGTATAAGCTAGCTTTTGGGTTTCGATGTGAGTTTAAATTTAATATTTATCTAAATTTAAATACGCAATCTAGGTAAAGTTTCAAAGAAAATCAATAGACTGAGTATTTTATATAAAAAAGGGATTAGGATATCCCAGGAATATTTAGGTTTCCTCTTAAAAATCTTCAATTCATCCAAATATACATTAGTAAATGTAAAAAAATCTAATAGAAAAATGCTAAAAATATAATATATAAGTAGCTAGCAAGCTTAGCAGGTATCAGCTAGTAAAATACAAAACATTCGAAATTCTTTATCATAAGCCAGCCAGAACATCGCGTGCACCGCTCTGATCAGGATCATTTGCATTTGGTCAAGTCGCAGACGGCAACGTTCCGGGCCGTAAAGAGTTCACACTCCGTCTAGACATTTCGACCTGGACGAAAGGGAGAGTTCTCTTACCCTCTCTCCCTCTTGCGCCAAACATGCGCAGTGGAGGGCACAACAGGTGGTCCAGGGGGAGGGCCTCAAGGTCGCCGCACGGAAGCGTCTGGCCCCGATGTATCATACATACATTTATACACTGAACAATATTGATCTCCGGAATTATTGCGAGAATTTCTTTAAACATTTTAAGGCATTTCAACGGTAAAATATGATTAACAATGAAATAAACAGACATTAATAGCTTGAAATGTGTACGGATTATAGCACATAATTTAAAAATAATTACATTAGAGTATAAACTTATTAGTACAGTAAAATTGCACCCTAAATAAAACTAACTGAAGTATTTGTCGCACAATTAATATTTTTAAATAAACCAAACTCAAAATGTATAGAACTTGATCTCATTTTTTTTGCTTTCTTCCTTCTTCTCCCTTACAAACTTTTCTAATTATTTTAATTAAGTTCTACCTTACAAACTCCGTTACTTCATTTTCAACTAGGGATATACATTACCTATATAGGTAACCTGCTTTTTCTTAAATACAGCACTATCTTAGTATTGTTGTCAGTCAACTCTGGGAGTAAGGAAAAATTCAAACTTTGCTGATAGTACTTACGGCTAGGTTTGCAATCCCTTACTATATTATTATTCTTCTTTGCTCTCTTGACGTGGGATGTATTTTTCATTCCTTGTATTTAATTAGCCACTGGTTGTATCAGCGAATATTCCACATATCGTTTTCTCTTCTATAATTAATTACTAAGAAATTGAAATCATTTTCATTAACTTTGTCGTAGCGTATCTTTCGAATCATTTCCATCTAAAACAAAGCCGTAGACGTAATTACAATGAACGAAATGTTTACTCGCCAAGATTATATTTTGTCATTAAATTAGGAAAATTCTGATGTCGTAATTTTCTGTACCTTCAGCGATTGAAATATACTTGTCATTGAGAAAGGTTATATGATTTCAATGGTGAGATTATTCCCGAGAACATTTTAATTTAATGTTACTATGAAGGATAAGATTGATTCTGATAACTTCATGGGTTTTTAGTTTGCATGGAGCCCCGAATGTTTTGAAATATAAAGTACCGTATGTGTAACTCTATCTGTATTCTGTACGTTATATAACTTATTGAAAATTTCCGGACAACAGGCCAAATGATTAAGGCGTGAAAGAGACATTTGCATTTATAGTTTTCTGATTGCCTGTTAATTATTTTTAGCTAGTTTATTAGAGATTTGGTAGTTGGAAATAAAATTTATTAATGATAATGTGTTTGCTTGTTGCAGTGGACGGCGAGCCCACGGCGTTGTCTCTGG
>JANCMC010043217.1:1201577-1225052 GCA_024363005.1 Charaxes varanes
TAGTTGGAAATAAAATTTATTAATGATAATGTGTTTGCTTGTTGCAGTGGACGGCGAGCCCACGGCGTTGTCTCTGGGTGCGCGGGGATCCCTAAGTAGGGCGTTGCTGCATGGCCTCCTGGCGCCAGCGCCGGCGCCCCGACATCACCTCTACACCGCACCTAATACAGGTTAGAACAATGCTCATTTAAGATAAGACTCATTTAACTACAAGGGTAACTATAAGGGTTCCTTGTAGGACTACAAGGAACCCTTTTAGTTTCGTCAGTCCGTCTGTCCGTCCGAAATTTCAGCTCAACATTCATCCGTACACTTTCACGCAAATTAATATAGATTAAGTCTAAATATACAAAATGGTGTAAGCTGAAATAAAAAAAAATAAAAAGTTGCCCTCAAGGTTGTTTTTGGTATTCATTATTACTGCAAAATGTTTCGAACTTCAAATATTTCTTGTTATGGCACTTACACAAGCACAATGTATCCCGCGGGATCTTACATGATAAAATTGTGCAATAAATTACAACAGTTACCCCACTACGGCAGACCATAGACGAATATAGCTCATTTCGTTAGGCTTCATCCGAAACTTTTGCAACTTAGGTTTTATTATACTCCTTGCCATACTGAGAAGATGTGAAATTCGTTGAAATTATAATGAGCGCTGGTAACGGGCGTAATCGTGGCGCAATAATTGCTATATTTAAACATTAATGTACATAGCTGTTATAGTATTGGTATATTTAAATATTCGTAGAAGATATTCTTACGTGGATGATAGACATTTGCGTAACGTTGTACGTACTTAATGCTGTATGATTTTTTACCCATATATCTTCGTAAGTAACCGTAACTTATCAACACGGAGGTTCGTTGGAGATCTAACCGGTTTTAATTTTTGCTCGTAGTCCGCAATAACACACTTTTGGCACAATTACGAACCACGAGCCACCACTATGTTTTCAATATCCTCCTGCACGTCTAATGTGCTTAATGTTATTATTTTATTTTATTAAAAATTAAGTAAATTAATGTCGATAAGCAGGGCTTTTTGTGGGGCACGCAGTACCCCCCAAAAAATTAAAAAATATCAAAAAATTGCCATAACTACTAAAAAATAATAGACGCGTACCCTGTCCACACGGTCGAAGTTATTTTTTAATATATACACAAGGGCAAGGAAAAGAAGGGGTGAGGGGTGCAAATAAATATGGACTTACAACTTTTGAGAATTAACGTGCCCCCAAAAAAGAAGTGTAAAAAACGGCCTGATATTAGGTAATAACTAGGAACAAACACGACCAACGTTTGTCGTGTGTCGCCAATATGTATGTGCACTATTAAAACCGCAAGCTTAAAGTTTGTACGTCTATTACCCATTTTACATGTCAAGCTGTACATATAAGGTCCTTTATCTAGGTACATCGATTTAGGTCAGACCTAAGCGGCCTTTTTTCACAAACAATGTTCGCTGGCGGCCATTTTCGTGTCGTAACGAAGCGACATTTACAATGTGCTGGGTCCCGAGATAGGAAATTTGCACTCTTTTATCGCCTTGGTTTTTTTATTATGTCAAGTTATAGATCCCAACTTTGCTTGCGCGACGTTAAGTTTTTAAGCTATACAAAAAACCGCATGGCGCAAAATCAATTGCGCATTTGCTTTATATTTATCTTAGTAACCTATTTATAAAAATATGGCACCGAAAATTTCATAACTTTTGAAAATTTACAGAAACCACATACGTATTATCCCTAATGTGATCTCTTTATATTATCAAATACATTTTTACAGACTAAACCATTTACTTTTTCGATCTACATGTTCTCATATAGTATCAATTGGGAAAAGCCTTTCTTCCATTATATATACATATCAACACAATAATTTGTTCAAGACATAATAGAACGTACTAAAGCTTTATTTCTGAGATGAAATAGAAAGAACGGAAATTGATTTCGACATCGTCACAAACTCCGAAAGCTACGTATAACAACAGTATATCCCGCGTCCAGACCAGTTGCTTACTAGAATGTAATTTCCGATAGACGATTCCAAGGACGAAGAAAGGAAATAATTGTCTGGATGTAATAAAAAGACTATAAAAGAATGGAGCTGTGACGAGCTGGTGTCTAAATTATTCCTAATAATTCCAAACCCAAGTTTAATATACGTTAAAGGTTTGAGAGAGATTCTTGCCTCTAGAGATCTTAATTAATTAATTAACTTTTATAATTTAACTAAGATTCGACAGCGAAGAACAACTTTGTGGAAACCTATAACGATTTACGTGTTCCTGTTAACCCGCATGAGAGCAGCGAGGTGACTTTACTTTACTCCTATATAATATAAGGTCTCACCAAAGTTATCTAGTTTGCAAATCTCGTACAAAATTTAAAATTTGCAGAGTTAATTATATTGTTATTTTTCGCACAATAATTATTCAATAACCATATTAGAATAATTTTGGTTATTCTTCAGAAGATAACACAGATATGTGAAAATACCTACATACTTACACATAGTTATAATACAGTCTCATAAAAAGATGAGCAAAAGCAAATTCAGGAACATATTCATTTTTTATACAAGTATAAAATGTAAATATGTACATCTCTGTAGAGTGAAAAAGATAGATAAATTTACTAGCAAGTTTCTAAACCGTAGGAATGAAGTTACGGTCATTTCAGCTAGTTAAAAACATAATACTAAACCGTCCAACAGACATCCTAAACTAAGTCGGTTACTTAATTTGACACACGTCAAAAACATCAGGTGAACGCTTGTCTCAGGTCTGTACCCTAAATTTTACCTGACGTATCTAGGCTCTCGAGCTAGATTATACAACCTTCAGGGCACCTACATCACACATAAGTAAAGAGTAAATATGTAGTTGTAGGTTTTATATAGTAGACCCTAAAAGATGTTATTTATTATATTCTATAATTTGTCCACGTTACGATTAACACGAATATCGTCACATTTTTAGAAGCAAAATTAATGACACCGGTTAAGTAGATGAAGTGAATAGCGTAAAAAAAGAAACAAGTTCACATTTACATTTATAACGTAAAGTTCGGTTAAGTTTAATATATCAACAATTAGTTTACCATAACAGATTGAAAAAATATATAAACAATATACTTGAAATATGTTATTGTTAAAAAAAAATTAAATATGTTAAACCTATCCAATGTAAAAATCAGACGCATCTCAGGGGCGCACGTTGATAAATTGTTTTTCTGTTTACATAATTCTTTATTGCCATTAACGCCTCCGATAAAGATCGCGTCAAAACAAGCGAGAGACGATGTCGAAGCATGAAAAATTCATAAAGAACGAAGAGGAAGTGCGGGCAATCGATACCCTCAGCTGATCCCTCCCAATGTCACGACTCTGCTAGAATACCCACTAAAACCCAGCGGGGCCCTCATCATCCATGAAATAGGGCGCCAGAGGATCGCTGTCGCATGCCTCCCTGACGCCCCGGATGAAATGTCTATTGCCCTAAGACCTTAAGTCTGCGGGAGGAGACGCGCGAAGTGGCGTCTTCTTCCTCCCGTTCTCCTCCGTCTGAAGGGGGGAGCCTCGGGAGCGTTCTCCCTCTCCCTCTCATGTGCCTCCTTTAGTGATATCACGCTTTCACTGAAGGAGGCTACAGCATGCCATCCTGCCTCGCTGGAGAGCATTGCGTCGGTAATGCTTGCAAGCGACAGATCCCCTCCAATTTGGGACAACAATGATTGCCGCTGAGCTATCCAGGCAGGACATTCAATCACAGTGTGGTGCACCGTGTCCACGGGTGCCCCACACTCGTGGCAGACCGGCGTTTCCTCTCGTCGTGCTATCTGGTGCAGGTACTTACCGAAGCATCCGTGCCCAGTAAGCACCTGCACCAGCCTAAACGTAAGCGACCCGTGCTTTCTCGAAACCCATCTCTCCAGTTTGGGTCGTATTGCTCCCGCAATTGCAATCCCCGCCACTGGGGCCTCTAGGTCAATCTTCCAACTCTGTATTAGGGCCCGCATTCGCTGGACCTCGTCAGACTGATGAACCTCCCCTCTGGTCCGCGCCGATAACCTCTCTTGGTATGCGGTGGCAAGGACCTGCGCCCGTAGCTCCCATGGTGGATCTCCCGCCAAAACAGTCGCAGCCGTATAAGACACTGTACGATACCCCCGTATTGCCCTAACCGCTATGATCCTGTGCGCTCTGCGCAGGAGGGTTTTGTTATGAGCGGCCAGTGCATCAACCCAAACAGGGGCACCGTAAAGTGCCATACTTGCTATTATACCGGAGTATAGTTTTCGGCATGGCGATCCTGGTCCACCAATGTTGGGGAGAAGGCGGCCTAGCGCTGCTGCCGCAGTGATTAGCCTGGGGTTGAGCCAGGCAAAATGTGCTTTAAAGGTCCATCGACCGTCCAATATTAAGCCCAAGTAATAAAACGTGACACTGGCCGAATGTTTTATGAAGTAATAACTTTGGGTGGCAAATTTTGTTAAGGCAGATAGATGGTTCACTTAATAAACTACCGACGCCCATGAACAATTTTACAACCACAGACGTCTGCTTCTACAGAGACGATGTGCGAAGCAAGAAATTACTATAAAATCGCGTTGCATTATGGAAACTAGAGGAGATAGCTCGGAAATTAAACGATACTAATTTGGCAGGCCCGTTGGCGGAGTAGGCAGTGACCAGCCGTCTGCCCAGGGGGATGTGGTTTCGATTCCTGCCTCGAGCTTGGGTGTATTATCTATATGTATGTTTTTATTTATTTCTACAAAAAAAATTGTTTACAACAGGCGTCTGTTAGCCTATAATACAGGCCTTAAGTTGTCTACCTTATGAACAGTTGTCCGAGTGTCATACAGTCCAGAAAAAAAACCTTTCTCATATTCTATCTCCTTTGCATTCCCAGGAGTTTTTATCCCCAACCTGACTGAAAACTGCTACCGGTGCCTGTGCTATGTGTCAACGCGGTGCAATATATCCCACACCTGCACAGCTGGCTACTGTGGACCTTTCAACATCTCCAGAGTATACTGGGTCGACGCGGGCAGAGTGACTCTCCCTGAAGACGATCCTGAAAGGAATCACGGTAAACACTTTTTTTGTGCTTTTAAAAGTGAAACGTTTTTGAAAACTGTGTATAGTTTTTAATTTTCACTTCTGTCGGCAATCCTCATAGATGTGATATGTGCTTTTGCCACATTATCGTTATGGTAATTAAAAAACAAAATTTTAATTATGGTTTTACTTTTGCTTTCAGCGTGGGAAGACTGCGCCAGACATTATGATTGTGCTAAACGAATTATTGAAGGGTATCTACAGAGATTTGGCAAGGTAAGTTGATATTTATACAGTTTTTTTTTAATTTTTCTATGAAACAAAGGGCATATCGAGGTACGACGCAAATACTGGCCACTGATAAGGCTACAACTTCCTTGTTGTACTTATATTGTTACCAGTGGACCCGGCAGACGTTGTCCTGTCTGAAAGTAAAAATCGATAAAAAGATAACCTAGATGCTGATTGCAGCGTCCGCTGCCGGGCTGATTTATGAATCTATATTATCCATTACGCCACCCAAAGGCATACAAAAAAATACATTCAAATCGGTCCAGCCGTTTAGGGGGAGTTCAGTGACATACACACGTACAGACGAATTATATTTATAAATTAATAAATAAATATATACAGGAATATCTGACACACGGACATCTGTTCCTAAGGTAGACAACTTAATGCCTGCGTTATAGCCCCTTGAACTAAGTTTTAAGGTTATGTCATTCGGCTCGTAAAACCTCTATGAACGTTAAGCTATAGTGGCTCTATTATATACTACATTTTAATTAGATACAAACTGGGTTAAAGTTTTTCAAATTGTTGTCAATTTATTTTTCTTGGTACTCCAAGATAGTGTTAAATATTTCTGGAATAAAAAATACCATCAAATAAACTGAAAAAATGTTAAAGAAAAAAAGATTGTTTAGAGTAAATATAAAGTTATATACACTACTTACAGAAAATATCTTATAAAAGGTACGTTACATATAAAATCCAGTATACATAACGAATACATAACATAACGAATTTCTCGAATTAAAGATTTTTTTCAAAATCCCCTAGAACTGCTAGAGCTACTGAAAATTATACCTTTACATTATAACAAATTCAGAATATAGATAGAAATCATTAACCTACCTCTAATTTACGAATTTTTTAACCTATGACCTCTATATAACGAATCCTATCAATAATTCCCAATTAATTGTACAATAGTCATTCCTGTTTTTATGGGTTATACTTTTACCCTATTAAATCGAATCGTAGTCCAATTTAACCTCTTCACAACAAATCAAATGCCTTTATTACAAATGTGGGTTCTTTACAGCAGATCTTATAGCTAAAACAATACAACCAAATTCCGCTTATAGCGTGCAAGATACATATTAGTCCTAATATTAATTTAAATTACATGAATAGCAGACTTAATAAAAAAACAAATCTCATTGTAATAAATTACGCGGTATAACGTATATGTTTTAAATCTCTAGAGATTCGTTATATCGAGGTTGCACAAAAAAAATTACATTATATTCAAAAATATTTAGAAGATTTAGTACGTGAAGAACATAGAATTATATACACGTCCCAAGTACTTCTTCGAACATTTACTTTAACTTTCCACCGCATTCAAATTTCTGCAAAATAACGGTACATAATATAAGCATCTTTAATCGGATTAATGTATAATCATTATATCCTCAAGAATATACCAGAATGCTGATGAAGCTATAATAAAATTGCACACACTTGTTTCCACTCGTTACCCATGAAAATGGGACCTGATTAGTCGTTCCGCAGTGGCCTTTGTGCCATTAAAGTCATTGTTGACTTTACTGGTTTAACTACACCTTTTATAAAAGCAGTCATTGTGGTACCACACGCGATTTGTAAACCACATAATCCTATAATTGATGAGATGCATTTAAAGCCAGCCTTGATAGCCCTTGATAGTGGTGGGTGGAATAGAATTTCAAAGGTACTTGATTCTATTCCCAATCTGTATATAAGAAATTAAGAAATCGAAATTTGGCAGGGAGTAGATGTATGTTAGGAACGTATTTTGTGTCAGGGCCGGACTAAGGACGTCTAAGGGATCTCGCAAAGTCAAATTCAAAATACTTTATTCATATAGACTTTTTATAAGCACTTATGAACGTCATATGTATAATGTTAAAATATTTTTTTTAATCATTTAACACTTTGGTGATAAAAATTACGACTTAAAAGCTAAGTTTACAAGGGTTCCTCGCGCCGTGCACTGAGAAGAACCCGCAACAAACTTAGTCGGTTAATTTTTTTCTTATCACCATTTTCACAATAATTCAGATTTGGTAAATAGATTTATTTCCAAGCATTACCATCGTTCAAATAATCCTTTACATTATATTAGGATTATGGAATGAGTTTACGTTTTATAAAAGCTTTAAATTACTTAAAGACATCTCCCGAATGTAGAGCCTCAATAGTTCAACGGTACTCATAGGGGATATTGTTATAAAATCGTGTACAGTTGGCAAGTTTAAATGAGCTTGCATGTGAGCGAAGTCGCAGAGAACAGCTAGTGTATATTAAGAATAATTTGTTGCTCCGCTTAGCCAACTGCTAGTACAAGTTTTTAAGCTTAGCTTAATGCCATTTTAAGGAAAAGAATATTACGCACACTTAAGCTATTCCGAGCTTCGACACATTAATCTGGTTAGCAGGTTTATGCAGACGTTTAGCCCTGTTTATTCTACATGACACTTCAGTGGAATTTTGAAATTTAATACGTTTTTAAAATTTATCTTCATAGTGATTATAAATAACTGCCTGAATTTGAGTCGCTTCACCTTTGTACTTTATAATTAAGAAGCTGTGAACGCGACTACGTCTGCTGAAAATTAGGTAAAAAAAATTAGATTAAATTTTATTATGATGTATAGCCTTCCTCGATTAATGTGCTATCTAACACTGAAATAATTTTTCAAATCGGACCAGTAGTTACTGAGGTTAGCGCGTTTAAGCAAACAAACTCTTCAGCTTTATATATTAGTATAGATAAATATAGATATGGGAATAAAAGAAACTTGTCTGCCTCCACGTAAATTTCTGGATTCTTCTGAACATCCATCGATCTTATGCGAGAAAGAGGTACTGGTATCCGGGCGTACTGGCCCAATTTGTCTAAAAAATACTCAAGGAATGTAATCTGCAACTATAAATATAATAATATGTTAGGGCTCTCTTGTATATTAATACATTAGGACATTAGTCCTAATGTCTAGTTTTTAACTTCTTTAAATATGTAGTTGTGTTGTTACTGATGACAGTCAAAACATTAAATGATTTCTTAAATATTATATTACAGTGAGGTAATATCATGTTTGTATTGTACACTATATTATCTTTTTATGCAATAAATTTCCATAAAGTATTCTCGGAATATATCGACTAAAACGAGCGACATTAAATAATGGAATTCCATAAGCGAAATTCAAATAAATGGCTATTCGGTCGATACAAAAATGCTTAGTAGCGTCGGCTGGTCGGTTTCATTTCCGGCATTATCGACACAGATAAATATTTTGCGCACTCCATAAATAACCCATAATGGATTTCCATTCCGTCGCGGCTTATGGTGAGACGACGCGGATGTAGAGTCTCTAGATGAGGTTGATAATATCTGATGTCTGCTCTTTACTTTTCCTAAAACGAGTAGTTTTGAAAGTGGATATTTCTTTAGGTGCATTGTGCATATTTGAATCGATGAAAAACTTATGAGGGAAATCGCTTTTTTTATTTTTTTTTTACTTATGCTGTGGGTTTTAAAAGTTTTTATTGTAACACCGAGAGGAATTAGCCAGTCTCATAGAGAATCGCCGGTAAGTTCAACTTATATATAATTAATAAATAATGTTTATTTGGCAAAAATATACATTGCACTTAATCAAAGCAGTATTGGCCCCCAAACTAGGATTCCCTGTATCTTGAGGGCCACATATATCATACATCTTATATTAACACATATCGCTTTAGTGTTTGTTTGTTTCTTTGCTTGAACGCGCTAATCTGAGGAACTACTGGTTCCGATGTGAAAAATTTTTCAGTGTTAGATGGCTGTCTAACTTATCTTCACTTAT
The DNA here is from genome assembly GCA_024363005.1 of Charaxes varanes. Classification (NCBI taxonomy): domain Eukaryota; kingdom Metazoa; phylum Arthropoda; class Insecta; order Lepidoptera; family Nymphalidae; genus Charaxes; species Charaxes varanes. The sequence continues at coordinate 1,210,769 of JANCMC010043217.1, forward strand.
CGAGGAAGGCTGTCGAATATATATCATCACTTTAAAATTGAATCTACATTTTGCCTAATTTTACGCGGACAAAGTCGCGGGCACAGCTAGTTATATATAAAGCAGCTGAATTATGAGAATGTCTGTTGTCCATGGATGCTACCTGTAAAGCCCTCTTCCATCTAGGGTTATCACGGTCTAGTACCAGGGTCCGCTTAGATTGCAAAGTTAAGTGGCTCTGGGATGAGTTAGGACAACCGACTGCTGTGTGACGTCATCCCGGGAATGCCACAGTCTCAAAATAATATAACTCAGTGACATTAATCGGAATCAACTGTTTTACCTGCATTCCGAAACACGGAAAAGGTCAGATATTTGAAAAACAGTGTTACACTATTCACCTATCTATCATCCGGCTGCAGTAAAAGCAACTTAACGTAGCGATGGCCACAATTGCCGACCACTGCATAGGCATACCAGCAGGCAGCAGGCAGCTAAGGGCCTATTGACTCCCATGGACATCTGCACGACCAGGAGGCAAGCAGATATGTTGCCGGCCATTACTTACTAGTGGATTTTAGCCCACCGGGAAGTCTCACAAACCGAACGAAACGCGATAACAACACCATCACTCGACGTGACAATAATTCCGCCGCTTCAAGCCGATCTTCTAATTCGGCTACAACCATGGCACTACCGCTAATTAAAATACCTCTTCCATTAAGGTCATTGAGACTTATCTAGATGTTCTAATTCTAGGTAATGTTAGGTACGAAATGATTTTCGCCGCTCCCATCGCGGTCACCCATTGTTATTTAAATGTGTATTGAAAACTCGGGACTCTTCGTCTGTGAAATATCTTTGACAGATATTTTAAGAATTTTTCCTATCTAATTTGAATTTTCGTATCTACCGTCTGTTGCTTTTATTGAAAACGTTAAGATCTTGCTAGTCATATTAGACCATGCTATTTACCTTTAAATAATCATGTTTCATTCAAGTACACTTTTATAGCTACAGCTTTTTTATTATATACTAACTGTGCCCTCGACTTCGTCTGCGTAAAATTAGGATAAAAAAAATAATTAGCGTGATAATAAATAGCCTATTGCCTTCCTCGATGAATGGGGTATCTAGCACTGAAAGATTTTTTAAAATCGGACCAGTAGTTCCTGAGATTAGCTCGTTCAAGCAAACAAACTCTTCAGCTTTATTTATTAATTATATCACCTTCTTAAATATATTTATACAAAAGCCAAACCTCTAAAATATAAAAAAAAGATATTACTCCCGGAAGGGACGCTCAATCCCACTACCGGAGGTTAGTTTTACATTAAAGCAAAGTAGTTTAGTTTCTCATGCATGTCATGGATTTCCGCAAAGTAACGCCTGATTCTATCAATTATTCGTATAATCATTGTTTTTTTATTTTACGTACAATAAGGACTATTCATCTGATATTATCCTATGATAATATTCTTCTTTAAGCCTTCATAAAGGTGAGGGTGATCAACCCTATATCTTTAAAATTCTTTAAGTTTGGTAACAGACGGCGCTTTACTAAATTACATCAACAAAGTTGCAATGTTCGTGACGTCTCTCTTTGCGTTCATTGCTCAATAAGGCTCGCATGGCAACTCACGCCACTCGCCTTTTTTGAACTCTCATACAACTGTTGCATAAATAGTATTAAAGTACAGGCACAACTAGGGCAGGTGGTGTACTATTAGATGGTGTAGGACTCACCGACTGATTTCTAAAATACCCACAAAAAAACCAGGGCTTAACATCTATGGCATGATTTGTGACGTCACAGGATCACTATTCTTGAAGCCAGCGGTAAAGGCTAAGCTAAATTTAATTACTGATACTTAATAACCTATTCTAGTAATCAGTGTTTCAAAATAAAAAGTAACATGTAAGAGGGTTTTTTTACGTACGGATCTCATTTGGGCATTAAAAATTCTTTTCTCGTTTGAAGCTGTTTGAAGCTCGCTCGTAAAAACAAAGGTGCAATATACGCAGCACCCTGCTTAGGGTTGCTTCATAATGGCGCAAGAGATTCGCGACTTTTCAATCGCGAAGCTAGTTAATATTTATTTTGTTAGGAAAGTTTTTTTTATTCAGCCATACGTGTCCCGAAGCTGGGCAAAGACCTCCCTTCCCTTCTCAGTCCACTCTCTTCTTTCCTGGACTAATCTCATCTACGAAGTCAGCCGTCATTAAATATTCAATCGAAATTATTGAAGTCACAATTAAAATACAAAAGATCTATGTTATATACATGCAGAAAATTGAAAATACAGAAAAGAGAGAACCCGGAATCTCGAAACCCACGGGTCGTACAATGTATTTTGGCATCTCATCTCCGATCTCTCACTTATTTCACATAGACGCCGTTGGTCGTTTCTTTTAGACTATTGTTATGAACGCAGCCTAATATTCTTTTACGCTCATGTGACTTTTAGAATGAACCTTAATGACTCTACACAGAACATTCTATTTATTTGAGAATACAAAGAGAATCCTTTTGCTAACCAAACAATTTTGTCTGTACTTACTTCAAAGATATTATTTTTTACCAAATTGTCGTAGTGAATTTTTATTGCATCGCCTCAAAAGCGTTATGGATGTGCTCTACTCTCACTTAATCAAATTCAAGCGATTTTGTGAAGTAAAAATCACTCTGTTCCTTCGATATGGCACATATTCATAAATATAAATAGGATTCTTGAGTAGGATATTTATTATATTTAGCCTAAGAAAAAAAATGATTTAAAAAGCACTTCCTTATACGTCCGGGTGTCTGTGTGTGTGGATCCGGCACGATCACGTTCGATACAGCCAACTTATCATATTAAAGATTTTTTTTATTAGCTTCAAAATTACGGCGCGCTGTTTCCTATTGAAAATGGATGTGTAATTCGGTATTGTTTATCTATAATTAACGAAAAACTAAACATACCAAATAGCGAAATATTAGCGTACTATTAAGTATTGAGCTTCTTCTAAGAGATGTCACTTAACACCAATGGCAGCCTTATTAGCTCGAAATAATTAGGAAATATGCACTTTGGATTTTCCTAATTATTTAAATCTTCACGTTGTCATTTCTCAGTACAGTAACTTTTACTTAGAAATGACTGCGTACAGCGCAACGGCAACGCAAATCTATAGAATGCTGGCTGAATTTCGACCAGCCAGTGGTCTCTACTTTTACTAAATTCGTAAGAAATTCGAGGAAAATATTATTTCTTCACTGAACTAGACTTTGGCATCATTTAGAGCAATGAATACGTCTTAACATTCTCACGCATCCAGTGGATCATAAGTAAGAGGAAATCGTTACTTAATCAGTGACCGGAAATGGAGTTGATCGCTAGGTTAAGCAATTTTAATCGCTACCTGCTGGTAGATGGGTTACCCCTTCGGCATTTTCTCCAAATGGCAGTCGTTTATCTTAATTCTCCCCGTAGAAGAGAAGGGTAAATTATAAGTAGATTGGATAACTTCTTAAGAAGCAGGGACTAAATAAGAAAGTCATCACCGAAGACTTTTTTATTAATCATTTTTTATGGCCTTTTTTCTATGTTTTATTATAATCTGTTTATTTTTCCAAAGAAAGTAATAAACTTTAACATGATAACTTTCTGTAACAAACAGTACATCTATAAATCTCTTTTTTAATGTTAAAAGTATATTTTTAAATTTGTCTTTTTCTATTCTTTATCTTACTCTTCTGTTTTGTGTAGTATATATAAGTGGAAACTTGATTGGTTTAGGTGTTAATTTAATGTTTATCTATTTTTTATGTATTACTGTACTGTTTGCTTCCCTAAATTAAAAAAAAAATTAAAAAAAATCCCTCAATCCTACACCTGGGTTGCATACCCAGTCCCTGTTGCGGTTCCTCAGCAACGCAAATCATAGAGCACATGCCCGGTGAAATGTGTTGCAATAGCGTATTCATTTGAAGATAGAAAGGGCAACTTATGTCCTCAGTTGCATCGCGCCAACGATCCAGCTACCCTTGATGCGCAGACGTATTACTCACCAAAAATGTAGGTTACCGAGGTCGTACAGTTATAAACGACCGATTCCGTTTCGTTTCGAAGGTAAAGGGCTTGTTTTGGGGCACTTATACTTATCGCCGATCTGTAGACGGAGTAATAAATGTTCAATAAGAGAAAATAAACGTGAAATAAAAAATGTTTTCGACTTTCAAAAGTTTAATTAATATTTCTTTTCATTTTATTTAAAACTGTTGCACAAAATTGTATTATGCAAAAAAATTACAATATTTATGCAGATCATGCATGTTTTTTTTATTTGTCTCAGGCATTGAATAATAGTGTTGTTTTACGAATTGTGTCAATTAAATGTCATGTTACGAAATGAACAATTTTTGAGTTTTTTTTTATCAGTTTGCCAGACCTCTTTTTCTATCTTGGTCTCTTCTAGAAAAAAGTTGTATCAGGGTATCAGGTGTGATATTTTAAGCGTTTGGTTTTTCATTTAAAAAGAAACAGAAAATTATAAAAAAACTATAATAAATTACTGGGGTCCTTGCCATTTACTTCTTATAGATTATTTTACGTAAATTTTGTCCACGCCAACGTTTCAATTGACCCATACGTGAAGTTCAGTTTTAAGTAATTCTTTCGAGCATATATAGTCTGATATCTCATCGATAACATGCGTAATGTTGTCTTCTAGAGCTTGAATCGATGCTGGTTCATCAGCTTAAACAAAAGATGTACGGTATCCCCACAAAAAAGTTCAATGGCGTCAAAATTGCAGCCAATTCACGGGTCCTAAATAAGAGATGAGTTATTCACCAAATTCATTGCCCTTTAAGTTCATCGTTTCGTATGCTGTGTGGCTTATGGTACCATCTTGTTAAAATTACCTGTTAACCACCATCAAGTGGCAGTAAAAGGTTGAGGTAAATTTGCAGATTGGTTACTTTTCCCAAAAAAGCATTTTTTTTTTTTCTGGAAGTTGTTGCTTGCACTCTACTGAGTGATATGCCGTTGGTGGAGACTGACATTTTTTTTGGAAATTTTTCGAGTTATGGATGCTACAAAATAGGGCATTTTGGAGCATTTCGATGTAATTGTTCATCATCATACACACACACATATACAAGGATTTCTGTATTAAAAATAAAACCGCGAAAACCACTTTTAACCTATTCCTAACATAGTTACATTTCGCGCGGAATTTCAGGTTCTCCGACGCAATATCACTCTTTTTAGAGCAAACAACAAATTTCAGAAAAAAAATGCATTTTTGAAAAAAGTAACCAAACTGCATAATTACTATTTTGAGTAATAAACTTAACAAAGTTATCATGTGTTGAGTTTTTTTATAGAATATATTATGCAAAAGACAATGCTTGTTGACGCGTGTTCATTGAAATCGAAATAGGACAGTGCGTGCCCCATGCGTCTATTTGTTGGAATCGTCGTGACCACGAATTGTTACGACTAGCATTTATATTTAATTAATTTTATCACGGCCTGTTTTTTGTCTTGGCAAACATGTAATGGCTATCAATTTAGAAATGATCACTTTAAATATGGATTAATTATGATAATCTTATTCAATCACAATCCACTTTACGGCCGTTGGATTTACTACTACTAATAAGTGACTTTATTAAATAAAGAAATTAGCATGTAGCGAACTTCAATAATTATCATCATTACATTGTATAAAATGAAGTTGCTTTCCGCTCTTGTATGCGTAGATCTCTGAAACTAGCCAACGGACTTTAATGGGGTATTCACTAATAAACAGAGTGATTCAAGGAAAGTTTTTATATCTATAATACATATATGCTACAGAATATAAAAGGCAAGAATTTTAATCTGGCTGGCCCGTTGGCGCAGTGGGCAGTGACCCTGCCTTCTGTTCCGGGGGTCGTGGGTTCGATTCCCGACTCGAGTCTGGGTGTATTATCCATATATGTACGTATTTATATATTTCTAAAAAAAAAAATATTTGTGTATAACAGGCGGCTGTTACCTACAACACAGGCATTAAGTTGTCTACCTTAGGAACAGACGTCGACCCAATTCGGCTGCAGACCAAAAGGACTGCAAGCATGGCACTACTTCAGAATTGGGTATATGAAGAATTTTAAAGGAGAATTAGTCCTTATAAAGAGCTACATTACAAAGCTAGTTATTAACTTACTTACATATTATTTTTCTCATTTATTTCGAGACCCGAACTACTTGGGCAGGTGAGGTTATACGGGCAGTACAGTTGAGTGTTAGTGGCCACTTTAAAGAAATCTTTGAAACCTACTGCTGGGTCGCCAGTCGCAGGCACTGCTTTCATTCTTTCCCCTGCAATGCGATTGATCCGATATTTGGATGTGTTGTCTAATTTTAAAATAGAAGATGATAAATGAACCAATCCATTATGGTTGAAATACGGCCCTTCCTGATGAGCCTTCATATTTTTTTAAATATTTACATTAAGCAAAAAATATTGACTGTAATGAGCATCTTAAGATTTCTAACATAGTTTTGGTAATAAATATTTAGTGTTGTGTGATGAAGCCTTAATACGGATATGAGTGAACAAGTAGGAATAATGATGATGTTATTTTCAACGTGTATTACTTTAAATAACATAATGTATTATTTATAAAACTGCTTTTATTTAATGAATGAATTTTATATAATCTAGTTAATCGTGTGCTTATGCAATTTGAGCATCTAAAGAGACTAGAGATCGCCTGGTAGACGAAATTCGGTCACAAATCTTTAGATTTACGTACTATATACGTATTTAAGGCAATATACAAATTTATTAATTCTTTTTACAACGACATTGTTTATTTGACAATTCATACACGTACGGTCATTATACTACATACAATTACATACACAATAATTATAAGTTAAAGTATACTTTATTTTCCTTTTTATTGTGTTTCCAACCCAATTCAATACGCAGAAAATACCACACTATGTCTATAAATCTATGAAAATACATTTTACGACTTGTTTCATTTCAAACTATTTCGTTCAATTGGTATCGATAGGATTTTTATTTGAATGTCTCTTGTAATGTATTCTCTAGTAGTAACAGTTACGTAACATCCATTATTATATTGATTTATCTTCAACTTGACCTGCGAGTTCGTCCGCGTCTTTTTCTTCGACTTTATACAAACTTTCAACCCCACACATTTCATCCCTGTCAAATTTCGTTTCCGCGACTAAATGACCTGGCGAAAAATCAGATTGGTACTTAAATATGTGCCAAATAATATATAGAATCACTTCCACAAATACCAATACCAGGTGGAATAAGTTTTAATAAATTTTACTTAAATAATAGTTATACCAGTTTCGGCAACTTTTATAAAAAAACTTTGTGTGAGAAAATGCACAAATTTTTTGAACGCTTGGGACTCGGATACATACCTAATGTCCGATATTAATCGTTAAACATACATACTTATATTTAAGGGTTGAATACATATATTTCTGTGCCTTATTCTTCCAGTATAATATTTATTAACCTCATTACTTAATATATAATATACTTTCAGATGTAGAGACCGCCAATAACTCTGCGCCTGATGCAGAGAATCAAACTAGCAAGGCTTCACGCCTGCCTCTCCTCGGTAAGGCTGCATGACATTTGGGGATATATTACACGTTTTAATGTTTATCATCTGGCACGCTATATGTTTATAAGAAGCATAGTATAAAACGCATGCCTATGATTACACATGAGCACTTTCATTTTGAGATGCATGTTCGAATTGACAATGTCATGCACCTTAGTGTTGTGAGTTCTCGTTTTAAATGCACAGTATCACGTAATACCACCAAAAATGCCCTGTTATGTTACAGACAATCATTGACAGGCAACTATAAGATAATAAAAGTGTAGTCTTATGTATTTGTCCGATTGAACTAATATTTTCCTTTTCACGTGCATTTTCAGATCGACGGAAACATGCACTTTTTGTTTTCAGTTTGTAATTTAAGTACTCGTAAATAATTTTTCATATTTGAATATCAAAAAGTAAAGGTTCGTAAATTGGCGACAGTTTGTAGTAGTTTTAAATAACTGCATGGTTTTTATATATTTGTAGCAAACTTTATATGACTGAGAAAATTCCGCATTTTTAAAATTATTTTCATGTATGCAAAGTTTCTTTGTTGTACTGATCTTCTGGCAAACATTCAATACACGTTTTACTCTAAAACCAGAAATCCGGTACAAAATGTATAATGTAATTGAAAACATTCAAGTCTTTTTCCAAACAGAAGGAACTTCAGAAAATGGAATTTACGACTGAAGTCAGTAGTTTTTTTATATAGATTGGTTATCAATTAAAGTAATCATTACCTATTATAGTCTTGCCAACCTTTTAGGTCGATTTTGCCTTCTTCTAAAAATATGGTTGAGTTCTGGTTTCCAGTGACTAAAACTATTTTTAAAAAAATAAACCATAGGAAAAAAATTGAATTTATTTTATATATATAGGTCAGGCATTGGTGTGCGTGTGGTTTTATTTTAATAATTTAACATATTAATATTGTATATTATAAAAAAATATTGGCATTCGGACGCCTTCCTCTGTATGAACTACAATTGTGCCAAATTCCATATTCCTCCGTCCGCGCAATTTTCCTAAAATGGTACCTATAGTTTTCGCTTCACGCATTAATATATAAATATTTATTTAAAACGAAGCAGAGTTAATTACTGCGGTTTTCTTAGGGGTACTTTACGATACGATCCTCATGAAATTTGTTATTTCATGAATTTATTGAAATACATATTAAAACAAAAGTTTATATATATAAAATGAGCTTTTATTTTACTTACTGACTTCGTAATCGAGGAAGAGGCTTTAGCCTGCCGTCTGTTTAGGTTTATTTTACTATAATAAATATAAAAATCAAACGTTGTTTAATGTCTCGCTTAAATTTGAAACCGTTGGACCGTTTGGACCGTTTAAAATTCTGTTTGTTTTCTTTCATTCCTCATATTCCACAGAAGATTTAAAAGAAAAGAAAGTAACGAAATATCGAAAAAATGTAGAATTTACCGCTACTTCAGAATAAGTACTTCGATGATGTGAGATGACGTTCCTACTAGAGCTTTTGATCGTTGCCTTATTGATTCTAAAGGCAAAACCTTACAACCAAAAGATATACTTATTGAGGAATAGGAAAAGAACATAGACTAAACTGTGGGCAGAAAGCTGCTTTTGTCACTAAAAACTAGCTGTACCTCGCGACTTAGCTTGATTTTAGTGATTTTCATTTTTTGTGCGGAATCCTAATTACTTTTTAAAAGTGAAGTAGCCTAAATTACTCTCTGTAACATCAATTATCTGCCAGCAGAGGTTCGGAATAAACAGACAGACGGGTAGACAAAATTTTTAATTTGTGTTTTCGTTATAGGTATCATACATATAGTCACACGCAATTAATGAAATTATTTTCTTTTGAACAATTCAATATTATTAATATATGTATATATACATACACATATAAATTTCGGATCTTTTCCACCGTTGAGCACTGGGGCACTAAAATCTATAACGCACTCAACATTACGAGCCCTCATTATACCGAATTTATACAAGTATACATTTTCAACTCACTTCGGAGTCTGAAAGCAAAACGTAATTCATACGTGGAAAAAATACGCGTGCGTTGATATAAAAGCTGAAGTCTCCATAATATTTCGCGATAGAGAGGCGAGGGCACTACACAGTAGACGTGCTTTGACTGACACAGAGTAATTTCTATTTAGTGATACATAACAAGTTTTTATGTACTTTTTTGCTAGTGCCTCAATTAACGCTAGATGACGTGCAACTTGCATTAACTGAATCATTTCTGTTTTGCTTTGACGCCTGTCCTGATGCGAATTATGAATAATTCTTTTTTTAGGACTTTTAAGCCTTCTTAAGTAAGACTCCTTCAAGAAAAGAGCATACTTATTTTTCAAAGGCCGGCAACGCATCTGCAATCCTCCTGGTGTTGCAGTTGTCCATGGGCGACGGTAGTCACTCAAGAGTATCGTCTGCTCGTTTGCCCCTTGTTATATGAAAAAATATATATATGTTCCTGAAAGTAAACCTTCTAATAATAATAAGTGAAAAGGTGTGTTTTGAGGAATACACTCTTTCAACGCAAGCGTCAGTCCCTGAAACTACAAACTAAAGTTAAAAAACGCTGCTAAAAAAATATTTTTACAGAAATATCACATCCATATTTGGAAGGTTTTCTATCAGAGTGTCAATATACGTACTACAAATAAAGCGCAGTCTTTGATATGACTTTTAATGATTGTTTAAACACTTGTACCAAATGAAATGATTTATTTATCCGATTGTAGGTGTTAGTCGATGTAACATTTTTTTAAAAAGTATGTTAGGAATACTTTTTAGGTATGTCTAATATTTCCTTTTCTTCTCCTACTAAGTTTAAATTAAAAGCTTGTATTAGGAGTGGGTGCGACAATACCCCAACGGCGGTGGGGTTTGAACTTGCGGATTTCAGTCCATACCTTATACCATTGAGCTATTGAGGCCCTATTATAAGTGTCATGCCACAATATGCCATACTGGCTTGCAAATATAATCAATTTAGAGTTATACATTACGTCTAATATATTTAGTTATATTCTTTATTGTAAACCGGGATACACAAAAATTACACCTAACAGTAATTCATATAAGGTTAGTGTTCAAGATTAAACACAGATTACAGAAAACATCCACAGCATTAAATTAAGAAAATAACAAATACTCTTTGGTGCCGTAGTAGGTATATCCGTGCATCTTTATCAGACGCTTGCCTTTGTGCGATGTTATGAATTCGGCTATAAATATAAGAACACCAATTTAAATAACGAGTATACGCTTCTTTAACAAAATTCTAGACGCCATATTAAATCTGTCTATAATATAATTTAAACGGCATATTAAAAACATGCGTATTCGTAAGGTGTATTTATACAGTCGAAGACTATATTAAAGATAAAACTGCCTGGAATTGAGGCGCTCCAGTTTTATACTTTAGAGTTAACATGCAAAAATGTAATTTAAACTCAGTATTGTAAGAACTATTTTTAAAAGAATGGCTAACGAGTTTCTCGCTGATTCTTCTCGTGGCTCCCATCTTCCGAATCAGTGGTAGATTTTAAAATATTTTACGATTCAAAAGAGCTTGTAAAAATCTACTTGAGTAAAATATCATTGGAAATTAAATATGAAATATCTGAAATAATTAACTGACCCGTTAGCACTGTAGACAGAGAGCCTGCTTTCCGCTCCAGGGCTTGTGGGTTCGATTCCTGTCTCAAGTCTGGGTGTATTATCAATGTCGCAGCGAGAGCTACTTAACCTAGCGGTCGACTCAAATGCCGAACGCTGATTAGGCCACGGTCTCCCAGAGGAGCATCTATACATATGTATAAATAAAATTACAGTGTCCGTTTGTGCCGTCGAAATTAAATATATTTTTTTTCTAATTACACATGACTATATATAGGAAAAACAGTAGTTAAAACATTTTTGTCTGTCTATCTGTCTGTCTAGTTGTTCGGGGTAATCTCCGAAGTGGCTCGACCGTACTTGATGAGACTTTTACAGGCTGATTTTACAAAGAATAACATAAGCTACATCGCTTTTAGCTAACCGGTGAGTACTCCGCACATAAACAAACTCCCTCAAGATTTAACAAAATCGCTCATTTCACTCGGAAAAAGTCGCGGGCTTCAGCTAATTCTAAATATAAACGGGAACCTTATTGTTCAGAAAACGGCTAAAAATCGTTTTGATGGTTCAAAAGAAGATGCTGGCATTATATACAGATTAAGTGGTACGCATATCTTATACTTCTTATACTAACATATAAAGCCAAACAGTTTATTTGTTCGTTTGTTTGCTTGAACGCGCTTATCTCAGGAACTACTGGTCCGATTTGAAAAATTCTTTCAGTGTTAGATAGCTCATTTATCGAGGAAGGCTATATATTATTACCTTCTTTTCTCACTTCATTTTACGCAGACCAAATCGCGGGCAACAACTGGTACATTATTATATGTATTACTAAAGATAATTGGTGACTTTTAAATAAAATTATCATTCTTAAATTATGTAACACGCCGACAGAATTAGTAGAAAATAAAACAAAATTAAAATAGTTACTTTTTTTCACAGTGACAGAGAAATAGTTGAAATTTTTAGATTTTGTAACGGCTTTAAGTAAATTAAATTTTAATAACAAATGCCGCCCCCCCCCCTTACCCTGGATAAGGTTTCTATCATTCCGGGCATGCTGCGAATAATCTAAGAAAACTGTTTTTAGTGAAGTTCATTTTTTTTTTCATAAAACTTTAAGTACGATGTTGCAAATAAACGTCATAACATGTTACTTTAATTGTTCTTTCATGTTTCATTATTAGTCGTTTAAAAATAAAAATAACCATTTTATATTCTCCCTTTTTTGTGTTCCGCTACTTCTGCTGGTGTGAGTATATTATACCCTTCAGGATATAGAACTATCTAGTTGACCCTGCGCAAATCCGAATTGAACAATATTCGACACTTTAACTAAATACAATCTTCAATATTTTGAAGGTTATATTTATTTATTTTATTCCTGCTTCTGAAATCTACAAATTTGACTCTTTTACTTTTACATAACTTTCGAAAAGTTTAAATGTCAAGTGTTATTCACCTTTCGTGATGTTTAAGTTAATAATAATGATTAAGTGAACTGAGGAGGTGGTAGCCTAGTCTGTGGTCAGCATTTGAGTCGGTCTTGCTTTGACCGATAGATGGGTGACCCATTCTAACACCAGTTTATATTTGATAACCGATCTCCTCCGTGTTTGAGAAGATACTAAAAAAAACTGAGACCCGATTAACGTCACTGCGTGATATTAGTCGTGAGGTTGTAGAGATCGTGGGGGTTCCGAAGATGACGTTAGAAGCAAACGGTTATCTTTACTCGCCCCACAGCCACAATCTGCAATCTAAGCAGACCCTGGTACCAGACCGGGATAAGCCTAGGAAGAAGAAGAAGAATGTTATTTAATAGCGACGCTTCCTAGTAGAAAGCCTCCCAGCCAACGTGCTTCCAATACAGGAAGCCTTTTCACAATAGAATAGAATTTTACTACTGCCTTTATCATATAAATATTTCGATATTTTTGTACCTTTTTGCTTTATGAAAGAATAAGTACTTAAACAAGACTTGCCTTGAAATTACTTGACGTGTTTAATGTTTCGAATAATCGCTGCTTGACCGCGATGTCGCCTGCTTTAAGTGATCATATAAGTTGATGACGCAATAAGCCTGATTTTATAAATGACAAGCGGTGATCAGACAGGCGGAGAACCTGAGTAAATACCGTCGCCCATCTATAGTACTCATTTCACAAATGCCGGCAACACAGCTGGAATGCTTGCTTGTTTTATTGCCGGCGTTTGTGAAATGAGTACAGTTTTTCTAGAAGGTTCTTAATTCGTATCGGTATGCATGGTTTACTTATAAAATTCCCGTATACTGTCTCCTCTCATAACTGACTACCACTATATACGTATATCATTCGCTAGAATAGCGTTACCGGACCCACTGGAGATGTGTCCACTAAAGAAATAGTTTTGTTTCTATTCCTTATCAGTAGTATTGGTAGTCTGGGGGAAATATTTTCCAGTCGCGTTGGGCAGCTCTATCCTGACTTCAGAAACGATGTCTACCCTAGCTATATTAAGAATTGATAAAAGCTCCTAATAGAGCCCGGCGCCTTCTATCTGCAAGGTGGGGTCTTAGCTTAATCGGTGGCCGGTATTTGTGCCAAATGCTAGTTTAAGCAGTTGTTACTGCGACCAATTCTAACACTGGTTTTTCAAATATCCAACCTCCTCAGTGATATCAGAAGGCACGTAAAACAGCGGGTCCCGATTACTGCCACTGAGTCATATTAATCGTGAGATTGTAGGGGTTCCGCGGATGACGTCATACGGTAGTAAGACATTTTAAATCGCCACACAGCCACATCCTCTGCGGCAATATAAGTCAAAGCCCGATCTAATACACTTTACTGTTTAACGAATGAGTCTCATTTGTATTGCAGAATGTAATGAATCATCGTCTAATTGACTTTGTGTTACGTTATATAAGTTATTTACAACAATTTGCACAAAACCATTAAGCGTTACTTCGTATAATGAACGTCGGCCTTATAACAAAAACCGTTTGAAATTATTTATACGAAGTAAAAAGTCTTACGTTTGTCCTTA